>CM046041.1:6195670-6624504 GCA_025215565.1 Flaveria ramosissima
TGTAGGCGTCCCGGGAACGGGGCCTTACAAGTTGGTATCAGAGCCAAAGTTTAAGTGAAATGGGTAATTTTCAAAATAAACCTTAACTTAAACTGAAAATGGGACGAAAAGGAAATGGGATGCCAAACTGAGTAGCTGCGTGCCATCAGGTATTTTCTTAAAGTTAACCGGTTTTATGTGCGCATGGTATATGTTATATGTTGTATGTAGATTTGAATACTGATGTAGTCAGGACAGATAATACTTGGGGTATGAAGAGTACAGTAAGTGGCTAATCACAACTGGCCACTGTAATTAGGGACTTACTATACTTGACATAAACTGAGTTGTTTCCTTGAATGACCGTGTTGGTGTTTGAATCTTTCAGTGTGATAGAGAATGGCTGGTGGTAGATCTTCTAGAGCTTCTAGGGGTGGAGGCCGTGATGGCCCTGTTGCTGAACCACGCCCTAAAGAGGAAGGCCTAGAGCTGAGAAAGAGGTTCCTGCAGAACCTGAGACTCCTCATCCAGAAGCTGGGGATGAGAGTGCGAACTTGAGGGCCTCGGTAAAGGAGGCTGTTGTGAGGAAGTACATCAGGTCATGCAGACAATCTTACCGTCTGTGGTGACCGAAGTCATCAAAGCTGTAAAGGAGGGGGAACGAAAGGAGAGAAACCGGGCCTCGGGGGAGCAACCGGAGCCTGAAACGATTTTCTTCCGATAATGAGGAGGAAGAGGAAGAGGAGCCTGTGCGGGAGGTGGCACGAGGCTGTAACTACGGGGTGTTTATGAGACGCAAGCCCCCTACTTTTGACGGTAATGGCAATGCTGCCGCTGCTCACCGATGGGTGAGAGAAATGGAGGCTGTTCTCGACATCAGCGAGTGCCGAGAAGATCAGAAAGTCAAGTTTGCCACCCACTCCTTCGTGGACTCGACACTATGCTGGTGGGACAACATTGTCCAAGCAGAGGGTAATCGGGCGATCGGGAGAATGAGGTGGCCCGAACTGAAGAAGATGGTGATCGAGGAGTTTTGTCCTCATCGGGAAATGGATAAGGTTGAAAGGGAGTTTCTGCAACTGGAGGCGGGAACCATGACACACCAACAATACACCACGAAGTTCAACGAGATGGCACGTCTGGTGCCGGATCAAGTGACGCCTCTGTCCCGAAAGATCAAGAGGTATATACAGGGTTTGCCGGCGGATATTCGCAGGCACATGATCGCCGCCCGACCGAGCACGTTTAGGTCGGCGGTGGATTTAGCGGGAAGATTGTATGATGAAAGAACGGTGGTGGTGACTGATGGTGGCAGAAAGAGCGGTGGTGAACGAGGCTGGCAGGGGAAGAGATTTGGTCGGGGCAATGCCTCGATGGGTAATAAGAAGGCACGGTGGATGATCGCCGTGTGGTTATGTCAGGTGCGGGATCGAGAAGGTGTGGTAAATGTGGACGGGAGCATAGCGGGGAGTGCAGGTTTGGGTCGAACTTGTGCTTCAGGTGTGGAAAGGCGGGCACATGGCAAAGGACTGTCGTGCGGTCCGATGCTTTAACTGTGGTGAAGAGGTCACGTGCTCAAAGATTGTAAGAAGCCGAGGGCTGAGAGTTCAGGGGCAAAGAGGACGGGAGGTGATGGACCGAGGGCGAGCGCCAGGGCATTCACCATGACACAGGAGGAAGCTAGAACGGTCCCTGATGTCGTGTCCGGTACGTTTCTGGTGAACCAAACTTTAGCTTCTGTGTTATTTGATTCGGGTGCTAGTAAGAGTTTTATTTCTGCTGCTTTCTGTGCTAAGCTGCCTGTTAGTAGTAGACGTGTTGATGCGCCCTTCGATGTAGAAACTGCCATAGGTAAGTCTACCAGGATTTCTGAGATGATAGAGAATTGTGATGTGGAGCTCGAGGGTCATAAGTTTCCTGTTAGACCGTTTGTGATGACCTTAGGTGGTTTTGACTTGGTTCTTGGGATGGATTGGTTAGCGGACTTCGAGGCGAACATTGTGTGTCGCAAGAAGATGATTCAGTTGTCGGCGCCTGACGGTAGTTTAGTGACGGTTTATGGGGATCGGGTTACTACGATTCCAAAGGTGATCTCGATGGCGGTGGCGGGAAAGTGTATGAGGCGTGGATGTAGTGCCTACTTGGCCTATGTAAAGGATGTGGATACGCCAACACCACAACTAGCCGATGTACCGGTTGTGTGTGACTTTCCAGATGTGTTCCCAGAAGACTTATCAGGAGTGCCACCTGACAGAGAGATTGAGTTTCGGATTGATCTGGTACCGGGTGCCCAACCTGTCGCCAAGGCACCGTATCGGTTGGCTCCGACCGAGATGAAAGAGTTGATGGAGCAGTTGCAAGAGTTGCTTGATAAGGGGTTCATTCGACCGAGTATCTCTCCTTGGGGTGCTCCGGTCCTGTTTGTGAAGAAGAAGGACGGTAGTATGAGGATGTGCATCGACTACCGCGAGCTGAATAAGTTGACAGTGAAGAACCGATACCCATTACCGAGGATAGATGATTTGTTCGATCAGCTTCAGGGTGCCAGTTGGTTTTCAAGGATAGATCTTCGATCTGGTTACCATCAGTTGAAGGTGAAGGAGCAGGATATTCCTAAAACAGCTTTCCGTACGCGTTATGGTCACTACGAGTTTCTTGTCATGTCTTTTGGCTTGACCAACGCGCCAGCTGCTTTTATGGATTTGATGAACCGTGTGTGTCGGCCTATGTTGGATAAATCAGTGATTGTGTTTATTGATGATATCCTGATTTATTCAAGGAGCGAAGCAGAACATGCCGGTCACATTCGGGAAGTTCTAGAGACGTTACGAAGAGAGAAGTTGTATGCTAAATTCTCCAAGTGCGCGTTCTGGTTGCGCGAAGTTCAGTTCTTGGGTCACGTGGTGAATCCTGACGGGATTATGGTGGACCCGGCGAAAGTGGAGGCGGTTATGCAATGGAAGTCACCAAAGACGCCATCCGAGATTCGCAGTTTCTTGGGTTTGGCGGGCTACTACAGAAGATTTATCCAAGACTTCTCTAAGATTGCTTCTCCACTGACTAAGTTGACCCGGAAAGAGGTGAAGTTCGTATGGGGTCAAGCTCAAGAGAAGGCGTTTGAAGAACTGAAGGCGAGATTGACTCAAGCTCCTGTTCTGTCATTACCCGATGGAAGTGAAGATCTGGTGGTTTATTCCGATGCTTCTTACTTGGGGTTGGGGTGCGTGTTAATGCAGAGAGGAAAGGTCATAGCCTATGCATCGCGACAGTTGAAGGTTCATGAGGTCAATTATCCTATTTATGACTTGGAGCTGGCAGCCGTGGTCTTTGCATTAAAGATTTGGAGGCACTACCTCTACGGGACGAAGTGCACCATATTCACTGACCACAAGAGTCTGAACTACTTCTTTGAGCAGAAGGATTTGAACATGAGGCAGAGGCGGTGGTTGGAACTTATAAAGGATTATGATTGTGAGATCCACTACCATCCGGGCAAGGCCAACGTGGTGGCTGATGCCCTTAGCCGGAAAGAGAGGCCCGAGCCAATTCGGGTGAAAGCCTATCAATTGATCATGACCTCCGATTGGATGAAGCAGGTTAAAGAGTTTCAAGATGAGGCAATGAAGGAAGATCATCTTAACTCTGAAAGAATGAGAGGTCTGGCTGGGGAATTGGGTGAAAACACGCTCGGTGTTAGAACCCGATTCGATCGTGTGTGGATTCTCGTTTTGGGGATCTACGGGGAAGATAATGGATGAAGCTCACAAGACTCGGTACTCCATTCATCCTGGTGCCACGAAGATGTACCATGATATGAAGAAAGATTATTGGTGGCCGGGTATGAAGCGCGACGTGGTGGAGTACGTGAGTAAATGCCTTACTTGCTTACAGGTGAAGGCCGAGCATCAAAAGCCGTATGGGAAGATACAACCTTTGGATATACCGGAATGGAAGTGGGAGCACATCACCATGGATTTCATTACAAAGCTACCGCGTACTCCGAAAGGGTACGATGCCATATGGGTGATAGTTGATCGATTGACGAAGAGTGCTCACTTCCTACCGATCCGCGAGACATATTCATCTGAGAGGTTGGCTGACCTGTTCATCAAGGAGATCGTGACTCGTCATGGTGTGCCGGTGTCTATTGTGTCGGATCGCGACACTCGGTTTACATCTAACATTTGGAAGAAGTTCCACGACGCTATGGGGATGAGGTTACATATCAGCACGGCTTATCATCCCCAGACTGAAGGACCATTCAGACGCTAGAAGACATGCTTCGGGCATGTGTGATTGATTTTGGTGGAAGTTGGGATGACCACCTACCGTTAGTCGAATTCTCATACAACAACAGCTATCATGCCAGCATTGGTATGCCTCCATATGAGATGCTATACGGTAGGAGATGCAGAACGCCCGTTTGTTGGGGTGATATTGGTCAAAAGGAATTGGGAAGCGTCAAGGTAATCGAAGCTACGACTGAGAAGCTTGAGTAGATTAAAACCTTCATGAAGGCAGCCAAAATAGACAGAAGTCGTATGCTGACAAACGACGCAGGCCGATTGAGTTCCAGGTGGGTGACCGGGTTATGTTGAAGGTCTCACCTTGGAAGGGTATCATTCGCTTCCGAAAGTGGGGCAAGTTGAGCCCAAGGTATATAGGCCCTTTCCGAATCATTGCTCGAGTAGGAGAGGTGGCCTATAGACTGGAGTTACCGGATGTGATAAGTGGAATTCACCCAACATTCCATGTATCTCATCTAAGGAAGTGCTTAGCAGATGAAGATATGATTGTCCCATTGGAAGATATCGAAGTAGATGAACGACTCAATTATGTGGAGCAACCAGTGGCAATCATCGATCGAAAGGAGAAAAGGCTGAGGAATAAAGTGGTTCCTCTTGTGCGTGTACAATGGAAGCACAGGAAGGGATCCGAGTCAACGTGGGAGACTGAGGAAGAAATGAGACAGCATTATCCACGTTTGTTCGAAGAATAACAGGTTTCGGGGACGAAACCTATTTAAGGGGGGTGGACTTGTAACACCCGAATATTTCTTATTTTGAAGCCGACGAAGAAAGAAAAGAAAATAAAGTCCAAAGTCGAGGGACCAAACTCGCCAACGAAAGAAAGTCGGGTGAGCGGAGTATATAAGGGAGAGGGCAGCCCTTACCCTCTCCCCCATACACAAATTTTCAGATTTCTTAGAGAGGAGAAGAGAGAAAGGAGAAGAAAAACAGAAAAAGGGGTGTTTCGGGTGATTCGGGTGTCCAAACTCGTCGTGTGGCAAGCCAAATCAAAGCCCTTGTCGTTGTGCTCGATTGTGTGAGTTCTAGGACCCCACTTTTACTTGTTTTCAACTGATTTTGGGGCTGGAAAATGTTAAAACCCGTTTTTAGTGTGTGTATGTGTTTGACCCATTTGGGTGTGATGTGTATGATGCGTTTAGTGTATGATTCCGGGCTTGTGTGTGCTTGTATGGTGTTATGGTATGCATTCCTAAGGTCCAGGAGGGTTAATTTAGGCTTAGAATGGGTTTGGATGAGCTTGGAGGCCAAAAATAGCAGATTGGGTTCAGGATGAACTCCATTCTGCATCAGCTAGGGCTAGGCGACCGAATGGAGGCCATACGGCTGAATGAGAGGCGAATGAGGGTCATTCGCACAATTGGGATTCATTCGCACGATTGAGGGTTCAATCGCACGACTAAGGCTTCAGTCGCACGACTGGGAGTCCAGTCGCATGGGGGATCGCACGACTGAGGGTTCAGTCGCATAGATGCTTAGTCGCATGAGTCCATTCGCATGAGGTCAGTCGCATAGGTGCCCATTCGCAGTAGTCCCATTCGCACAAGGTCCATACGCACGATTGAATGTTCATTCGCATAGATGATCATCCGCATGAGTCCAGTCGCATGATGTTCAGTCGCATGGAGGCCATGCGACTGAAGGGTGTTCATACGCTCGAATAAGGCTGTTGCACTCGGAGGAATGTGTAGTTTGACTTCTGGCCTTCAGGGGAAGGTGCAGGTGTAAGTTATGACGTAAAGTTCTCGTAAGAGCATGTAAGATGACTGTTATGGCCTTAGAGAGCATGTAGGGCATGATGATGATGATGTTGCATGTTTATGCATATTATGAATGTATGATGTTGCCCTGAATGATGATGATGAATGTGTATGATATGTTCCTTATTATGATGTATGCTTATCTTTCTTGTGGCTTTACATGTCATGTTAATGAATGAATGAAGTATTATGTAATGTAAAGTGGAAGATAATGAAAGAGGAACATGAAGTATGAATGCATGCATTAATGAATGACTAATGAACGAAAGAAAGGCTTGCAAGCATATATATGGGGTGAGCGACTTTGTGTTGCAAAAGACTCGGATGAAGTGCAATCATTTAGATTGCCTATGGGGTGAGCAACCTTGTCGTTGCAAAAGACTTGAGTAACGTGCTATCGTGATGTTGCCTTGGGGTGAGCAACCTTGTTGTTGCAAAAGACTCGGATAGCTTGCTATCATTAAGATGGGCAATGAGGTGAGCAACCCTAGGGGTGCAAAAGACTCGGATAGCGTGCAATCATTGAGATTGCTATTGAGGTGAGCGACTATGTTGTCGCAAAAGACTCGGAAGAAAGAATGTATGAAAGGAACGGAAGATAATGAATGAGATGAAAGATAATAATGACATTATCTGTGTATACGTATGTTGATTGATCGCATGATAAAAGGAATAGTTTTGATGAAAGTGAAGTATGTTTATTTTATAAAACTAGAACTCACTCAGCAAAGCTGACTTTTTATAAGTATTCCAGTTGGCAGGTAAATGATTGCTGAGGATGGCACGACAAGGCTACTCGGCTCTTTTGGGATGGCATCCATTTATAAAGCTTTTTTGATGTAATGCAAACATATATTTTGTAACCGGATAATGATGTATTATTTGGCAAAAGTAATTATAATGAAACGAGATGTCTTTTTTGAATGTTTCCGCTGCAATGTTGTGCTAAGGCAAATGTAATTATATGTTTTATGTGCGATGAATGACCAACTGTAGGCGTCCCGGGAACGGGGCCTTACACAAACACAACAGCATCTTGTACGAAGAATTAAAAATAAAAAGTAAAAATAAAAAGTAAAAAAAATAAAAACAAACCCTCGGGTTGCCTCCCGGAAGCGCTTGATTTATTTACGAGTCGTCAGCCAGACTCGAACCTCTCAATCAGGTTTCTATAGGGGCGAGGTCAACCACTTCTTCCTCGTTCTCAATCACCGGCCCACTAATGTAATGCTTCAAACGATGGTCGTTTACCTTAAACTTCTCCCCGTCCTTTTCCTCGATTTCAATTGTTCCGTATGGAAATACCTCACGCACAGTGTATGGTCTCGACCATCATGATTTTAATTTTCCCGGAAACAATTTCAATCGCGAATTGTACAACAACACTTGATCCCCACACTTGAATTCTTTATTGCCTTTCAGGTGTCGATCATGTAATTCTTTTGTACGTTCCTTGTATTGTGTCGAATGTGCATATGCATGATCTCTCAATTCCTCCAACTCGTGCAACTGGTGAAATCGATTTGCTCCAGCTGCGGACATATCTAAATTCACTATCCTTAATGCCCAGTATGCATGATGCTCTAACTCCACTAGTAGATGACACACTTTCCCATAAATTATCCGGAACAGTGTAGAACCTGTCGGTGTCTTATATGCCGTGCGGAAAGCCCGGAGTGCGTCATCTAACTTATCGGACCAATCCTTGTGATTTGATCCGATTGTTTTCTCCAGAATCCGCTTGATACCCCGATCACTTACCTCAACTTGCCCACTAGTCTGCGGATGATAAGCCGTTGCAAGCCGATGGGTGACCCCATAGCGTTGCAAGGCTTTCTCCATCTGCGCATTGCATAAGTGGGTCCCTCGATCACTGATCAGGGCTTTGGGGGTACCAAAGCGGGAAAACAACTTCTTAATGAATCTCACTACAACCCTAGCATCATTCGTGGGCAAGGCTTGAGCCTCCACCCACTTGGAAACATAGTCTACGGCTACTAGGATGTACTTGTTCCCACGAGATGGCGGAAACGGGCCCATGAAATCGATGCCCCACAAATCAAAAATCTCACATGCCTGAATAGCAGTCTGTGGCATCTCATTTCGGGATGAGATATTTCCTACTCTCTGACACGCGTCACAACTCCTTACAAACTCATGCGCGTCCTTAAAGATCGTCGGCCAATAAAACCCAGCGTCGAATACTTTTTTCGCTGTCAAACTCGCTCCATAGTGGCCACTTGTTGGTCCTGAGTGGCAATGTCTCAAAATCCTCCTTGCCTCATCACCGTGTACGCACCTACATACAATCTGATCTGCTCCAATGCGGAAGAGGTAGGGGTCGTCCTAAATGTAATGCTTAACATCTGCATAGAATTTCTTCTTTTGCTGATGTGTCATGCCTCTCATAAGAACCCCTGTCGCTAAGTAATTAGCCAGATCTGCAAACCATGGAAAACCCTCTTCTTGTGCTTTCACAAACATGAGTGTCTCATGAGGAAAGTTATCATCAATCATGTCTTTCCTAATCTCCTCACGCCCAGAGTTCTCTAAACGTGACAAATGGTCCGCTGCAACATTCTCTGCACCTTTCTTATCTCTAATCTCAATGTCAAACTCCTGAAGCAGCAAAATCCATCGTATCAATCGTGGCTTAGTGTTCTGCTTACTAAACAAATACTTGAGTGCAACATGATCCATGTAAACAATAGTCTTAGAAAGGACGAGGTAAGATCTAAACTTATCAAATGCAAAGACTACTGCCAACAACTCCTTCTTTGTCGTGGTGTAATGCTCCTGCGCATCAGTGAGCGTCTTACTCGCATAATAGATCGGATGAAAATGTTTGTCCCTACGTTGACCTAAAACCGCTCCTATCGCATAGTCACTAGCGTCGCACATCAACTCGAAAGGTAAACTCCAATCCGGGGCGACCATAATCAGAGCATTCACTAACTTCTCCTTTAGAAGCTCAAAAGCACTCTTACACTCTTCAGAAAAGACAAATGGCACACTTTCTCTAGGAGTTGCGTCATCGGCCTCGCAATCTTAGAGAAATCTCTAATGAAACGTCTATAAAAACCGGCATGGCCTAAAAAACTCCTACTAGATTTCACTGATGTGGGTAGCGGAAGCTTGCTGATAGTCTCAATCTTCGCCTTGTCAACCTCAAGCCCCGCGTGTGAAATCTTGTGCCCTAAAACAATGCCCTCCTTCACCATGAAGTGGCACTTCTCCCAGTTCAACATGAGGTTGGTCTCCTCACATCAAGCGAACATCCGCCAACTGAATGCTCATGCGCCAACTTAACGAGCTAGGTCTAGCTTAACGAGCATGTTCTCTACGATCCTCCTTCACTAGAATCCCACCTTAACGAGCATGTTCTCTACGATCCCTCGTGGATACTTCACCAACCCATCCGCCAACTGAATGCTCATGCGTGTCGGTGTTGGCTCACCTAGGTCTAGCTTAGCGAATATAGAATATGGCATCAAATTGATGCTAGCCCTATATCTGCCAATGCATTGCTCACAGATAAACCACCTATGATACATGGAATAGTAAAACTGCTCGGATCAGTCATCTTCTGTGGTAATTTGTTCTGCACAGCAATCGAACACTCCTCACTCATCGTTACAGTCAATATTTGCTCCAACTTCTTCTTATTCGTGAGCAGATCCTTTAGAAACTTGGCATAATTAGGCATATGTTGTAATGCCTCTACAAAAGGTAAGTTCACCTTGAGTTGCTTAAACATCTCAAGGAACTTCCCATACTGCTCCTCAGATCGATGTTGAGCCAATCGTCCTGGATATGGAAGTCTGTCAAAATGGACTAATGGCTCCTTCTCCTTCATCTTCTCAGCAACCTTCTCAACGGACTCCTCTGACTGTGCTGTACTTGCAAGGCGCAGCCTCTGTTGCACCTTGCCAGTAGGAGCCTTCATCTCTATCTCCTCATCGACCTCCTCCTCAATCACTGCAGGAGGCTCAACCACACCATATGACCTACCACTTCTTGTTGTTACAGCTTTCACATGCGCATTTGGATTCTTCACTACATTACTAGGTAGGCCTCCAGATTGCCTTTCCTGAAACATATCTGATAAGTGACCCACAGTTCTTTCTATATTCTGCAATAATGCTCCCTGATTCTTGATCATGGCCTCGTTCTCCTGGAACCTAACTTGATATGCCTGATCTCTAGCCTGCGCTTCCTTATACCTAGTGTCATCCCTCACTATGAACTGAGTCAACATCTGTGATTGTTGCATCATTATCTCTTCAAGTGTGGGCTTCTTCTCCCCCTGACCTATGCCACTAGCCTGACCAGTACTCGAACTCTGATTCAGAAATAAACTCTGAGTACGTGGTTGAAAACCCGGTGGGTTTCCACTCCTTCAGTTCTGCTGATTCCTCCAACCAGGATTATAGGAATTACCGCATGCATTTCCTTGCAACCGGTTGGGATTGCTGACAAAGTCAACCTGCTCCTGAAAACTATCAGCAGAAATGGGAAAATCAATAGTATCATGACCACCCCGACAAATATCACAAGCCTGCTCCTTTTTCTTCTGTAGGTCTGCTACCATCTTAGCTAATGCCTCAACCTGGGCGGCTAAAGCAGTGCTAAAATCAACTTGGTGCACTCCTCGGTGAGCAGCAACTGGGGCTCTAGAATCAGGATACTCATAACTACTCATGGCTAAGTCCTCGAACATTGTGTTACACTCCTCAACAGTCTTGGTGGTCATCAGATTACCACCAGCAGTAGTATCAAGCATGTTCCTTGTTGCAGGAGTAACTCCATTGTAGAACTTCTCAATCAACGCCCAATCCTCCAAACCATGATGTGGACACTTGTGCACTAGCTCCTTGAAACTCTCTCAAGTCTCGTAGAAAGTCTCTCCCGACTTCTGCTGAAATGAATGTATCATGCTCCTCAGACGAGCGGTCTTCGAAGGGGGAAAATACTTACATAAGAACTTGTCTTGCATATCAGCCCATGTAGTGATGGATCCTGTGGGAAGGGAATCAAGCCAGCTGTGTGCGTGATCAGTAAGAGAGAATGGGAAGAGGCGCAACTTGCATGCGTCCTCAGAAACACCGTTCACCTGAAAGGTGTCACAGATTCTCGCGAAGCGAGCCATGTGAGAATTTGGGTCTTCAACAGGCAACCCGTGGAATTGAACAGTATTAGTGACCATGGAAACGAATTGGGGAGGGATTTGCCAATTGTTGGTGGTGATTGGTGGACGTGCAATACTAGACCTCGCTCCGGCAGCAGTGGGCTTGGCATAGTCGGCAATCACTCTCCTCGCTGGTGGTTGTTCGTCGGCCATTGTAGATTCTATGGCGTGAGTGGATTCACTGTCGTAAGAATCTTCCTCGGTCTCAAGATCTGTGTCAGACTCGTTCGAATGTCGATCGAACGCACACTCTGGATCGTCAAGTGGCTGAAATTCTGATGGTTCGGCAGAACGGGTGTGGCGCATAAACTAAAAGAAAATTAAAAAGAAAAGAAAAAGAAATTTACCTAATTGATTAAGGCACGAACAAATAAAAATAAACAAAATAAAAAACTAACTAAAGGCACAATTAAGAAAATAAGAGGAAATTAAACAAAAAAAACTAAACTTTAAACTAGAGAAAAAATGATTAGATCCCCGACTAGGGTCGTAATCAAAATCGCCAAAACAGTGTCCCCGGCAACGGCGCCAAAAACTTGATGTGTGAAAATTATATATATTAAATTATTATAAAAGCGTTTTTCACAAGTTAGTTTTAAAAATTAGAAATTCCCAACTAAACTTCACACAAACGGCAAGTGTACCAGTCGTGATATAGTAAAGTTTAGGTACGTCCGGATATCGAATCCGTGGACACTAATGACGGCTCTCGATAATAAACCTTTGTAGACTTCTAACCTAATTAATTTTAATATTTTAATTAATTAATATTAATAAACAAAACAAACAATTTAACTAAAATTAATTATTGGAAACACGACGAAAGAAATAATCAAATAAGAATTCAAACTTTGAAACTTGAATACGATCAAATATGTTAAATAACTACCTAGGCATGAATCCAACTAACATATGATGATCTAAAGGTAATGATTCGTATAACTATCTCTAAAAATACGGATCTAAGGTTAACTAGGTATGTTATTACTCCATAAGAAAACCAAATACACGTGTGAAGCACAAGATAGGTTTATTCAAATGTCTAATGGAAGATCGCCCCTAGGTTTTCTACCACGTTATCTTTAAGATTATATTTTCTAACCCAAAGATAAATGACAACTTAATTAAATCTAATTAAATACCCTAAAACACTAACACCACGCTCTCGCGAAACCTAAACCTAACAAACAACGGCCTATCTATCACCCCTAGGATTTAGATAAGGTAGTACATTGAAAAATACTATCAAATTACAACCAATACTCCTAAGATTATCTCTAATCAAAGTTTAAAGTAATTAATTTTAACGTGCAAGCCTAATCTAGATGTCACGCAATTAATCTAGATAAAACATACACGAGCATGGCAATAACATTTAAGTATAAAACAATACACGGGTTCATATATAATTGAGACAATAATCAAGTTCTAAGATTAATAAACTAATATACAAAGTCAAAACCAAATATTTAATCAAAACATGAATAGTTTTCAAATCAACCTAGGTAGTACTAAAGAAAATTAGTTAATCATGACGTTTAAAAACATCAAAAACAATAATAAAGTAGAAAGATTTAATAACATGAATGAAAGAAACAATGAAACCAAGAAGAATAATTGATAACGAAACGAAACCGAATAATCTTTAGTGTTTGTATGCTTTAATCCTTGCTCCCCGATCTTGCTCTCCACTTTAATTTTGCTCTCTAATCGTACTCCAAAGCTCCAAAGTTTAATAATCAAAGAATAATGAAGTTCTTGTGCTTTTCTTCTTTTCTCTTTTTTTTTTCACTCCTGCCGTCGCCTCTTTTCTTTTCCTTCTTTTTTTTTTCGGCTGCCTTCCTGTCTTTTTTTTAATCCCCATCTTCACTTGGTGAGTGTGGGCTTTTTGCCGGCCCAAAAACCATAATTCATAATTATTTATTGTTATGGACCTTTTGTTAATTTATGTCTAGCATCCAGTATATTTCAACTATTATTGGGCCTTCAAAAGTCTTCACAATAATTCCTCCACAAAGATAATTCATATTTCTTTTCTAGTCTCTATGTCTCAATCCATGTGATCTGCAATTTCAATCAACAAATAAGAATTACCAGTTTCACTTATTTGACCGTAGTTGCTAAGATTGTCTAGCGTGACATTTAAAAAATAATATTATTCCTGGGGGAGAATTATTTTACAAATTTTGGGAAAAATATTTTTGGAGGGGTTAATTGCAATGAATAAAATAAAATAAAAATTAAAAAAATGGCTTTTGCAGAACTGTTTAAATCCTTCAAATCTGATAATTTAACAATTGCACAATGTCGGTTTGATAATTTTGCAGCTTTAAAGAATGAAAGGATGTTCGAATTTCTTGATCGTTTTCTGTTGGTGGCAAACAATCTGAAGAAGTTTGATGCCCAATTGAGAAATCATGAACAAGTTCTAAGATTGATTGATTCCCTCCCATCAGAATGGAGCTCACACGACAAGTCGATTAAACGAGATAGAGGTTTTCGGGATTACAAACAAATGGAGGTGATCAACAAACTGAAAGAAATGGAGTTGGATATCAAACGTCGTGAGTACTATGAATCGACATATTTAACTCCAAAGATCACTTCAAACTCTAAAGAGAAACAAGAAGAGAGATCAGATGCTAGCACCAATTCTGACGGTTTACCGAAACCTAGAATTGAAGAGGTACAAGAGGAGCTTAAGCAGACATCAATGGGTAAAGGTGGAGCTGAGTTGAATGATAAAGTTTTTGATGCTGAGAAGGAAGAGGAATGGAAGCGAAATACCAGAGTTTGCAACTGAGAGAAGGCTCTTACTGCTGAAAGAGTTATCCTGGATCTTCCATACGAGATAGTTCAGGATATGTGTTCTTCTCCTTGCAAAATTAGGCTATTTGGTGTGTATAAAGCTAATAGGTTACTTTTAGATAACCAAAAGGAATTAACCACCATAAACGCAGAACTTAAAAAGAATGAAGCCAAGTATTTCATAAAATTAAATGAAGCTTTAAAAGAAAATGATCATTTAAAACGAACTCTTCTTGAACGAAATACTGAAATTAATCTTTTAAACGAAAGAGTCACCTTGGCTGAATTTGAAACAAGCAAGCTTAAAACAAAGCTTGATAGATGGACCATATCCGGAATGAAACAAAAAGAGCTACTATGTAAACAAAGGGGAGCTAGGATTAAAACGGGAGTGGGTTGTGGTGAAAATCCATACATCTATCCTCCTCCTAACACTCATTGTTACTATCCTATGCCTCAACCTCATCCATCTAATGATTTGATTGAAGCTTCTGAAACTAATAGTTTAAATGCAGGTTTAAGCAACGTTAATCTTAAAGAGGTTAGAGATGTGCAGGATTCTCCTGTAGGTTTGGGATTTCTCAGGCAGGAGTCTGATAAGAAGATTAATGACGTTTCCACCTCTGATGCTCCAAAACCAATATCAGTTGCTTCTCCAACCTTCTTCAATAAATTCAAAACAGGTAATATTCCTTCGTTTGTTCCTGTCAGGTTTGTAAAAGAAGGAACAGTTGTCGAATAATCAAGCAATCAAAATCCTATAATCGAAGCCGACACAATAAGAGATGTCAATCAAGATCCGTTGGAGAAAGATTTGTGTATACGAGATTGGATAAGCTCAGATGATGAATCAATCACAGAGGAGCGTGTTGGTTCCTCACAGATCAAGATATCTCTTGACAATGTCAAGTCACAAAAGCTTCCAGAAGCTGAATCAAGACAAATACGGATCTCTTCTCCAATTGCAAAACAACCAAGTCAATCAGTGAAGATCTTATACCCTGTTCAGCATAGCAAACGCCAAAACAAGCAAGAATCTGCAACAACCTCAAAGCAATCTCCAATTCCAAATGCTTCACACGGGACTACAAAGCATCAAAAGCCTTTCAAGGCTTGTTTTGAGTGTGGAAAAGAAGGTCATGTGGTAAAGAAATGTCCTCAAAGGCTTGCTACGGATGGTAAAGGCAAAACGAATTGCTTCTCCAACTGTAAGTCTACAAAGAATGTTTCAGATGGTAAAGGAAACACAGGTTGCTTCTCTGGATCACGAGGTAAAAAGCACACATCTTTGAATGGTTGGATGAAATACCCTCCATACAAACCTTTTCGTGTGAAGCCGGTTTCACATAATAGAAAGATGAAAATGACCAAAGGTTCAAAACCAAATTCTTTTCCTTTTGGTCTTAAACAGAAAATATTTTCCAAATTTAATTCATTCAAATCCAAATTAATTGAATCGAAACAAATTTGGCAAATTAAAAAGAAGGATACATATATTCCAGATAGTTTCAACGGTTGTGTGCAGAAGTAGGTTTCTTATATTGATGAAAAAGGAACTTCCAGGACTACGATGGCCTGGGTTCCCCTTTCAAACTAATCTGTTAATGAGTGCAGAAATAATTCAGGAGGACTGTTAGTAATCCGATTTACTGACAAATATTGTTCATAATTCAAATTTGAGGTGAAACAAACAGGTTAAGGTTACGGTATTTTATTCACAATCTGGATTTTTATCTACACAATCACCGTTCTCACTTCACAATCACTGCATATTTCTTGAGAATTCATTTCTTATATTCATATTAGTGTAGTTTGGAAGACCTTCTTCGGTAAATTTCTATTTTTGTACAGTTTTATAAAAACAAAATAAAAAAATAACTAAATAAATAAAAATAAAAAAAATAATTTTTTAAAAAAAAGTAAAAAAGAAACAAAAAAAATAAAGGTTTAGAAAAATAAAATTTAGGGGAGAGTATAGTAAATAAAAATGAAAAGAGAACTGAGAACTTGAATCGAGATGACGAGAAATGATAGTATATCTTCTTCATATGCTTGTTCTTGCATGACTGGCGTTTTAAAATGAGAAATGATAGTAACTGATGTTGTGATCTGATTTACATTTTTTTAATTGTAAATAAAAGAAAAACAAACAGATTCTTTAATGATGTGCTTGGTAGACTCAGCCTGAAGAATAAAGTAGACAGCATCATAATGATTTAAATTAAAATATATGCTTAAGGACGTCTGGATCTACGCAATCATTTTGGCCGGCACGAAAACTAAGTCCCAACAAAAATTGGATTGAGAATTGATCTTTGCCTCACCATGATACAAATCATATAAGCCATACCTTTTGAGACATGTTTGGAGTATTTATGTGTCTTGTGTTTGTGCTAATCTCCTCTGCTCTACGGAAGTACTGACCTGGAGTGATGATCTCCTTTGCTGTACGATAGTACTGACCTGGAGCTCTCATCGGCACATGATTAAATGGTCATCTCCTTTGTTATACGTGAGTATAGACTTGGAGCTCTCATCATTTTAATCTAAGTTATGACAAATCATCTAAATGATGAATTCATCACAGAATGCAATATTCTGTTGATAATTCCTTACACACTTATGCACAAGCCTTGTTCTATAAAGATCGTAACAAAATTCAATAAATTCTGAGGTTGGGTGAGGGTTTTTGCCAAATGATTGTGGGGTCCTAGCATTCTAAAGTATTTAATCGAACCTTAACGAATCATCTGTTGCTTGTTGAAAAAGATAGGGCATGGGTTTAAGTGGACAAACATATCAACAATCGCTATTGATATCTTTGAGAATTTCAAAATCATTCAAAGACTGTGATTAGATTCAGCTATCAGTGTGATTTCATTGCTTGTGGATGATTAAAATTCATCTTTGTGCTAAAGTATATCTTGAGGATGTGATCCCATGATAGATTCCGTTCTCGGTAATTAAAAAAAAAATTCAAAAAAGTTAAGAAATATATAAAATTAAAAATTGTTATAATAAATATATATAATAAAAAATAAAAAAAAAAATAATAAAATTTCATTTCAATTTCTTTTAGGTTTTCCATATTATGCTGATTACATTTTATCATTATCATGCATTTCACAGAAATTGCGCACAAACGAACACAGGTTCGCTTGTTTTCATACACAGATAAACACGGGTTTATTTTGTTAAAATGAAATGATCTAATTAGATATGTCGAGATTGTGTTTGTGAGTGTGTTTCAGATTTTTGCTGTAAGTGATGGCTGATCATCAGTTGAGCAGTGTACCTAATCAGAGATTCTGTTTCTCAAGTTTGCAGAAGATACCGAGCTTGGAATCCTCCTCCTACATCTTTTGAAGCACTCAAGATTAGAGATTTGGGAAAGCTGTTCCAATATCTTCACAAAGGTTACACTAAAAAAGAGAGAGCACATAAATAGGGGGAACTTATGAGATGAATAATTTTTCTCATCAAATTCAGAAAACTTCAATTTGAAAATCTTTCTATTGTTGACTTCTCGGTGCTGATTTCGTTTGAAGACGTTGATAATGATAGACTAAAGGAGAGTATTGTTGGAGCTGTACAAGATAGTCTATATTATCAACACAGTCAAAGTCAACAAAAGTCAACATCACGGTCAAAGTCAACGCAAAAGTCAAACCCGACACGTTCGAGACGAAGAACCGAGACGAGACGTTGAAGATTTAGATGACTAGGAGTTTTATTGTAATAAATATATTTTGTGTGAACAAAATATATTTTATCTTGTTTTTAGTCATTTTTATGTTTTATATGTAATTTCATTAATTAGCCTAAGTCTAGGGGGTTAAATGTAATTAGTGAATATTATATTCACTATAAATAGCCTAATTGTTATTAGGATTAGACTAATGGTTGTATGAACAATTGATTGAGGGATTTACTTGTAACCAATATTATTAGCAATCAATAGAGATCACAGGGTTTTCATTGTGTTCATCATTATTTGATCTATAATCTTCATGATTTGATTCAAGTTTGATTATCCTGGAGTTACAAGTAATCAACGTAATTTCTTTTGCAGCTTTGTTTTATGTTTTACTTTTATATTTAAATTAAGTTAAGTAATTTTAATCATTTATTGGTCTCAAGTGTAGTTAAAATATGTTATTTTTAGTTGTTGTATCAAGTTTTAACAAATATAGCTTTTCAGCTCGTGTTCTTTTGAAGCTTATAAAATATGAATGTGGATCAATTATGAGTAAAGTTATCTAAAAGCTACATTAAATTTATTCAAAAGCATAGGAAATATTTATATTTAACATGTATACTTTGGAAAACATCAAATATGAATCCTAAGATCCAAGATCAACGATCCCGTTCATATCGGGAACACACAATTGGTATCAGAGCCGGAGTTGATGGATTCATATTGATTTTGATGAGATTTCATGGTTAGATTGCTAAAATTATTGAAGATCTGAAGAAAACTTGGAGAAAAAGTTAGTGTGTTCTTCATGAGAAATCCAATGATTTGGATTCATCAACATAATGCTACAATAGCAATTTCATCAACAATTCAACAATCAATTCAACAATACAAGATCCGATACGGACCATGCAAGAAATCGAAGTTTGATGGCTGCCGTAGGTATCAAATGGAAGAGGCTGTCGAGTAGGTAGCTTGCGATCGAATTGGAAGGGGCTGCCTGTTAGGACCGTGTACGTACTAACTAATTATGCGTGTGTACCTAATCAAATAGTGCGGAATCCTACTTGATTGGCGATCCAATCAGTGAGAACGCAGTTCAGATCAATCTAACAATTAAAGAAACGTTAAGAACGATTAGAACAAGATCAACTGCGAACTATGAAGTTGGAACAGGCTTTCTAGAGTCTCTGGATGGCTAAGGTATGAATGTGTGTCGAAATTCTTGAAGTGTTTCGTTTTTCCACGAATTAAGTGGTATTTATAGGTTAGGGTTTTCAATCGTACGATTGAACCATTAGCATGGTTCAGTCGTGTGACTGAATCATGCGATTGATTCATACGCACGACTGAAGGTTCAGTCGTGCGACTAAGTCAATCTTATGTCTCAATCGTGCGACTGATCCAGTCGCCTGGTTCAGTCGTGCGACTGGTTCATTAGCATGAAGTATTCATGCGTATGGTCCATTAGCATGGTCCATTCGCATGAAGACTTCATACGATTAAGTTTGAACACGTTTCTCAATCATTATTAACTAAGAACTATGCAAACAACCACAAACCTATATAGTTAGTTCAATATACTTTGTCACACAATAAACAATGAAACATTAAACATTTTAATCATCAATCATATACTGTATTTCATTCAATTCATCCATTACATATATGTAAGACATGACAGACATTTTACATTAAGCTCCTAAACTAGGTACATATGTATCAACAAACTCCCCCTTGGACCTAGTTTACATTAGTGTCTGACATTCTTCATTAGCTCCTTAAATTTCTTGTACTTCTCCTCTCTAGTAACTCCTGCATGTATCTCGAATGCAAAACAGAGTCATATAACGTTCTGAAACTGTAGGGCTTGTACTATATCTTGCGAGTCATAGAATAGTGGCCCATTGTATAAGGTATAGACATCGTCTGCAGACAAGTTAGTTAGCCACATAGGGTCGAACACCCGGATAGTTTCCATTTTTCTCTCTCTCTGTAGAACTATGACCGCTTCGCCTGTTCTCCAATCATAATACCACCATTTGAAGTGTGGAGTGAAGTACTGTGGCATTTCCCGTAAGGTAATCTTAGACATTGTGCGCGGAGGACTCCACTTCAGCACCACTTTAGGCTTTCTAGAAATGGGATCAACTTCAGATCTACGGATATACCTCGTCGGTTGTTGAGGTCTGAAGTTTACCTACCTGGTGTGGTATTCTTTCCTTAAAGCAGCCTCAAACCATCCTGACATTTTTCTCGAATCAGCATATAACAACTTTAGGCGTGCCAGCTGGTTGAGCTCAAAACCAGGGAGAGTCTTCAGATCATGTGGGAATCTGAAGTACTCTATCCCCTTCTCCCTCTTAACTGCATAAACATTAAGATCCTCAAAATATGCCCACGCAATAATCTTGTCCTACACCTTTAGATGTTTCTTGACCTTGTACAGCTTGGTGTAGGCATTTGGCTTTTGAGCAGTGCGTTAGGCCCGTATCTCAGCAAAACAAGCCGCCCATTCAGCCTTCTTGATATCAACATCAGCGTTCGAGGCTTGGGCTTGGCTTTCATTCTTCTCTGTCTCTTTTTCCATCTCATCCAGTTTATCGAATGTATCACTGCCGAGAGTGTCACCCAAGTTGGGGATCACATTGCCCTCTCGGTCAGTGTACTCTGGATAGTACTCAGCTGTGACATCCTTAATCTCTATTTGATCTACGTCGTTTAGCTCATCGTCACCTGTCACATCAAAAGTAGGTGCATCTTTGACAATCTCGTCTGGGTTTAACCTGAACATCTCTGCAAGTTGCTCGTCAGTCAGGTCGTGTATGATTTCTCCTTCTTCGGGAGTATAGCTCACCGACCTTCTGACAATCCCTTGCAAATCAAGAATCATTGTTAATTGAGACTTGATTTGGTCTAGGGGAGCAACATCATACTCATCTTGCTGAAATGTTTGATCTGCTTGATTTAAACATATAACACATCAACCATTAGTAATTAGTCAAGACATTCAAACATTAGATAAAGATATATAAACATTAATTACAGAATTGAAATACAAGATTCAAGTACAAAAGTTTTCAAATACATAAACATCTAATCATTACTTTTGTCTTGAATAGCAGGCTTCTCAGCAGGAGGGGTAGAGGATGATGCTCTTTGGTCTTGTGTTCTCTTGGTTCTCCTTTCTTGACCCTGAGCATAGGCTGATGCATCTGCATCACCTTCTTCATCATTATCATCATCTTTCTTTCCCCTTGTCCCTTCATCTTCACTATCATCTTCTTCATCAGTCTCATCATCATCACCATCATCATCTTCAACATCATCATCATCACCATCACCCTCTCTAATCTTCCGAGGCTCATCTTTTGATCCCTTCAGTTTGAGCATGATCGTCTTGTTTGAGGCCTCCAACTCCTCAATCCTCTTCACTAATTGGTCATTTCGCTCCTGAAGTTGGGAGATCTGCTGTGCTTGCTGGGCAATCTGCTGTGCTTGAGTAGCATTTAGCTCCACAAGCTGACTTAGCTGAGCAGCTCTTTCCTCATCAGCAGCTAACAGCTTCAGCACCATGCGATTTAGTGCATCCAGCTGTTCCTATACCCCAATGGAGGGTAGAGTGGAACCTGTGGTGAAGGTGGTGTGGGTTGATGGACCTGCTTGGTGGCTGGTGGTGGTAGTGGTGGATGTGTTGAATATAGGTGGTGGGATAGGAGTGGATGGTGAAGGGTTGGTTGTAGTAGTGGTGGTTGGGAGTGTGGTAGTAGTGGTTGTAGCTGTGGTGGATGTGGGAGATGTGGTGGTGGCAGTAGTAGTGGTGGCTGTGGCAGTAGTGGATGTCGTCAATGTAAATCTTGGCCTCTTACCCTTTTTGCCATAAGGGTGAGCCATCCTTTTCTTCCTGGAGCCCTTAGAAACAGAGGCTCCCCTTTGGCTGATGGACTGGTTCGGGGTGTAAGTTGGATCAGCATCTGTAGTAATAGTATCCCCGGACTCACCCTGGCGTCCACCCACCACCCTGAGCCCTCTTTCATTGGATACGACCCGGCTCCCCACCGTTCGCATCAGAGGCTCCTAGTCCGACTCCTCCTCCTCATCCATCTAAAAATCAGGGTGGATTGGAGCCGGCTCAGGTCCACCCGGACCCTCACCTCCTGGACCATCACCTTGGTCATCATCGTCAGAATCATCGGAGGGTAGAGCAATAGGCTCAACATCTGAATCACTATCGTCGTTGCACCACTTTCTCCTAGCTGGCGCCACATAATCCTCCTGGGCCAGATGCCCAAACAACCTCCTCATAGGGGGTTTCACCTGCTTTCCCCTGTATACCTTCCTCCGCCCTAGGGTAGTGTCATCCATAACCTCCAAACTCACCGCATCGTCCTTCTCCTTGGGCAGTAAGGGGAGCTTCTCATCGATGATCATCTGCAAGAACCGTGGATACATGCAGAAGCTCTCTTTACCCTTTGCCTCAAGGTTCTCGATCAGGTACGTGAATATCATGTTGGAGAAGCTGAAGGGGTGGTTTAGCACCAGTGCCACGTAGGCATTCTGGATTTGGTCAGAGAGATCATTGAATGCACCCCTCCTTGAAGCAATGCACTTGAAAATGACGTGTGCTAAGTACTTGAACTGGGGACACATGTTGCTTTTGTTCAGCAGCCCTGCGTTGATGTCCCCAGAGTACTTCATCCTGAGAAAACATCCCCGAACAGTCAAGGGGTGTAACCTGGTTGGGTGAGCAGCAACATCACCCAGGTCCAGAACACGTCGTATGTTTGCTGCTGTCACCTCTATCTCTTGCCCACAGATGGTGCTGCGTATACAGTACGGCTCTGTAGATCTGTCAACCCTGGCACCTTCCCAGAATAACTACTGGATGGATCTGTAAGGTGTGCACGGAGTCGAGATAGCCTTGTAGATAGGTGATCTGCGCAGAAAGGCTATAATCCCTGAGAACTCAGCAGCGTTCCGGGATGTAGGATCAAGGTGAGCACAGATGTTGTGCTTGGTGTTGATAGTCCACCTCTCTGTCATGTTTCTGTAACACAATACACATAAACATTAGAATTGTCCATAACAGAAACTGTTGAAACTTAAACTCTTTTGAAATCATTCTGGTTCAATCGTGCGATTGAATTATATGACTGAGTTCAGTCGGGCGATTGAGCATGCGCCTGAGTTCAATCGTGCGACTGAGCATGCGGCTGAGTTCAATCGTGCGACTGAGCATGCGGCTGAGTTCAATCGTGCGGCTGAGCATGCGGCTGAGTTCAATCGTGTGACTGAGCATGCGGCTGAGTTCAATCAGGCGGTTGATCATGCGGCTGAGTTCAATCGGACGATTGTGCTCATACGCCTTGTTCATTCGTCCGATTGGGCCATTCGCCCAGTTCAATCGTGCGATTGAAGTTCATTCGGAGTGTCCAGTCAGATAACTCTTTATTCGACACTCTAACACTGAATCTAGGTCAAAACTTGATGTTAAACGTTGTGTATTGACTCTTTAGACTCGCAGGAACCCTAAATGTCACTTTATGTCCTTTATTTTAACCATTATGCACGTTTAGTTGATCTATTTGATGGTTGTTACTTGTTTCTTGATTTTTAATCAATTGGGTCTGTTAGGGTTCGAATACACCGCGCATTTTGTGCGATTTCAATCACTCATTACCTGCAGATGATGAGAGTACACATCAGTAACAAAATAGTAGTGAAAAATCAACTCAATCAAATTTTGGCAGAGTATATGTGCTTTCGGGCGATTTGGAAACGATTGAAGGGTGATGAGGATATGCGACCGACTTTAGCCCTATTTATACTGTTTTTATCTTCAGTCGGGCGACTGGACCTATTCGCACGCTTCATTCGTGCGACTGGGTCTCAGTCGTGCGACTGGCTCAGTCGGTCACATTCAGTCGTGCGACTAGGTTTCAGTTGTAACATCCGCCATTTTTCCAAGTTAAAACCCAAACCCGAATTCATTTTGAGCTTCTATTATTAATTTACTTAATAAATGGATCAAATACATTAAATATGTAATCAACTTATTGATTGATAAATAATTCTTTTTCATAAAATTATAAAGTTTATTAATCATGTTACAAAAAATAACTAAATGGAAAAGACTTATTAAAACTTATAAAGTTATAAAATAAATTTAATAAACTTATATAAAGTTTTATTAGTAATTATGAATTTTAAATACTGAAAATAAATAATCAAATTATAAAGTTTACAAGTTTTATAAAAGTTATAAAGATTAACAAATAAATAATTTGATTGATTATTCAATTTGGTTTTATAAAGTCTATAAATATTTTATAAAAAAAGTTGTTAAAATTAGAGTCTTCAAGAATTTAAATTTTAAATTATAATTATTCTTTTATTTATTTAAATTATTTAATTTTATATTTATTTCAAATTCCAATCATAACCCCCTTTTAAAAGACTTATAAATCACCATTAACACCATTCATAACCTACTCCTAACCTCAACTATAAAAGCAAGCCTTAGGCCTCACTTTTCATTTGCTCATTCTCTAAAAATCTCACTCTCATATCTTTCTTTCAATCATTAGTTATGATGAATTTGAATAATTTTATTTTACAAGAAATTTCAAGAATTCTTAATACTAAGGTAATCATTTATTGTTTTTATATTATACATTTTAATCATCCTAACATTCAATTGTTCTCATGACTTTAAGTTCTTACTATTATTATTTCTTCTACCAAATCTCTTTTTATTTTAATCATTATCATTTGATCATTAACATTTTAATAATCACTAATCTTATAACAATCACTAACATTCCTAAATCAAGCTAACAACACACTAACATAAACAAAGAATCCCGTTTGCATATGGACGGCTATGCCGTCGCATTTGGTTATTCCACAAGAGTATTTTTCTAAATGATGGCTATGCCAAAGACTTAGAATATTTTTATAACTCAAATGAAGACTAATATACCATATATTGACATAATAAATTGATCTAACCCGTTTCATGCTTTAACGATTTTAAAAGTGCACATAAGTGCCTTACTACAATTCTGGCAGAATATAATCTTACTTCAACCGACCATAACTTGATCATAACAAACTAAATTTGAGTAAAATCAGACTTCAATATTAATTTAATTGAATTAACTTTTCAACGACAGTTTATACGTCTTCAAACTCAATCGGACGACTCAACAATAGCCTTCACAAGATAAGTGCGCATTTCAGCACCTTCTGTCTTGTGCTGCTTGTTTGACCTATTTAAAGATCTTTTCATAAAATAGTTTCTAAATGAAAGTTGTCCGGGAGACTTTGAACTAGTCAAGTATAAATTTTTACAATTTTATGAAACCGTTTTCTATTTTTAAAACCTGTTCAAACACATACCAAACATTCTGTCTAGAATCTAGAATTGATGCAATAATCCTTTCTCAATCTACCTTTCGCTTTTTAGCATTCTCTAAACGTCCTAACTTCTTGTAATGAATTCCAACCTCAAGTTATTTTTTTTTTATCATTTAGGACATCACATTTGACTCTTGACATCCAAGCTTTCTTATGTACTCTACAACCATCACTATACTTGTGAGTTTTCCATGTGAGTTCTCCATGACCCTTTTACTTTATTTCACACCTTTTAGGGTGAAACATGTTAACTTTATCAACTTACACTTGTAAACATCTTGATACTTGTAAATGCACATGCAATTCATCTTTACCTTTTTGTCATGGTTATTTGTGTTTTTGTAAGTCTTATATGAGATACATATTTTGTTTACAATCATTAACTATTGCTAGCCTGGCGACGTCTTAGATCTTTGGGCCTGACAAGCCTATTTGGTGCTAAAGTCGATGTATTTCCGACTCCTGATGACGTATGCTTGTTCATCATGGGAACCAAGTACACTTAGCCAATCTTATATACTTGTAATCAAGTCGAGGTTTGGTTGTAACTGTATGTGTTCTATAAGCTTGCTAACTCGTAACCATGGACATGAATTGCTACTTGTAACCCTTTTTACATATATATATGTATGCGTGTGTTTAAACCTTGGGAACTCACCAACTTTATAGTTGACCCTTTATTTTTAACATGTTTTAGGTTTCCTACTTGAAGATCTTCTTGTGCTCATATAGGACTTGGACCTAGTTTAAATTGAAAGTCTTAGGTTATTGGTTGTATCTTGATTGTTTTGTAATTACTTATTTGTCTTGTAATGTTTAATGAATAATGATATTTAATATTATTTCAACTTAATTAGTTCCATGTGCTATGAGCAATCGTCTCCCATTCGTCCGCCCCGATGATTCCGCCATCGGTCGGGGTGTGACAGATTGGTATCAGAGCCATGGTTATAGGGATTTAGGTTATTAGAAATGGAATGACCTAGACTATAACTAAGTACCCTCACACATGAGTCCTCTCATGTATATCATATGCTTAGATAGGAATTTATGTGCCTTATGTGTTTATACTTGATTATGTGATTATATGCCTTATGTGTTTATGCTTATACCTTGAATCTTATCAATGCACACACGTATCTTAAATCATATTCTAAGGCCTTATGTGCCTAAATCAAATGGTTTTCAAAATGAGCTTTGAATCGTTATTCGTGATTTTCAAGTCTCGTCAAAGTTTGTGTCCTACAACTTGAAACATGTAATGCTAGAAGAGGGTGATGCCTGTATCTCGAGGTGTTTTGTTTAGGCAAGGTATTCATATAAATCCAAATCAACCGATGGATCCGTTTACCTTACCTGGGAACCCTTGGGTTGGGTGTCCGCTTATAGGTACGCATGTCTCCATTAAGGTTGTAGTTGACCTAATACTTTGATAAGTCAACGTAATGCTTTGGTTTGTAACCAAACGTTACACTCGAAACACCTTGTTATTTTAAATCACCTTATCTTTGATCTTGTGTTTTTGAATCTTAAAAATCATTACCCAATTCTTGTAAAGACTTTTAATAATCTTTCCGAATGTCTTCCCCTCAAAACCGCACTTATCCTGAAAACCTATTACAATGATGCTCTCCTTCTAAATTGAATCTTTAATCTTAACAAAAACGATTCTCGTATCAACGTTAAACTAATGAAACTTTAAAAACCTCAACGAAATAGTAAACAAGAATTGATCATCTAAAAACCTTGTTAAATTTATTTGCTTGAGAAGCTCTTATGAAATTTATAACCCATCCAAAAATATCTTGAACTTATTTCTCATGTTCGTTAAGTCGAGTTACGTATCGATCTAAAACTTGGTGTTTTATTCGTGATAAAAACTTCCTAGTCGTCTTGAACCATCTGGAATATAAAATTTTATGAATTAAAATTCTAAACTAATTGTACCCTTTGCCAAAAAACACATGAAATCATGAATCATGAAATTGAACAAACTTAAGCATAGCAAAACATCATAATTAAAATTTTTGAATTTAAACGCCTTCAAGAGTTCCCTTGTGAACGTGAAATGAAATCCAAGTCTTCTCGTCTCCTTGAAATTAGCCCCTTGTGATTAAATTTCGGGACGAAATTTCTTAAAGTAGGGGAGACTGTAACATCCGCCATTTTTCCAAGTTAAAACCCAAACCCGAACTCATTTTGAGCTTCTACTATTAATTTACTTAATAAATGGATCAAATACATTAAATATGTAATCAACTTATTGATTGATAAATAATTCTTTTTCATAAAATTATAAAGTTTATTAATCATGTTACAAAAAATAACTAAATGGAAAAGACTTATTAAAACTTATAAAGTTATAAAATGAATTTTAATAAACTTATATAAAGTTTTATTAGTAATTATGAATTTTAAATACTGAAAATAAATAATCAAATTATAAAGTTTACAAGTTTTATAAAAGTTATAAAGATTAACAAATAAATAATTTGATTGATTATTCAATTTGGTTTTATAAAGTCTATAAATATTTTATAAAAAAAGTTGTTAAAATTAGAGTCTTCAAGAATTTAAATTTTAAATTATAATTACTTTTTTTATTTATTTAAAATATTTAATTTTATATTTATTTCAAATTCCAATCATAACCCCCTTTTAAAAGACTTATAAATCACCATTAACACCATTCATAACCTACTCCTAACCTCAACTATAAAAGCAAGCCTTAGGCCTCACTTTTCATTTGCTCATTCTCTAAAAATCTCACTCTCATATCTTTCTTTCATCCATTGGTTATGATGAATTTGAAGAATTTTATTTTACAAGAAATTTTAAGAATTCTTAATACTAAGGTAATCATTTATTGTTTTTATATTATACATTTTAATCATCCTAACATCCAATTGTTCTCATGACTTTATGTTCTTACTATTATTATTTCTTCTACCAAATCTCATTTTATTTTAATCATTATCATTTGATCATTAATATTTTAATAATCACTAATCTTATAACAATCACTAACATTCCTAAATCAAGCTAACAACACACTAACATAAACAAAGAATCCCGTTTGCATATGGACGGCTATGCCGCTGCATTCGGTTATTCCACAAGAGTATTTTTCTAAATGATGGCTATGCCAAAGACTTAGAATATTTTTATAACTCAAATGAAGACTAATATACCATATATTGACATAATAAATTGATCTAACCCGTTTCATGCTTTAACGATTTTAAAAGTGCACATAAGTGCCTTACTACAATTCTGGCAGAATATAATCTTATTTCAACCGACCATAACTTGATCATAACAAACTAAATTTGAGTAAAATCAGACTTCAATATTAAGTTCATTGAATTACCTTTTCAACGACAGTTTATACGTCTTCAAACTCAATCGGACGACTCAACAATAGCCTTCACAAGATAAGTGCGCATATCAGCACCTTCTATCTTGTGCTGCTTGTTTGACCTATTTAAAGATCTTTTCATAAAATTGTTTCTAAATGAAAGTTGTCCGGGAGACTTTGAACTAGTCAAGTATAAATTTTTACAATTTTATGAAACCGTTTTCTATTTTTAAAACCTGTTCAAACACATACCAAACATTCTGTCCAGAATCTAGAATTGATGCAATAATCCTTTCTCAATCTACCTTTCGCTTTTTAGCATTCTCTAAACGTCCTAACTTCTTGTAATGAATTCCAACCTCAAGTTATTGTTTTTTTTTATCATTTAGGACATCACATTTGACTCTTGACATCCAAGCTTTCTTATGTACTCTACAACCATCACTATACTTGTGAGTTTTCCATGTGAGTTCTCCATGACCCTTTTACTTAATTTCACACCTTTTAGGGTGAAACATGTTAACTTTATCAACTTACACTTGTAAACATCTTGATACTTGTAAATGCACATGCAATTCATCTTTACCTTTTTGTCATGGTTATTTGTGTTTTTGTAAGTCTTATATGAGATATATATTTTGTTTACAATCATTAACTATTGCTAGCATGGCGACGTCTTAGATCTTTGGGCCTGACAAGCCTATTTGGTGCTAAAGTCGATGTATTGCCGACTCCTGATGATGTATGCTTGTTCATCATGGGAACCAAGTACACTTAGCCAATCTTATATACTTGTAATCAAGTCGAGGTTTGGTTGTAACTGTATGTGTTCTATAAGCTTGCTAACTCGTAACCATGGACATGAATTGCTACTTGTAACCCTTTATATATATATATATATATATATATATATATATATATATATATATATATATATACATATATATATATATATATACATATATATATATACATATATATATATATATATATATATATATATATATATATATCTATATATATATATATATATATCTATATATATATATATATATATTATATATATATATATATCTCTATATATATATATATATGTATGTATGCGTGTGTTTAAACCTTGGGAACTCACCAACTTTATAGTTGACCCTTTATTTTTAATATGTTTCAGGTTTCCTACTTGAAGATCTTCTTGTGCTCATATAGGACTTGGACCTAGTTTAAATTGAAAGTCTTAGGTTATTGGTTGTATCTTGATTGTTTTGTAATTACTTATTTGTCTTGTAATGTTTAATGAATAATGATATTTAATATTATTTCAACTTAATTAGTTCCATGTGCTACGAGCAATCGTCTCCCATTCGTCCGCCCCGATGATTCCGCCGTCGGTCGGGGTGTGACATCAGTCGTGCGACTGACTCATTCGGTCACCTCCATTCGTGCGATTGGTTCATTCTGGTGATCCAATCGTATGGATTGACCCATGCTTATGGTCCCATCGTACTTCTGATCCATACGTGTGGTTCAGTCGTGCGATTTGGCTCATACATATGATTCAATCGTGCGACTAGTCCATACTTATGGTGCAGTCGTGCGAATGGCTCATACTTATGAGTTTGACCTTATGACTTTTCAAACACTTAGCCTTTTAACTATAGATAAAACTTTATGAACAATGATCATCTTAGACATGATCTTTTTAATTTGAAAAATTGTTTGATCACCTCAGACGTGATCCTTTTACTTAAAACCGAATTTGTCACCTCAGACGTGAGTCATTTTAGTTTTGAACGTTTTGGTCACCTCAGACGTGACCCTTTTGAGTGAGTGATTCGCAGATTGATTCCAGATGAATAGTACGACTTTTCCTTAATAAAACTAAAAGTTAAATAAAACACCTAGAAATTTAAAACGAGATTTGGACATATTTTTGTATTTTTTGATTTGGAGATGGATCTAAACCTATTAGAGTACTTCTAACCGATTTTACTTCCTGGACAGCACCGCTTCAATTCTATTTTATCATTTCTGGTACAATTCATTATGGAATCATACAGGTATACTAAAATCATTTGGGACATTTTAATAAACTATTTTGATGCTAGATTCTTGTTTTGTCCGAGAGTCAATAGCAATTTCAGGGAATCATACTAGACTACAAGATGCACACAATGATTTTGACTTTCGAGAACTACAGCTCACGATGATTGTCAGTATACTTATCCTCTTAAATCCATACACTGATTTTTGACACACATTGGTGATGAATTAAGGTTTAATTATTTCAACAAGCATTTGTGGATCCCACACTTATATGGTAATCAACATTCCTCAGGAGATTTTTGAGCGGTCTACGGGTGTTTTGACAAGAAGAAACTATTCTAAGAGCTTTCAAAGAGATGCCAAGCCTCAGGTCAGTGCCATCGCACAACAGAGAGGCGCGAACAACAATGAATTCTAGAATATTTAGGTCATGCTTATCCTCAGGTCAGTGCCATCGCATAGCAGAGAGGCACACAACCTATCTTCTTGTGAGAGCATCTTTCTTTTCTTTTTGCACGTAACACACCAACAACATTTGTCATTAGCTTGATTGCACTTAACAATTTTTCATGTGCTTTGCTCTTTTTATGGTCATCCACACACATTTAGGCGTTTATTTGCTCGTCACCCCTTATTGGAACTACATTAATTGTGTTAACCAGGGATAAGATGGGTACCCACAGCAAGTTGAACAATTTAGTTTGAATTTAAGTCACCAATGAGGTCTACTCATCTATTGTGTTGAATGTACCGACACATCATATAATGAACCTGCAACCGCTAGGTCTACTTTCTCTATGTTACCTTAGTAGCATACTAGTTTTACTATCATTTTTCCTTTTATTTTGCTTAGACTTCTCAGATTTATACTTTGAATTTTGCATCTTAATCATTTAAAATTTTTTAAGTCCCAAATAATCTGTTCCCCGTATACTATCATTTTCCAAATACGTTGAATCAGTATCACAGATTTGATTTCTATCCTTTTAGCTAAGCTGTTCTTCTCCCCCTTTTTTATTATTAAGTAATTAAATAAAACAACTAATTTAATACTACTCTAACCTATTCTCCCCCTAAAATTCTAAAACCGAAATATTTTTTGAGTTTTTGAATTTTACAGAAACAAGAAATTAAAATAAGAAAAATAAAAGAAAATAAAAACAAAACGTTATCGGACTAAGCATTTTCATCCTCTATGATCACATCACTTTTCTTTTTCACCCCGTTGACCTCTAACAGATATAAAAATATCGGTTTATCAAAGGCTTTTGTGTAGAGGTCAGCGCGTTGAAAATCCGTATTAATTTTAACCACATCGATTAAATTCTTTTCAAAACAATCACGTATAAAGTGATATTTAATTTCGATATGTTTAGTTTTAGGATGTTGGACAGGATTTTTAGTTACGGCTATAGCAGCAGAATTGTCAACAAAGATAGGAGTGTTAGAGAATTTCAAACCGTAGTCACGTATTTGCTGTTGAATCCAGATGATTTGTGAACAGCAACTTGCAGCAGCAACGTATTCAGCTTCACATGTTTACAGAGCAACGGAGGTCTGCTTCTTACATTGCCAGGTGACTAATCTTCTCCCAAAAAATTGACATCCTGCAGATGTTGACTTGTAATTCATTTTGCAGCCGCCATAATCCGAATCGCTATACGCTGTAAGCTCAAAGTCATCCTCATGAGGATACCACAACCCGAGTGTTGGAGTACCCTTCAGATAACGAAATATCCTTTTAACTCCTATGAGATGGTTGACTTTCGGTTTCGCCTGATATCTGGAACAAAGACACGTCGCGTACATGATATCAGGTGGTGAGGCTGTGAGGTACATGAGGGATCCAATCATTCCTCGGTACATGGTGGCATCCACCATATCACCATTTTCGTCGGGTGCCACGTCGTGGTTTGTAGCTAGTGGAGTCCCAGCTGCCGAAGCATTCTCCATATCGAACCGACTTAGGATATCACCTACATACTTGGTCTGATGTAGAAATATTCCCTTTGGTGTCTGATCCACCTGTAACCCGAGAAAGAACTTCATCTCCCCATGGCACTCATCTCAAATTCAGCTTTCATTACTGCTTCAAACTCTTTACATAGATCTTCGTTTTTGGAACCGAAGATTATGTAATCAACATAAATCTGTACTAGTAGTAAGTCACCATCCTTTTCTTTGATGAACATTGTACAATCAATCACTCCTCTGCGAAAGCCGTGTTTCACCAGATGAGTGGAGAGTTTCTCATACCATGCTCTCTGGGCTTGATGGAGCCCGTAGAGAGCTTTATCAAGCTTGTAAACTCTGTCCCGATGATAGGGATCCTCAAATCCTTTAGGTTGACTGACATACACTGTCTCCCGGATTTCACCATGAAGGAATGCACTCTTCACATCTAGTTGATAAACTTTAATCTTCATATAAGATGCATAGGCTAGGAAGATACGGATTGCTTCCATTCTAGCCACAGGTGCAAACACTTCATTGTAATCAATGCCTTCGACTTGTCTAAAACCTTGAACCCTTGTTTCTGATTATAACCCCTTGGTCATCTTTCTTGCACTTCAAGACCCATTTTGTGCCAATCACCTTTGCACCTTTTAGTCTGTCCACAAGGGTCCATACTCCTAGCTTCTTGAACTATAGGAGTTCTTCTTGCATTGCACTTACCCATGCCTCATCGTTTAATGCTTCACTAACATATTTCGGCTCAAATTGAGACACAAAACATCGATATGCGCCGTCGTGAAGATATCCCTTTTCCATGACTGAGGCATAATCAGCTGAGTATAGCTGATTTTTGGTCTGTACTCCTGATCGAACATCTCCAATGACATTGTCCAAAGGATGATAAACATTTAACCGGGATTCAGGAGTGGTGGGAACAGCTACCTTATTTTCCAGATTGTGAACCACAGCTTCAGTATCTGAAGCTGTTGGAGTATGAGGTTCCGAAGAGTCAGAGGCAACAGGGTTTGATGCTTGTGTACTTGCTGTAGCAGGAACCTATTCCTCCTGGTTCACCTGTTCAGTCTCCACTTCTTCATTGTCAGAGGAGGAGTCACTTACATCAAGTGCTCCCCCTAAAGGACTAGAAGAATCACCGTGTGGAACTGATGTTGTCGAGTCTAGGGACGGTGTGTTTAAGACATCATAGATCATTCTGGTCGCTAACTCATCATCAGGAAGGGAGGGAGGGATGTTGAAGGACTTAAAGAATCCATCATAGTCGAAGAAGAATGGGGGTCCCTTTCCAGCAGGGGGGGTGGTGTATCTCTGAACATCAACGTTGCACCACACTTCTACCTGAACCGTTGAGTTGTTATAAACTCTCTTGTCTGGTATATTGTATCCTAGAAAGATCCCTTCTTCTGCCTTTTCACTGAACTTCCCTGACTGATTTTTCTTCAGCAGCGTACATGGTGCGCCAAACAGTTCGAGGTACTCTAGATTAGGTTTTACCATGAAGTTTGACCACCCGGACTCGATTTAGGGTGTAACAAGCATTTGCAACTGCCTCGTTCCAAAATTGGATAGATAGTTTCGAGTCGGCTAGCATCGTTCTTGCTGTCTCTATCAAGCTCCTGTTCTTTCTTTTAGCAACTCCGTTCATTCGTGGAGTGTAGGCAGATGTGAACTAGTGTACAATTCCTTTCTCTTTGCAGAATGCCTCCATCCACTGGTTCTTGAACTCGGTACCGTTGTCCGAACGGATTTGCCTTACCTTCAGCTTGTAGAGAGACTCCAATGTAGTTACCAGCTCTTTGAATGATTCAAATGTCTCTGATTTGGATTTCAGAAACATCACCCAAGAAAATCTTGAGTAATCATCTGTAACTACATAGCAGTACAAATCGCCGACAATGCTCTTTGTACTGACTGGGCCAAACAGACTCATGTGCAGAAGCTCAAGAGGCAGGTCAATAGAATGAACGTTCTTTGCCTTATGAGACTTCTTTGTCTGTTTCCCTTTCTTACATGCGACACAGAAATCCGGTAGTTGGAAGTTCTTAACATTTACTCCTCGCACTAGATCATTCTGGATCAGATGATTCATCTTCCGTGGATTTATGTGTCCCATTCTCCTATGCCAGGAAATTGAGTCGTTCTTTGTTGCCTTTGACAAGAAGCATTGAACTTGATGATCGGTTGTGGAGGCCTTTGATAGGTCCAAGACATATAAATCGTTATATCTTGAAGCGGACATTAAGACTTGGTCCTCTGGGATTACATAATCCTTTTTCAGAACATTGCACTTCTTATTGTCAAAAACAACCTTGAATCCTTTGTCACAGATCTGGGATACAGAAAGCAAGTTATTTTGTAATTGTTGAACGTAGTTGACCTTGTCAAACTTGACTTTCTGGTTTCCCACTTCGCCTTGAGCCGTGATGTATCCTCCTTTATTTCCAGCAAATGATACATGTCCCCCTTTAATTTGTTTGACATTGAAAAGGAGAGACAAGTTCCCGGTCATGTGCCTAGACGCCCCACTATCAACAATCCAGGTATTTGTGATAGCACTGTAACGGACACCCTGTACATTAAAAGGAAATGATCAGTTTAGGTGTGGGACCCAAGCCTTAACTAGCTTGGGTGACCCAGAGGAATCACACATCATAAACTCAACCCACTGTCCATTTGAGGGTGATGGCATATCATTCTTCTTATTGTTCTCATTATCAGACAATGGACTTGATTTTTCTTTTCATACGCCAGTTTTGTGTAAGGTCTGTTTGTGATAAACAGACGACTGGCTTACAGTTTGATCTTTAGGTTCATTAATTCTCTTTGGTGGAGTAATAGAACTCCTTTTCGAAGAACTTGGTTTTGTTTCATAAAGTTCAATTTTCTTTCTTGGTGTCTGATAATGAGGACACTTAGAAGCGATGTGTCCTCTCTTTCCATAATTGTAGCATGATCTACCCACTACATATTGGGGAAATTGTCTCTGTGGGGAAGTGTGTGATACCGGTGACTTTGGGCTGGTTGGGTTTTGACACTTCTTGTTTAGATGTTTTTGCTTCTTGAACAAAATTTATTGTTTGAACGTTTTTAACATCTTTAGCCTTTTGTTTATTTGGAATTTGACGTGAAGCACGTGCTTGGTTAACTGGTTTGGTCAGTTTGGATTCTGAAAAAGACATGTTTGAACCTGACTTTACACTAACCTTTTCAAATTGTTCTTCCAAATTCACAATGGGCATCTTACCTTTAGACTTCAAAGTAGCCTCCTTCTGTTTAGTGACAGATTCCATCGGTTTACACGTGGAATTTGGATCACTAACTAGAGGAGTGGACACCACATGATCCTTAATAGGATTGTTATTTACTGGTCTATATTTAGTATTTAACAATATCTCATGTGGTGGTGGAACCACTTTGTAACCCAACCCTTCCCCAGTGTTCCGTTCTTTCACTAAGTTTTGAACTATGTGAGAGGAACTGGTCCAACTGTGCAGTTTTTGTTTTAATGAGTTGACCTCGACTTCTAAAACTGCTTTTTGTTTCTTTGTTTCTTCTAAAGAGTTTAAATAAAACTTTATATCATTTGCTTGATTAAAAGCAACAACCTCGGTTTCCTTTAATTGTTTATTTAAAAGTTCTATTTTCTCTTTGTAACTGCACTCGTTTTGTTTTAAAATCCGATTAGCTTCTGTGCACAGTTGTAAGTCATTTACTAAGCTATCATTGTGATCTAAAATCTATCAAATTTAAGATCAATTCTTTCTCTAAACTTATTACATTCATTACAAGCATGACTTTCAAAAAGTTGGTCTTTGGTACTTACTATGAAGATTCGGTTGAATCAGCCATCTGCGCAGAGTTTGATTCCTCGAATGCTGGAGATTCTGAACTTGTCGTTCTAAGATCTTCTTCAATCAGGTGATTGACCACATTAGCAGTATCTTCATTTTCTGACATCACTAGTTCCACTGCAATGTCACCTTCACTTGCAGTGTCATAATCCAAACCCTCGACATTTGCAATGTTCGATTCACCCAGAGACACAAACTTGAAGGTCCAATCTTGTCCTTCGTCACCTTTAGCAGTCAAGGCCTTTGTATCTTTGCTTGACGATGCAACTCTACTCGTGGGTTTGTCTTGACGGTTGAAAGACGAGAATGGATTCCCGTTACCTGTTTTCTTGGGCTTCACACATTCACATTTGAAATGCCCCTTTTCTCCACAGTTAAAACAGGTGACCTTGATTTTGTCAAAACCAAGGGTAGTATCTTTTATGGCTACCAAGTTCTGTCCAGTCTTTTTCACAAACTTTTTAGCTCTCCTGACAGCACTTGCCAAAGCCCACATAATATCCATTCTTTCCAGTTCATTTTCCTCCACCTTCTCGTAGTCTTCATCTGCTTGATGGCAATTACCAATTTTTCCTGCAATTAGACCATCATAAGAATGAACAGCTGCAGCTAGAAGGTCCATGTGCTCCTTTGCAACCTCCATAGTAATATTACCGAGATTCTCGGTCTTCAACTTAGTAGCATTTGCTTCAGGCACTATATATTGGGTGCAAGACGACCCTGACGTTTCAGATCCTGAAGCAGTGGATTGTGAAGGAGCTGCTGAACTAGACACAAAAGCAGTTTGAAGAGATGCTCTTGAGCGGGTTGGATTGGGAGTTGAGTTATAAAGTGAAGGATTCTGGTCGTAGGATCCTTTCTGAGACTTGTATTTCATCCTCAGTTCTTCCTCTCTTAACTTCAGTATGAAGTCATTTATATCCAACCTTGACAGAATATTGTTCTGTCTCAGATTAGACACAAACGAGTCTTATTTTTCTGGCAAACCATCTGCAAAACTTGACACCTTATCTTCCATAGACGTTGTAACCCCATGAGTGTGCAGTTCACTCATTAGATGGTAAAACCTGTCGATAACATCATCCAAGCTTTCTTTTCCCATAAAGAGAAGTTGTCAAACTCCTTCTTCAGAGCCTTTGCCTTCAAAGCTCTCAACGACCCATCATACCTTTTCTCCAACGCTTCCCATAACTTCTTTGCCTGTTTGTTCTCAGAAAACTGATGGAATATATCTTTTGGTATCGACTGGGTCAACAGGGCATACACCTTCTTTTCAGCATTGTACTTCACTTTCTATCCGTCTATCATACCTCTCAAAGTTAATTTAACACCATCAGCACCAACTGGCATACTATAACCTGTCTCAATAGACTCCCAAAGGTTGGGATCAACTCCATTAAGATAGATCTCGAACCGCTGTTTCCATTGTGGATAGTCATCCAATGTTATAAGCTTAAGCGGTTTATTATGATTTCCAACCTCATTCTCCAGAAGCAGAAGGTTCTGGATGCGTGAGTCTTTCCCGACAGTAAACGCTGAAAACTGATCTTCTATTTGTATTAACTTTGAACTTTGAGAACAACTCTGATTCACTCGTGCGAATAGAAAGATGCGGATGAATCACTCGTGCGGATGAAGGGTGTGACTGGATTCAATCATGCGATTGGATTCCGTTATGCGAATGAAGGTTGCGACTGGGATTCAGTCGTACGTATGGAGTGAGCGATTGAAGACAAGCGAATGGGGTTGTTCAGTCGTACGAATGGACGAGCGATTGAGTTCAATCGTGCGAATGGGTGTGCGATTGAGTTCAGTCGTGCGATGGAGTCAATCGTGTGACTGAAGGCTGCAGTTTTTGAAAATTCGAAGGTTTTTGACACTTTGACACAAAAACACGATTTTTCAAGAACCCTAATCTGCTGTATGCCGAAAAACGAAAACTTTGAGACCTGGAGACGTCGAAAACACTGTTTTACTCAAAAAGGTGACTCTTTTGAATGAAAAACGTGATTTTTACACCAAGACTAATCGAATCACACGCAAAATCAAGAGCCAAAGCTCTGATACCACTTGTTAGGACCATGTACGTACGGAGTACTAACTGATTATGCGTGTATACCTAATCAAATAGTGCGGAATCCTACTTGATTGGCGATCCAGTCAGTGAGAATGTAGTTCAAATCAATCTAACGATTAAAGAAACGTTAAGAACGATTAGAACAAGATCAACTGCGAACTATGAAGTTGGTACATGCTTTTTGGAGTCTCTGGACGGCTAGGGTACGAATGTGTGTCGAAATTCTTGAAGTGTTTTGTTTTTCCACGAATTAAGTGGTATTTATAGGATAGGGTTTTCAATCGTACGACTGAACCATTAGCATGGTTCAGTTGTGCGACTGAATCATGTGATTGATTCATACGCACGACTGAAGGTTCAGTCGTGCGACTGAGTCAATCTTATGTCTCAACCGTGCGACTGATCCAGTCGTCTGGTTCAGTCGTGCGACTGGTTCATTAGCATGAAGTATTCATGCGTATGGTCCATTAGCATGGTCCATTCGCATGAAGACTTCATACGATTAAGTTTGAACACGTTTCTCAATCATTATTGACTAAGAACTATGAAAACAACCACAAACCTATATAGTTAGTTCAATATACTTTGTCACACAATAAACAATAAAACATTAAACATTTTAATCATCAATCACATATTGTATTTCATTCAATTCATCCATTACATATATGTAAGACATGACAAACATTTTACATTAAGCTCCTAAACTAGGTACATATATATCAACACTGCCGTAGGTAGCCTTTGCGAATTCAAAGGGCTGTCGTAAGTAGCCTTTCTTGGCCGAATTAGGGTTTGCGAATTAGCGTTTTCAAGAAGATGGATTGTGAGGTTTCGCATGACTTGGGCTCAAGGATTAACGGATTGGGCTGTGATCATTAAAACAAAAAGAAAAGGTGGACTCAGGTGTATTTGTTTGGGCCGCCAACATCAAAAAGAAAAGGTGGACTCGGGTTTATTTGTTTGGGCCGCTAACATCAAAAAGAAAAGGTGGACTCGGCTTTTAGCTTAAAGCTATGAAAGCAAGCTATAACAACAAAACAAAAACAAAAATTGGTTGTTCTAAAGTTTTGAAGATCTCGTTTCCGCATCAATAACAAAATTCTTGGCTTTGAATAACTATTCAACAAAAGAATCAACATCAAGCTTCAATTCATATCGGAAATCTACAATTTAGGGAGAGTATTGTTGGGTATTCTACCTTTGAAGAAATTGAAGATTTCCAATATTATTGAAGTTGAAGACTTGTAGAACAAAAGCAACAAAATATTAGTCTAGGATTTATTTTGTAATTATTATAAATGCTAGATTAGTATAAATATTAACATATATCATCATTGTAAAGGGTGAATAATTCTCCACCAAGTGTGGGAATTAGTTCCATCACCAACAACATCATATCATCATCCTTCATGGATGATGATTTCATCATCAAATCGATAAACATCAATCATTAAAAACTTTTTGTGTTCATCATCATTATTATTTTAGCATCGAATCATCAAGTTATGTTATCATCAATATGAATCCTAAGATCCAAGCTCAACGATCCCGTTCATATCGGGAACACACAAAAAGTGTGTATTTCGTAGTAAGTGTTTCAACTACCCCCATTTTACTTGCGGAATGTTTTACCTTTGTTGTATTTTTATATGAATGTAACATTTAATGTAATCATTATATTATATTTTCATATCTTTAACAAATATTTACACGGATAATCCTTGTGGTATGTTCAAATTACGGTTTTGTTTCCTAAGTTTGGGAAATTACAAGCACGGTACCAAATTATGCACAAACGTAGCATGTTTAGTTTCTGATTTGAATGGATAATTAACCTTTTCTGTTAAATTGTGTGAAATGACCACAATACCCCTGGATAAATAAATTAAAATACTAAAATATTAATGAGTTAGTAAATCAAATCATCATCGTCTTCTTGAGTAAATAAAATGCATTGACCACCACTACCATCACCACAAACACCACAACCACCACCACCACCATCACCATTATCATTTATCATCATTCTCTTGACCATCCTAGATCCACCACCCACCACCACCATGACATACTCTTCATCACCACTACTGATCACCACCACTATCTCCGTTACTATAATCTTGCACCATCATCACCCATCGTTAACCCTAAGTAGTGATCACCACCACTATCTCCATCGTTAATCCATGACACCAAAACTTTATGTTTCATTGCCTCCCATTGCACCCAACACCATCTTTTCTTGAGTTTGAAATAGATCTAAAACTACATCTACAATAGATCTAAAACTAACTTGAGTTTGAAATAGATCTAAAACCTACATCTACAATATATTAGAAGACATGTTTGGTGGAGATGGTGTTGGTGTAGATGGGGAAGGAGATGCATGAAGAGAGAGAGAGAGTGTGTGTATGTGTGTGTGTGTGAGAGAGAAAGAAAGTAAAAGAGAGAATAAGGGAGAGAAAGGGGTGGTTTCAGGTGGTGGTGGTCCGTCGGAAGTGGTGGGTGGTGAGCTCCGTGCGACAGTGGCAGTGGTGATGGTCCGCTTGCAGTGGCGGTGGTGGTGCTCCGTCGGCAGTGGCGGAGATGGAGGTGTAGGCTGGATCTTTGTCAATTTATAATTAAACATGAGTTTTCTCAATCAGATTTTATTTTATATCATCTTAAGTTAAGGATATTATGGTCATTTTGTAACATTTTAACGGAAAAGTTAACCTCCGTCCAAATCAGGGACTAAACATGTTACGTTTATGCATAATTTGGGACTAAGCTTGTATTTCCCAAACTTGGGAACTAAAACGCAAGTTGGACATACCACATGGACTGTCCCTGTAATTTACTTAAATTTTAAGACATCTATGAATAAATAAAATATTAAATAAGTTAAAAACTGTTACTTATTAAAATTACGTATGAGTAATTATATAATAAAACAATAATATGAAGTTTTTAAAAGTCTTTGTTTTTTTTTCAAAGAAAAAGTAAACATTTTGTTTCAAAATAACGCTTTAAAAAATTTTTATTTTTAAAACTTACCTTACTATAACTTCATATTTTAATTATTTTTTATAAAAAAATTACTTTAAAAAACCAATTTTAAAATATTACGTAAAAATAGTTTAATTTTTTAGAATTTATTTTTATAAAAAAATATACCTATAGAAATAATATCAATAAAAAGATCTCTTTCTTACATTATTAAAAAACTAATTATAATGGTAAAATAAATAAATAATATTATTAGTAATTAATATAGTTATTTAATATGAGAGTGAAACGGGAAAAGTTTGATTAGAATGAATGTGGTGCTAACACGTGACACCTCTATTTACCCTTTTATTAGAGTAAAAAGGTTTTAGTTCTTAAGGCACTTGGTCTGCTTATTTGAAATCAAGTTATGAGCTATATATTGCTTCTTATGTCCACTTTTTCTCCTTTATGTAATCTAAAAACTTCATTCTTGATACATGCATGTATATATCGACATGGTGAGGTTGGGCTAAATGAAACAATAAATTATCAACCAAATTGATGCTATAAATATGTTTCTAAGGAGTTTGCTATCAACACCAACTTAATTCTCTACAACACCATTGGTAAGCATACACTCATCTTGATTCTAAATCTTTGTATCGGGGTGAATCATAGTCAACCCTTGAGGTTTAGTTGAATTTATTGCAATTAGTGAATTTATATTCGTATTCAGGTCTTGCAAATAACAATAGCACCTTAGCTTAAACAAATTTCTACATAGATCTTATTATATTTACGTCTTAAGTACAAGTATAACATATCTGAAGTATCATTATGCAACTCTAAATTTTCAACAAGAGACTAAAAGTCTTCTAAAAATATTGATCAATGTTCGCGTTTATTGAATACTTTAAGTTTGGTTTGACACGTCTAGTAAATAGACCATGTGTAGATTATTAGTCTATTGAATTAATGGGATAATTCAATAACTTGTTTAAACTCAATAGGGATTCTTCATTTTAAGCATAGCCGATTTCGTTTATATAGGACCGTTGAAGGGGGTCAATGTAACAATTTCATAATGAGTATAGACTTAGACACTTAATAACTCAAATAGGAAACCAGGTTTATATTGATGATACTAAGAACACAAGTAAATATGAGACCGAACAAGAACAAGTTAATATTGGTTTCCAAGAATGATGTATATTGCTCTCAAATTCTTTTACAAGTGTTACAAAGTATACATTAAGATTCAATTACTTGAGACACTTTATACTATATCCTACAACCGGCTATACTTTAAAAGCCAGCTGCAAACACTAATCTAGACAACAAGATCAATATAGAGCAAAAAGACAGATTGCCTTATGACTTGTGACTATAACATGCCATAGCTCATATCCTAATATATTACAAAAGGGATAAAAGTACAATAGTAGAAAGTTACAAAAAAGAAACCTTAATCTACACTTGACAAAAGTATGAACTTTTCACCAAATCATCTTAGTTGGTGAGTCTTCAGAGATGCTAGCAGAAAGCAGTTCAGCTTTTGTCAAAATGTGGTCAGAGAAAGCATGTCTTCTTTTTGTTCAGAAGAAATAAGTATTGTAGAACTTCTTGGCCCTATGATTGAGAAAAACCATTTGCTGAACTATCTCCATTTATTCTAGATTATCTAGATGGATACAGTTCAAATATTCAAGAGTGAAGAGAAAGTTACTACAACTCTTATCAGCAGGCACAAAGGCTTGAGAATAGCTTGTCTCTTATAATAACTTCTTTGGATGTAGCTCTCCCTTGATGTCTCCGGAAAGGTGATGAAAGGACCCTTTTGTGAGTTTTCAGGGTAGCAGAGAAGATGACGTTGTGGTTCTTTCCAATCTCTTTCAACCACATGAAGGGCTGAACTCTGTTGATTATTGGAAGAGTTGCCAAATGGATTTTGCATGTTCATCTCCATCTGGTGTCCACGGAGGATACCATATATCTCTGTGAGAGCAAGGGTGTTGAGGTTTTCAGTTCTCTTAATGACCACATAATAGTGTGTCCATTTTAGTAAGAGAGAACATGAACTTCCTCATAATGTCCTTATTCTCAAGTGTTACTCCAACATCCATTATGGTTTCCACAATCTTAACATACCTGAAGTATTGTTAAGTCATGGTTTCACCTGTCTTGTAGGTAAAGTTCTAAAACTGCTGCTTCAAGAGGTCTTTATTGTTTTTTTCTTCATTAGACCCCTCATACATGAGCTTCAGTTCATCTCATAGTTGTTTTGTAGTCTTGCACTTCTTTAAGCCTCTGTAGATAGAGTCTGGAAGAGCAGTTTGGAGAGCAGTCATGGCCTTCTGATCTACATCAATCTTCTTCCAGTCTTCCTCTGAGTAGTCACCCACTTCCTTTAGTATCATACCACTACAAGCAACAACTAATTTATGCATGGTACATGAGTTCCTGAGACAACAGATCCTCATATACTGCTGTCTTGAGACTTGATGAATCCTTTCATTCTTTGCACCAAGTATCAAAGTAATCAAGAGTGATCAATGGAGATTTTTTCATGGTACCAGTTTCCATATTAGCCTTGGTAAGAACTGTCATTTGAGTTGTTAAGTATTTTGTGAAAATCAAGGGATTTAAGATAGTGAGATCTTACAATCAAGAGCCTAAAATTCTCTGAAACCAATTGAATTACCGGTGAATGGGCTCAATGCCATAGTTTCACAGTGAGGAAAGACTTAGAACACTTAACAGATCAAATAGAGAACCAGGTTTATAGTGATGATACCAAGAACACAAGTAAATATAAGACAAAATAAGAACAAGAACAAAAACAAGAACAAGATAATATTGGTTTTCAAGAATGATGTATATTGATCTCAAGTTCTTTTACAAGTGTTACAAAGCATACATAGAAAGACAAATACTTGAGATACTTTATACTACATCCTATACCGGCTATACTTTGAAAGTCAGCTGGAAACACTAATCTAGACAACAAGATCAATGTAGAGTCAAAAGGTAGATTGCCTTTTGACTTGTGACTATAACATGCTAGCTCACATTCTAATATATTACAAAAAGTATAAAAGTACAATAGTAGAAAGTTACAAACAAGAGACCTTAATCTGCAGTTGATAAAAGTATGAACTTTATACCAACTCATCTTAGTTGGTGAGTTTTCAGAGATGGCAGCACAAAGGAGTTTTGTTTTTGTCAAAAGGTGATCAGAGAAAACATGTCTTCTCTGTATTTAGAAAAAAAATTAGTATTTGGCTTCGGAAGACTTTGTCTTTGAATATTCAAAAAACTTGCAGGATCGGTTAATATCACTCAACACAAGTATTCTCACTTGGACTCACTAAGTCACACTCAATGATGATAAAGAATCCTCTAAGAGTTGATAATAATATAATAAGTAAGCAAGACACAAGAAATGGTTTTCAAGATACTTGTATATATTACTTCTCAACTTAAAATTTTACAAGACTCTTACCAGCACTTCAAATGAGTTACAATAAGAAACTATATATACTACTAGCCGGTTATACTTTGATACCAGCTGGAAACTTACTACCAAACAAATACTACATTGTTAGGAATAAGGTGTTGGATCTAGAAAGGCTGGTGCAACCAAAACCAAATCACTTAGACTATTTTTGGGTGCAACTAATAAAGGAATTCCGAAGGTTAAGTGTGGAACTTCCGAAGGAAATGGAGTTCTTTCGAAGACAAAGTGCAAGATCATCTTCCAAAGCAAAACTCCAACTTCCAAAGATAAAGTATTCACTTCCGAAGTTCAAGACTTAGAAGAAAAGATAAGAAGTCAACTTCCGAAGTATGAAAATATGAAGAAGTCCTCAAGCCTCGGAAGAAGTAGCCTCTTCCAAAGTATAAGTGGCTTCGGAAGAACTTGTTCTTCTGAAGCCAACTAACCTTCGGAAGACACTACTATGAACCAGTGGACATAAGCATGGTCTCTCTGACACTTGCAGACCTCTGAGATACTGCATGGCGTTTTCTCAAAAGCCATGTAGTTGACCATACTTTATTCCACTATTTACCTTTATCAGTTAGTACAGTTGCCAACTTTAGTTGGTGGGGGTAAGTCATGGACATGTCATGACTACCATATCTTAGATAATACTTTATCTAAGATACCTTAACATTAGCATTGTAGTATATGCCTTAGTCTTTGGTTTCCAACTGGTATCAAAGTATATCCGGCTGTAGGTTGTAGTATAAATAGTTTCTCATTGTAACTCATGTAAGATGCTTGTAAGAGTCTTGTAAAACTTTGAGTTGAGAAATAATATATACAAGTTCCTTGAAAATACTTCTGTCTGTTCTTTGTTACTTAGTATATTATCAACTCTTAGAAAGGGATTATGCTTCATCAATCTGATTTGTTTGTGTAGTATAAGTGAGTTTGAGAGAAAATCAAGTGTTAAGTGACAAAACCCGATCCTGCAATTGGTATCAGAGCTATTTAGGCTCTTGATTGTGAGATCTTACCATCCAAATCAACCTGTTTTTCACTCCTCCTTACACCACACTCAAAATGGCCCTCAACAAGTCTGAAGTAGAGATGGGGACGATGACTAAAGCATCCATCAACACCCCTGAAAACTTCAGGTCATGGAGCAGACGCTTGGAAAGCTTCATCAGGTATCTAGACAGCAAGATGTGGCAATCTATTGTCAATGGTCTATACAAACCAAAGGTGTAAGGCCCCGTTCCCGGGACGTTTACAGCCGGTCAATCATCGCACATAAAACATAAATTTACATTAACTTTAATAAGACATTGCAGCGGAAACATTTAACAAACATTTCTTTTCATTATAATAATCTCTTTTGCAAAATAATACATCGTTCATTACAAAATATCGCTCATTCGTATTACAATGCAAAAACGTTATACAAAAGAATGCCATCCCAAAATACGCCAAGTAGCCGCCTCGTGCCATCCTCAGCAACATTTACCTGCCAACTAGAAAAATGCATAAAAAGTCAGCGTTGCTGAGTGAGTTCTAGTTTTATAAAAACATTATATTACCTTTCATCCGTTAGAACATTTTCTTTACTATCGCATGTGATCATACATCATACATACATCAAGGTAATACTTATTATCTTCGTCATCGTTCGTTTCGAACATTTAGCACGTTCCGCACATTTCGTATATTTATTATCTTTCACTTCTATCTAGGTCCTGTCATGTACTTAACCCCCCTCTAGAGCACCAAGCAATTTCATCTAGGGTTAAGCGACAAGGACCCCATATCGCACGTATGGAGTGGTCACTAGGACAAACTCCCCCTGTGTGTGTGAACTCTTATGGGTTCGCCAATATCGCACGTTATATAACACACAGTAATTAGGAAATCACACGTATTAGAGCAGTCACCGAGACTGAACTCTTACTGTGTGTATGAACCCTTATGAGTTAGCCAAAATCGCACACTATAGACACACACAGTTGAGCTAACAACTCTCAATGAGTTGTGAACCTCCTTTCATTTGCTTGCAAGGCTTTTCATTCGTTCATTATTTTCCACTTTCATTATCTTAAATCTTTCACTTTGTTAAGATAATACTTTACGCTCATTAACAATATCACACCACGTAAAGTCACATCATCATACGTAATAAGGAACATAACATACAATCATACAATCATACATAATCATCAAACATCATCAATCACACATCATCATGCATAGGCATCAATCATACATCACATCATACATCGCCCATCCCATCAACTAAGACCTCAAAAAGTCAACTTACATACCCCCGGGAACCTCCCAAGCAAAGCCAACATTTACTCTTTCTCCCGAGAATCAGATAATAAACGAAGTCCTTTCGGGCGCATGAGCCCTATTTTGGCATATGGGCACTATTCAGTCGCATGGCCTTCTAGGCGCATGAGAACACTTAGGCGAATGGAGAGTCTTCAGACGCATGGGCACTATGGGGCGTATGGACTCTCAGTCGCATAGCCTTCAGTCGCATAACCTCTAGGCGCATGACCTTCAGTCGCATGACTTCCATGCGTATGACTCTCAGTCGCATGGCATTCAGGCGCATGGACTTCAGTCGCATACCTTTCGGCCGTATGGCCTCCAGTCGCATGCCATTCGGTCTCATGGCTTCCAGTCGCATGAGCCCTAGCTGGGTGCAGAATGCAGCCCCTTCGAACTTGAACAGCAGATTTCGGCCTCCGACCCTTTTCTAACCTGTTCTAAGCTTAAACCAACCATCCTAAGCCTAAGAAACACGACCATAACATCATTCAAGCATCACAAGCCCAAACACGAGTCCCACCCGTTCGCACACACACCCAAACACACACGAACGGGTTCAACACCCATCACAACCAAACACAGTTTATGTATGCATTCCAGCCCTAAAATCGATCAAAAACATGTAAAAGAGGGGTCCTAGAACTCACATTGACAGCCTCTTCGAGTAGAGCTTCCTACAAACCCGCTTGACTTCGACTTTTGCACTTGATTTCCAAGAAACCCTAAGCTTTGCCCTTTTTTCTCTCTTTTCTTCTCTCTTGGCCGATTGAAGATGACTATGGAAGAGGGAAATGGGCAGCCATGCCCCTTTTACACCAACTCTTCCAAATTTTTCCTTTTTTTGGCAAGATTGGTCCCCAACTTGGACTTTATTTCTTTTCTTTCTTTTTCTTTCTTCTTTTTCTTTCTTTGACTTCAAAAAAATAACCGGGTGTTACAAAAGGTGGCAGCACCAGGTGGAAACCGTGCCATGATAGAGAAAGCTGTTGAAGACTACTCTCATGAGGACCGGAAGAAGCTGGACATTGACAGCAATGCCATGACTGTTCTCATGACTGCAATACCCAACTCCATCATGGTGAGGTTTGAGCATTGCAAGTCAGCCAAACAACTGTTTGATGCATTTGCTCATATGTACTTTAGCTCCAATGACTCCAAGAAGGACTCCCTGAAGCAGCAATTCGAGAACTTCACCTACATTGCTGGAGAGACCCTCAGCCAGCAATACTTCAGGTATATGGACCTTATTTCCTCCCTTCAGTCTGTGGGAATTGCCCTTGAACTTAGAGACCTCACAAGAAAGTTCATGAGTGCACTTCCTAATGAGTGGACGTTCTACTGTGTCTCTATCAAGAGGACAGAAAATCTGAACACCCTCACCATGACTGAACTCTATGGCATCCTTGATGGATACCGTTTAGAGATGGAGAGCAAGAGAGGCCATTAGACAAGCAGACCCTTGAGTCTTCCTGCTAGCAACGCTTTAATGTGCTGAAGGCTCAGGACCCACCCAACCTCAACAATACCTGACATACACCCAGTAGCCATCCTGTTCTTATGGGCCATACATTACATTCCCTGAGACTCCAAGGTCTCAACAGGCTCAGCAAAGTTCCTTTCAGGACAGCTATGCCTTTGTCTCAGGAAATAGGCACTCTAGTGATTATCAGTACTGCTTTGATGATCTAGAGTGCTTCAGCCCAGATGATGTGGAATATGTGGACATAGTCCAACAAATGGCTCTGTTAACCTATAGTGCAAAGAAGTTCCTCAAGAGAACTGGAAGACAATTTCTCCAGAACCCAACCAACAGCAAATTTGGGTTTGACAAAACCAAGGCCAAATGTTACAATTGTAACCAACTTGGTCATTTGCAAGGGAATACAAGGCTCCCAAGTCAAATCCGGGAACCCCACTAGCCTCCACACATCCCTCTGCACCAAAGCCCACTGGAAAGTCAACAGAGACAGCTGCTATGGCTCAAGAAGTTGACTGGAGCTTTATGGTACAGGATGTGACTCCTGCTCAAGCACTCATGGCTGGAACAGATAACAATAAGGTATATGAACATCTCTGTACTCCTGCCTGTATTGCAAAGGTTAAGTTATATCAGGACTACAATATGGAGATTAAATCCGATATTGAGTCTCAAAATGTTTTAAAATCTGATTTTAAAAGAGCTGAATCTGATTATCAAAGAAAAATTGAGGAGTTGGAGAAAATTGTGTCCTTATTAAAACATGAACATACAAACTATAAGACTCAAATAAAGGATTTAATATCCAAATTTTCTGAGGCTCAAGCCTAGCTTGTCACAGCTGAGGCTCAAGCCAGGAAATATGCTATTTCTGAGCAAAACTTCCAAGCCATTCTTGCATCATCCTCTCACTCAAAACTTTGTTACCAAAACAAAGGTGGGTTGGGAACCAATGAAATTACTTCACCATATTTTTATAAGTCTATAAGACAACCAAGGTGTGGTACTGAAGAGCAAGAGGTTCCATCTGCTGACCCACCTTCTCATGAGTCAAAGAGTGATGCAACCATGGAGACCATCACAGGGAAGAACCAGGTAATTTTACCCACTCCTACCGGTGATGATCAACCTCTGACCACCAAAGCCAGAAGAAGCAGAGCTAAGGCAACCAGAAAAACTACCAAGAAAGTGGCTGAGTCAAAGCTGAAGATAGACCCAAAGCAAAAGGGTGTATTCATCTCAGCTGGATTCCAGGTGGTAGTAACTCCGATTCAGGAAAGGGGTGTAGTACCAGCACTCCTGTCCTACCAAAGGCTCAAAAGTTAATGGGAAAGGTTGCTGATGAAGAGAAAAAAAACAAGAAACATCAATCCTCAAGTTCCCAGAAGATTAACATTGCATGATGTGTGGTCTGCAAAACCACATGGCCAAAGATTGTTACTACAATCCTGCTAGCACACATAATGCAAATAATGTTAAAAGAGAAGGAGTCAGGGAAGGTTTCTCATTTGGACCTTATCAAATGGTTCAAGTGATGAAAAAGGGAAAGCTTGTTTCCGAAGCAAGGTTGCTTTCGGAAAAAAGTCCTTCTTCCGAAGGGAAAATGGCTTCGGAAGCTAAAGCTGTTAAGACTCAAAAGAAAAAAAGAGTCCCCTTGAAACCATCCCAGAAGAAGACTACTTTGGAAGAAAAGGTGGTGAAGGCTTCTTCCGAAAAGAAAGAAGCTTTGGAAGAATGCCATGCTACAAAAGCTTCAACAAGCTCATCCTCTATGATCAACCAAGGGATGGAATGGAAGATCAAGGAAGATGTTGCAGCTCAAACCTCTTCTTCAGAGACATCCATTGAACCCCCATGCATAAATTTTGGTTCAATTATGTCACTATCATTGGAAGAACCAAGACCAACAAGGCTTGGGTTTCCAATCAAAACTAATCATCTCATCTTATGTGCAGGGACATCCATATGACAAGAATAACAATGTTTTTATTATGGATAGTGGATGCTCCAGGCACATGACAGGGAACAGATCTCTCCTTCAACAATTCCAAAATTTTGATGGAGGTCCTGTCCAGTTTGGAGGTGAGGCCGGAGGATATATTTCTAGCAGAGGAAGTATATCCAATGGAAAATTAAAAGTTGATAAAGTTCATTTTGTCAAACAGCTTGAACACAACCTGTTAAATGTTTCTCAGTTTTGTGATCAAAAGCATCAAATGCTTTTCACAGAACATGAGTGTATTATCCTCAAATCCGGGATGACAATTCCTCAGGAATTGGTGCTTCTTAGATCTCCCAGGAAAGGGGATATGTACAAGATTGATATGAACAATGCTTCCCCAATGGGTGAAGTGTCATGCTTTCTTTCCAAAGCTGATGGTGATGAGTCAACACTATAGCATAAACGAATGTGTCATGTAAATTTTAAGACAATGAATAAATTGGGTAAAAATAACTTGGTACATGGTTTGCCTAAAAAGGAATTTTTCTACAAAGATAACTGTGTTGCATGCCTGAAAGGGAAGAAACACAGGGCATCTCATAAATCCAATGTTGTTAACTCTATCACCACTCCATTACACTTATTGCACATAGATCTATTTGGTCCTACAAGTACAATGAGCATTGGAAGGAAATCATAGTGCCTTGTGATTGTTGATGATTTTACAAGATTTACATGGGTATTCTTTTTAAAAACTAAAGATGAAACTGCTGAAACTTTAAAATTTTTTATTCTTAAAATAGAAAATCAAATTGATCACAAGGTTAAAATAATTAGAAGTGATCAAGGGACTGAGTTTAAGAACTACGTTCTTGACTCATTCTGTAACTCAAAAGGGATCGCCAGACAATATAGTGCTCCTTGAACTCCTCAACAAAATGGTGTTGCTGAGAGGAGGAACAGGACACTTATTGAGGCTGCTCGGACCATGTTAGCTGATTTAAAGCTGTCTCTAACATTCTGGGCAGAGGCAGTCAACACTGCATGCTATGTGCAGAACAAGATTCTGGTAGTTAAGAAACATGGAAAAACCCCTTATGAGCTATGGAACAAGAGGCCACCATTCATTGGCTTTCTAAGGGCTTTTGGCAGTAGGTGTACCATACTTAACACAAAAGACAATTTGGCAAAATTTGTTGAAAAGTCGGATGATGCTATCTTTGTTGGATATTCCTCTAACTCTAAATCTTATAGAGTTTATAATATCAAAAATCAACAATTTGAGGAATCTTTCAAAATTGTACTTAATGAGCACACTCCTTGTGCTAGGGGGAATGGCCCTGATCATATATTCGATTTAGAATTGTTTCCAAACTATTCTAAACCATCTTATGAGAATGTTTCAACTGGAACAGGTGCTTAAAGTGATTCTGATGAACACCAACTGTTTGAGCTACCCAGGCCTATTCCAAGTTCTCTAAGAGCTGCAACAAATCAAGCTCCCACTACTGGCATATCTGACAGTATGACTATCTCTAGGGATAGTGGCGCTTCAACCAGTGATTCAACTGCTGATCCTCAAACCTTATCAGGTGACACTGCACAACACCAAGATGATGGAAGTAGCATCTTAAAGGAACAGGAAACTGTTAATGCTGCTTCATAGCCAACAAATGATGATGATGTTTCTTATTCATTCAGTCAGTACTCATTGAATGAGTTTGAAACAGCAGCTGGACCAAGTGTTCAAGCTCCTGAGCAAAATATGTCCAATCTGGATCTATCTTTGCCATTGGAGGTAATTCCTAGACTTAGGATTCACAACGCTCATCTAGCTGAGAACATCATAGGGGAAGTCTCTGAAGGTGTGAGAACAAGAGGACAAACTCACAATGGGAATGTCTGCTTGTACTCATGCTTTTTTATCCCAGATGGAACCCAGGAAGGTAGAAGATGCCTTGAAAGATAGTAGCTGGGTTGAATCAATGCAAAAGGAGCTGCTTCAATTCAAGAGACAAAACGTTTGGAACCTATGTCCGCTACCATCTAGTCAAGTACCTATAGGCACAAAATGGGTTTTCAGAAACAAGAGAGATGATAAAGGCTTGATCATCAAGAACAAGGCAAGACTGGTGGTTCAAGGATACACTCAAGAGGAGGGAATCGATTATACTGATGTCTTTGCACCTCTTCCAAGACTTGAGGCAGTTAGAATCTTCCTGCATCCAAGAATTTCACTGTCTATCAGCTTGATATTAAGTGTGCCTTTCTATATGGGGATATAGATAGGGAAGTCTATATGGGATTTGGAGACCCACAACACCCCAACTATCTGTGCAAATTGGATAAAGATCTATATGGGTTGCACCAAGCACCTAGGCTGTGGTATGAGATATTGTCTCAGTTTCTCCTGAAGAATGGGTACACTAGAGGTACCATTGATAAGACTCTTTTCATAAGGAAGTCTGGAAAGGACATATTGCTCGTTCAAGTCTATGTTGATGACATCATATTTGGTTCCTCAAATGACCAAATGTGTAAAGACTTTGAGAGCATTATGAAGAAGAAGTTTGAGATGAGTTCCATGGGAAAAATAGACTTTTTCCTTAGAATTCAGGTGAAGCAAATGAAGGAAGGGTTTTTCATCAATCAATCTAAGTATGTCAATGACATCTTAGAAAGATTTGACATGAAAGATTGTAAGCCAGCAAAAACACCTATACCCAGAAACCATAATCTTTGTTCTGACTCTAAGGGGGAGGATACTGATCAACATCAATATAGGACAATTATTGGTTCTCTGATGTATCTCACAGCAAGTAGACCTGATAACATGTTTGCAACTTGCATTTGTGCTAGATATCAGGCTGCTCCAAAGGTGTCTCATCTAGTTGCTGCCAAGAGAATCCTCAAATACCTCAAAGGAGCATCTAAATTAGGCCGCTGGTATCCACGGAACAACAATTTCAATCTCTATGGCTACTCTGTAGTGACTATGGTGGCTGTAATATCAACAAGAAATCAACATCAGGTGGATGTCAATTTCTTGGTGGAAGGATCATCTCATGGCAATGCAAGAAGCAATCCTGTGTCTCAACATCAACTGCTGAAGCTGAATATATTACTGCTGCTAGTTGCTGTGCTCAGCTGCTGTGGATTCAGAACCAGATGATAGACTATGGATTCAACTTCATGAGCACTCCTATCCACATTGACAACAACAGTACTATCTCCATGACTGAAAATCCAGTGAAGCACCCCAAGACAAAGCACATTGATATCAGGTACCATTTCATTAGAGATATTCATGAGAAAAATCTAACTAAGCTAATCAAAGTTGACTCAAATGAACAATGTGCTGACTTGTTCACCAAAGCTTTCGATGAACAAAGATTCAAGTATCTTATTACAGCTATTGGGATGATAAACATTGATTAGTCTATCTCATTTGAAAAACCTTTTTAATGTGTAAAGTCTTGTGACAAAACAATCTAAGCCCTGTTACAAAAGGTCCTTCTCTGAAATTTTCACCAAGTATAAATTCTTCCGAAGAGGAATTAACCCTCGGAAGATGTTTTACATATCTTCTGAAGCAAATTCCTCCCAGGATAATTTTCTTCTCGGAAGAGTTTTAAGTCTCGGAAGAAGCGACTGATTCCATTCCAGATCTACTTCCGAAGCTTATAAAACTCTCCATTCGGAAAGCAATTTTTACTCTCAGCAGTAACAACTTTACCTTCGGAAGTAAAATTGCTCTTTCGGAAGAAGATTACCTTTGGAAATATTTTATACTCGAAAGAAAGACTTTACTGTGTAACGAAAATCTTTTGGGCCCCACTTTGTAAAAAGTAAAGATTTTGTTAATGATGTCGGATTATTTGAATGGAGTAAACCTTACCGCCCCTGTCACATCATCCACTGAAACATCCCATCACCTTATCCAAACTCCTTAAACCGCAATTTCAACCATTTAAATAACCCCGACTAATCACTTTCATCTTTTTACCAAATTTACTGCCCTAAAAGCTTTCTTCGTCTCAAATTCACCCAATTCCGAACTCTTCTTTCTGCAACTTTCTCAAATGGCACTTAACCCTCAGCACAACCAAGTTGCACACCTTGATTCTTCAAGGGATGCTGACTTCTCTGATATAATTTCTTTTCTTACCCATTCGTCTTATTACACAGCTCTGACCGTTAACCCCACCGTTTACTCAAATCACATGGCTGAATTTTGGGCCAATGGTCAGATTGAAACCCTAAATGGGGTTCGGGTAATAAGGTTGAGCATTTGTGGCCAGGAGTTGGTCATTTTCGAACAACTTATCAGGGAGCATCTCGAGCTTCATGATGAGGGCGCTCCTACAGAGTTCCCCAAGACAGATTTGGACAGCACCTATATCCAAATAGGATATGGTGGAGATGTAAGCAAGTCTACCGTCTACAAGTTTAACTTCTCTTACAACTGGAAATTCCTGCTGTATGTTATTCTCCATTACTTGTTAAAAAAATCTGGGGGATGGAATCAAATCCCATATGAACTAGGGTGCCTAGTTCATGGATTGGTGAGAAGCCTCCACTTCAATTATTCAAGTTTTGTGCTGACTAATCTTATGGGGAACCTCCAGCCGGACACATTCTTCATATATCCGAGGTTCCTTCAGCACATAATCAACTGTGAGCTAAACCAGAGCCAGCTTGTCTGTGCAACTGCTCTGACTGTCCCTCAAATGAGGCAGACCATCTTCAAGACTTTGAAGAGAGTGTCTATCAATTTCACTGGAAGACATACTGCACTTCTTCCAGGTATGACTGAGCCAATGTGTAACACCTCGAATTTCTATTTAAGCGGAAGGAAAAGAAAAGTAAATAGAAAGAATAGAAATTGTGCACAAGTGGAGGGGGAAAAAGTGTACAAAGTACAAACCCTAATATTTTAAGGATTTAAGGGGCATGGTTGCCCATTTCTTCTTCATCTTCTTCAATCGGCTGAGAAGAAGGAAGAGAGAGAGAGAGCCCCGGTTCTAGAGAGAGAAAGTGGAAGAAGCAGCTTCAAAGGTAAGTCTTCTCTTATACGAGCTCGGTTTCAGCTTGGTTTCGAGTTCTTGACCGAAGTTTTTGGTGTTTAGAGTTTGTTTTCGGGATTCAAGAGTTGAATCAAAGGTGGGTCTTGAACTGGAAGTATGTTGCTCAAAGGCTGCTTAAGGTGAGTTTCTAGAACCCCTCTCTTACTGATTTTCAACTCGTTTTGGGGCTATTATGTATACTAAGTGAACATTTTGAAAATAACCGTGGGTTTACAGCTTTATGTTCGAAATGATGTATGTATGTTTTAGTGTAAATTATGAGTTAATATTGATAGTTTAGCATGTTTAGATGGCCCTTAGTATGTTGGATTTATGCTTGGGTATGATTGAGATGATAATCGGGTGAATTTGATAGTATAGAGAACATTTCAGAACGTTCGGACAAACATGAACAGTGGTCCATGCGCCTGAACTAATGGCCATGCGCCTAAGTGGCTGGCCATGCGCCCAGCTGGAGGCCCATGCGCCCAGCAAATGGCTGATGCGCCTAAAATGAGGCCCATGCGCCTAAAGGTTGGCTCATGCGCTTGAAATGAGTCCCATGCGCCTAAAATGAATCCCATGCGCCTAAATAGGGCCATGCGCCCAAAGTGTAAAAATGGCTAAGTGTTGATGCGCCTAAGCAGGGCAGAAGCGCCCAAATAGTGCCCATGCGCCCAGATTAATTTATACTTAGAATTTTTATGGTCATGCGCCTGAAAGGTCCCATGCGCCCAAGTTGGACCTAAGGTTTTTCTAAGTGGTTTTTAAGGGGTAAAATGGGGAGATAGGCCTGGTTATGATGTGATGGCTTATGTTTAATATGTGTTATGCATGTATGATGTTGCCTGTATGGTGATGGTGTATGTTTATGATTAAGTATATGTTCCTTATTATGTATGTACGTGTGTCTTCCCTTGGCTTTGCGTTGAACGTTAATGAACGTAATAAAGTATTATGTAACGTAAAGTGGAAGATAATGAAAAGAGGAACGTTAATGAATGAATGCATGTATTAATGAATGAACGTGAACGTAAGAGGCTTGTAAGCAAAGTACAGTGAAGTGCATGGCTCTAAATGCCTTAAGCTCAACCGCGTGAGGTTCAGCAAATCCTAAAGTGTGCACGCAAGGGGTTCCAGTCTTTGTGACTGACCTTCAGAGTTGTTACCCATTTCGGTGGGGGTGTTGTTACCCATTTTGCTGGGGGTGTTGTTACCCATTTCGGTGGGGGTGTTGTTACCCATTTCGGTGGGGGTGTTGTTACCCATTTCAGTGGGGGTGTTGTTACCCATTTTGGTGGGGGTGTTGTTACCCATTTCGGTGGGGGTGTTGTTACCCATTTCGGTGGGGGTGTTGTTACCCATTTCGGTGGGGGTGTGGCATAAAGCCAAGCATAGATATGATGGTTACCCGAGTTACGTATAACTTCGGGGGTGTGGCATAAAGCCAAGCATAGATATGAGGTGAGCGACTTTGTGTTGCAACAGACTCGAATGGAGTTCAATCCCTGTGATTGACTCATATGGGATCTTTGTCGCGTATCCCGGTGTCGTGTCAGTCTTCGGACATGAGTTGGGGGCTTGTGAGCAGGTCCCGGCACATCATCAGCTTTCGAGCGTGAGACGGGGATATTGCATGAGACAAGATTCGAGTAATAAAGAGTAATGAACGAAAGATAAAGTATGAAAGAATAAAGTATGAAAAGAACGTTAATGAATTATCGTAATAATGTACTGAACAGGATCTTTGTCATTCGACCTCAGTAATCGTGGCTGAGTGCCACGAAGAGGGTAAAGTCTGACCGGATCTAGAAAGTGAAGTGAACGATAATGTAATACGTTAAATGAGCGAAGTTAACGAACGTAATGACGAAGATAATAATGATATTATCTGTATGTACGTATGATGCATGATCGCGAACGATTGTAAAGTATATTATGATTTGAAATAAAGTAAAGAACGGTTTTAACAAAGTAAAGTATTTTATTATAAAACTAGGACTCACTCAGCGTCACTGACTTTTGTATGCATGATAGTTGGCAGGTATTTGTTGATGCTGAGGAGTTGCAGGCATGGATGCATAAGCTACTGGGAGCATTAAGAGGCTGGCATCCGTATTTTGACATGTCTTTGTATTTTGAGATGAAAACAAATGTTGTAAATGAATGAAGTGACATGTTTTTAGTTATTAATGAAAGTTTTAAATTTCGTTGCAAAATAAATGTATGTTTTATAATGTTTTAAGTGCAATGATTGACCAACTGTGAGGTTTCCGGGAACGGGGCCTTACACAATGGCTCTTGGTGACATCCTTGTTAACCCCACAGGTGATGAACCCACACCAGCAACTACCCTCAAATTTCCAAATTTACCTTCTCACCCCATCACTATCACATACCAAAGACGCCCCAAACGAACTCTTGCTCAATCTACTCTGATTGAACAAGCTCCTCCTGTTCAATCCAAAAAGACTAGAGTGGAACAATGGGCTCCCACTCAGTCTGAGGTCTCACCTCCTTCACAATTGACCTCAATATGGGTATTGAGTCTCCTCAATCTCAAACCCATGAGCCCGAAACCCAAGTTGTAAACCCTCAAGGTGAGTCTTTATACTCTCCTGAGCAGCCAAAAAGGGACAACCCCACCATAGGCTCAATGTCATTAGACATTGACAAGGTCCCAGGTCATTAGGCTTAACCTCTATATCCTTTACTGACCTATTAATAGTAACTGATGAAGAGATTATGTCTCTTCAGGGCAATGAAGTTGATCCACAACACCCTCTTAAGGATCAACAGAGCCTAGAGAGACCTCTTATCTCTAGCCCCCATCACCAAGCCTTTACTGAGGTGAGTCCCACTGATGTGGAGGGTACTCATGTAGATTTAGTTGCCACTAATGAAGAAGCCTCAATGGACCTTCAGGAGAGTGATAACATCACTGAGACTGAATCTACGGCAACCATGCCCTTTGATGACTCTGTAAGAGACATCATTGAGCAAGGGAAACCAGAGTGCCAAGAAACCACATCTGGTGGTGAGGATGGACATACTAGGTATGTTACCTCATCTCTCCATGATTCTTCAAAAGAAGATGAGGGAAGAATGCAACTCACTATTCAAGACCTACTATCTAAAGTCTCAAACCTTGAATCTAAGGTTAAGACTTTAGTGGATAGGTCTGCCACTCAGCAACTTGAGATTGAAAATCTCAAGGCCAAACTAGCTGAGACACAGATTGAGAGGTCTGTTAGGCATGTACCAATTCAGGTCTCATTGACCTCTTCCTCTAGCTCATCAAGCTCTCAAGATGATGCTACCAAAAATGAGAAAGGGTTCAGGGACAAAGACAAAGACAAGAGGAACCACAGAGTCAAGCTCTCACTTTCTTAAGTTCAAGATACCCCATTCAACAAGCTTCAGTCTTTCCTGAGCCTCATCCAATTGTAATTCAAGTGGACCAAAGGATGCTTCAAGATATCAACAGGTTCTTCAATAAGTTCCTGATAAAATCTTTTATTGAACAGCCAAGTTCTGACTTGTCTGTGATTTACTTTAGAGCTCAAGAGCTTCAGAGGCTGAATGCACCTTCTACTACTAATGAGGAAGTTGGTCAACCTAAGGTTCAAGTGGAACATGAGATTAATATCGAAGGGGAAACAAGGACTGATGGCCCAGTAGCTAAGACAGTTGGGACAGAGAGTGCATTCTCACAGACTTCTGAAGCACAAGTCAAAGCCTCGGAAGAACAACTTCAATCTTCCAAGCTGAGATTGTAGCTGCGAAAGGACTATTCTCTTTATCCGATGATCTAATAGTCACAAATGCAATCCTAAAACTTGCATCTGAGGTTAATAGGGAGGATTTTCTCACCCAACCTCTAGCTCAAACATCAGCATTAACTCCAGCTCCCATTACCACCACTCAACCTGAACCTTCCATCCAAGAACCCCCAAAGTCTAGCACTTCCAAAGATGTCAAAGGAAAGAGGAAGATGACTGAGGAAGAGCTTCAGGAGGAAGCAAGGTTAAAGAAGCTCAAGAGAAAAGGTAGACTTCAAACTGGGAAGTTGCTAGCTGCTAGTAGCAAAGCAGCTGCAGCCAATCAGGAGGCTGTCAACAACAGAAGAAGAGTGGAAATCATTGACAGACTTGTCAATTTAGGAGCTGTGAATGAAGATGTACTCCTGCTACCATTAGAGGAGTTAGTTGAGTTAGAAAATGCAGCTTGCTGCAAATTCGGCAAAAGGAAGAAGCAGCAAGGTTGGCCTTAGAAGAAGAAAGGGAGAAGGAGAAAAGAGAAGCTGATCAGCAGCTTAGGAGGGAAAAGATAACTTTCCTAACCTCTAGGGGTTTCTCTCTAGAAGAACTATCTCCACATAACAATGATACGATCTTATGGCTCTTCAACAAAGAGCAAGATCAAATGGAGGAGAGAAAGAAAGCTGCTAAGGAGAAGCTTAGGTTGAAGAAGAAGAAGGAAGAGGAAGCAGGACTCGCTGCCGCCAGAAAGATAGGTGAAAAGGCCTGGATGAAAGACTATCTCTGGGCTCATGGCTTCTCTGGCAGGCAGGTGGGTCCTATGTCTGAGAAGACTCTCCAGCGACATGTCAGTGACATAAAGGCTGACATTCGCTCGGGGAAGAGGAAGGAGATGTATAGAAGGGGACAGGGGATGATCTTCAAACCAACCACTCAACCCCAACCTCAAATCCAACCACAACCTGAACCAATTTCTTTTCCATTCCCCATCAAGACTGAACCAACCTCTGAGCCTTACACCCCTGAACCTACACCATCAACCTTACCAACTTCCTCACCTCAGCCACCTAAACTACCCATCCTTCAACCCAAAACACTTGCCAGAACCCAAACACCACAACCTACCCAACAACCTCCCAAACCATCCCCTCAGCCTTCCAAACATCTCTCCTTAGAGGAGTTCAAGGCAATCAAGACAAAGCTCATCAACTGTACAACCTTGAGCGATATCTCTTGTGAGGAGGAGTCTGTCAAACTGACTTATGTTGATGGTCATGTTCCCTCACTAGAGATCAATTTCTTGATCTGCCCAAAGGAACATTGGACTAAGCTGCAAAGCTCTTTGGCCTCAACTAAGATTCACTGAATGAAGAAGAGAAGAAGCTAAGGAGAAGGCTGGTAACTCTACTGGATACGAAGAAAGGAGACAAGGTACCAAGTCAACCCCTTGTGCCTAGGAAGAAGATTATCCAGTGGAGGTTCGAAGACTCTTCTCACAACTTTGTTGTTGAGAGAGAGAGTGGAGAGCTAAACAGGCTAAATGCCTCATCTCTGCTACACTTAAGCAGATTTGATATTGCTGAGTTAGCAGAGAAGCCACTCTCCAACCCCTCCAACTTTGAGGTAGCTGCTCATATCAGAAATCATCTGAGCAGTCTTCATCTGGCTGAGCTAACTGCTAGGACCTAGATTGAAGAAGAGTTGAAACTGAGAGAGGAGGAGAAAAGGAAAAGATCAGCAACCAAAGACAAAGACTTTCTTCAAATGGTTGAGGGTCCCGAACTTGAATCCATAGTTAGATGGGAGTATGACTATAACTCCCGTCAACTAACTCTCTTCAGGGGGACGCAACAAAGGGTACATGTCATCCAGAGTGATAGACTGGATCTCCTATCCACTAATGACTTGTACAAACTTCTCAGCACCACTTCAGGGAAGAACAAGGAAACAAACAAACATCTTCTGTCCCTGGTGCTGAAGGTTTTGAGAAGTAGAAATAGGTGAGGTTTTGGTAGCATCAGCCTAGGGGGAGTTTGTTGGATCTAGAAAGGCTAGTGCAACCAAAACCAAATCACTTAGACTATTTTTGGGTGCAACTAATAAAGAACTTCCGAAGGTTAAGTGTGGAACTTCCGAAGGAAATGGAGTTCTTCCGAAGACAAAGTGCAAGATCATCATCCGAAGGAAAACTCCAACTTCTGAAGATAAAGTATTCACTTCCGAAGTTCAAGACTTAGAAGAAAAGATAAGAAGTCAACTTTCGAAGTATGAAGGAAGAAGTCCTCAAGCCTCGGAAAGCGCCATGTAGTATTTCAGAGGTTGCAGCGGGTTGTCAAAAGGACCATACTTATGTCCACTGGTTCATAGTAGGTTGTTCTGAAGGTAAACAGGCTTCGGAAGAACAAGTTCTTGTTGGAGCTGTACAAGATAGTCTATATTATCAACACAGTCAAAGTCAACAATAGTCAACGTCACGATCAAAGTCAACAACAGTCAAACCCGACACGTTCGAGACGAAGAACCGAGACGAGACGTTGAAGATTTAGATGACTAGGAGTTTTATTGTAATAAATATTTTTTGTGTGAACAAAATACATTTTATCTTGTTTTAGTCATTTTTATGTTTAATATGTAATTTCTATTAATTAGCCTAAGTCTAGGGGGTTAAGTGCAATAAGTGAATATTAGTCTAGACTATAAATAGGTTAATTGTCATTAGTGTTGACTAATGGTTGAATGACCAATTGATTGGGGTTTCCACTTTGTACAAATTATATGCAATCAATATAGATCAAAAGGGGTTTTATTGTGTTTATGTTAATTTGATCTATTATCTTCATGATTTGATTCAAGTGTGATCAACCTGGACTTACAATTTGGTATCAGAGCCATATTGGATCAAATGCATTGAAGATTTGAAGAATTTTTTGCAGATTTATGAAGATTTTTAGAGAGAGAAAGTGGGGGTTTAGAGAGAGAAAGTAGATCTGATTTTCAAATTTCATCTCAAACACAATTAATTCATCAGATCTACAACAATTTACTACAAATTTGAAGATATACAACATAAATTCCTGATCTACAACATATTTTATACAATATGTTAAAAGGAAAATTCAGATCCGAAGAAGTTTCTCTCACACACACTAGTGTGTGTGTTCTTGAGCTTCAACATCTTCATCCGGCGAAACTAGATCTAATCTTGAACGAAAGTTCAAAGTTTTTGGCGAAATTACAGTTTCATCCGGCGAAACTCCGGCGAAACTGCCACTTCGGCGAAACTGTGAGATTCCGGCGAAACTGCTCCGGCGAAAGTACAGTTTCGTCCGGCGAAACTATTCCGGCAAAATTACCTTCTCCGGCGAAACTATAAACCTGCGAAATTAATACAAAATTTTCAGCGAATTTATAAAAAAAAATCTGCGTATTTACAAAAACAAGCTGCGAAATTATATATGTATATTTTTTAAAAAAAACCCCAATCAGGTCTTCGAAAACAACAAATGCTTGACCATAACTTTCTTTTTTGCATCTAGGGTTTCCGATACCCAAAGGTTTATCAACTGAAAGAATCCCCTCTCTACAAGCAATGTGAAGTTTAACCTGTTCATCATCATATCCAGGTTGTCCAGCTCCGGCGAGTTTGCCACCGTCGATCACCGGAATCTGCAACGATTCCTCTGCTAAAATTTCTTCCGATTCAATCACCGGCCGAATATACCGAATCGGAACGTCGTTCAAATCTTTTGAAGCAAGGGCTTGAACATTATCAACAGGAATCGATCCACCGTATTCCGATCTATTGATAATCTCGTTGGATCACAAACACCGAGATTATAGGGGTCCGACCAGTCTCCAAACGCCGACCAAAGGTCGGCGTGCGAGCGAGTGATAATAGAACCATCGATGTCGCAGCCTCTGTCTCATAGCATTTTGAGAACAGATCGTCGTGTGAGGTAGTAGCAGTGGCTCTCCGACAGCCCGTAGTCCTTTTTGAGTTTTTGTTGAGAATGCAGTTGGTGTTATCGGTGTTGGTGGTTCTGATCGGACTCACGTAGCCTAGTCCAGCGGTGCTGCGGGATGACAGATGCTGATTATTGTTCTCTTGTTACTTGTTGATTGTGTGGGGCAAAGAGAAAGCTTGAGAGCATAGATGTTGATTGTTATTTTCTCCTAGCTTGACCCCAGTTGCTAAGATTGCATAGCGTGACATTTTTTTTAAAAAAAAGAAAAATATTTTTCTCGAGGGAGAATTATTTTAAAATTTTTGGGAAAAATATTTTTGGGACGTTTTTAGGGCGTTTAATTGTTCATAATTTTTAATAAAATGTCATCTTCAGAAGACTTTAAATCAGATAATCTCACAACGGCACAAAGCCGGTTTGACTCTTTTGCAGCAATGAAGAAAGAAAAATTGACAGATTTGATTGATCGATTCTTAAAGGTGGCAAATAATCTAAAGAAGCATATTCCAGATCTCAGTAATCATGAACAGATTCAAAAGCTTCTTGACTCGCTTCCGTTTGCATGGAATCATCAAGTTAAAATGCTGAAGCAAGAAAGAGGTTATGTCGACACAAAACTTATGTATATGATCAACAGACTAAAATCTCTCGAGCTGGATGTCACACCCCGACCGACGGCGGAATCATCGGGGCGGACGAATGGGAGACGATTGCCCATAGCACATGGAACTAATTAAGTTGAAATAATATTAAATGTCATTATTCATTAAACATTACAAGACAAATAAGTTCATACAATACAAAAGCATCAAACAAAGAAATAACATGTTAAGTTAAACTAGGTCCAAGTCTTATATGAGCACGAAGAGAATCCACAAGAAGTAAACCTGAAACATGATAAAAATAAAAGGTCAACTAAAAAGTTGGTGAGTTCCCAAGGTTTCATACATAATATAACAAGGTTACAAGTAGCACTTCATGTCATAGGTTATAAGTTAGTAAGGTTATAGAACACATATCGTTACAACCAAACCTCGACTTGATTACAAGTATATAAGATTGGCTAAGTGTATTTGGTTCCCATGATGAACAAGCATACGTCATCAGGAGTCGGCAATACATCGACTTTAGCACCAAATAGGTTTGTCAGGCCCAAAGATCTAAGACGTCGCCAGGCTAGCAATAGTTAATGATTGTAAACAAACTATGTATCTCATATAATCACTTACAACACACAAATAACCATGACAAAATATGAATTGCATGTGCTTTACAAGTCTCAAACGTTTATAAGTGTATGATGTATAAGTATCATGTTTCACCCCAAAATAGTGTGAAAAATGTAAAAAGGGGCAAGGAAACTCACATGGAAAACTCGCAAGTATAATGATGGTTGTAGAGTACATAAGAAAGCTTGGATGTCAAGAGTCAAATATGATGTCCTAAATGATAAAAAAACAATAACTTGATGTTGGAATTCATTACAAGAAGTTAGGACGTTTAGAGAATGCTAAAAAATCGAAAGATAGATTGAAAAAGGATTATTGCATCAATTCTAGATTCTGGACAGAATGTTTGGTATGTGTTTGAACAGTTTTTAAAAATAGCAAACGGTTTTATAAAATTATAAAAATTTATACTTGACTAGTTCAAAGTCTCCCGGACAACTTCCATTCAGAAACATTTTTATGAAAAGATCTTTAAATAGGTCAAACAAGCAGCACAAGACAGAAGGTGCTGAAATGCGCACTTATCTTGTAAAGGATATTGTTGAGTCGTCCGATTGAGTTTGAAGACGTATAAACTGTCGTTGAAAAGGTAATTCAATGAACTTAACATTGGAGTCTGGGTTTACTCAAATTTAGTTTGTTATGATCAAGTTTATGGTCGGTTGAAGTAAGACTATATTCTGTCAGAATTGTAGTAAGGCACTTATGTGCACTTTTAAAATTGTTAATACATGAAACGGGTTAGAACAATTTATTATGTCAATATATGGTATATTAGTCTTCATTTGAGTTATAAAAATATTCTAAGACTTTGGCATAGCCATCATTTAGAAAAATAATCTTGTGGAATAACCGAATGCGGCGGCATAGTCGTCCATATGCAAACGGGATTCTTTGTTTATGTTAGTGTGTTGTTAGCTTGATTTAGGAATGTTAGTGATTGTTATAAGGTTAGTGATTATTAAAATGTTAATGATCAAATGATAATTATTAAAATAAAAAGAGATTTGGTAGAAGAAAGAATAATAGTAAGAACATAAAGTCATGAAAACAATTGGATGTTAGGATTATCAAAATGTATAATATAAAAGTAATAAAAGATTACCTTAGTATTAAGAATTCTTGAAATATCTTGTAAAATAAAATTCTTCAAATTGATCATAACCAATAGATGAAAAAAAGATATGAGAGTGAGATTTTTAGAGAATGAGCAAATAAAAAATGAGGTCTAAGGCTTGCTTTTATAGTTGAGGTTAGGAGTAGGTTATGAATGATGTTAATGGTGAGTTATAAGTCTTTTAAAAGGGGGTTATGATTGGAATTTGAAACAAATATAAAATTAAATAATTTAAATAAATAAAAGAATACTTACAATTTAAATTTTAAATTTATGAAGACTCTAATTATAACAACTTATTTTTTATAAAATCTTTATAGACTTTATAAAACCAATTTGAATAATCAATCAAATTATTTATTTGTTAATCTTTTTAACTTTTATAAAACTTGTAAACTTTATAATTTGATTATTTATTTTCAATATTTAAAAATTCATAATTACTTATAAAACTTTATAAGTTTAATAAAATTCATTTTATAACTTTATAAGTTTTAATTAGTCTTTTCCATTTAGTTATTTGTTGTAACATGATTTATAAACTTTATAATTTTATGAAAAAAAATTATTTATAAATCAACAAGTTATTATCAGTTGTTTAAATGATAAATTGAATAAATCAATTTAAACTACACGTCTAATCTATATAATTCATTAATATAAATAAAATAAGTTAAATAAAGAAATTCATATCGTAAGAAAGTTCGATTTTAGTTCGGGTTCGGGTTTATAACTTGAAAATGGCGGATGTTACACTGGATATCCAAAGAAAAGAATTTCAGCAAGCCGTGTTCTCACATCAAACCAACACGCTTAATACTGAACTTGTTTCTTCTGTAACAAACATACTTGATTACAAAGCCGAGCTGATTAAAAAGATGAAGTTATTAAAAACTGATTCGGATTTAAATTTTGAATTCAGAGAAACTGTTGAAGAGAACTATGAAGCTTTGAGAGTCAACAATGACAATAAACCAGAGTCTGTGAGAACCGATGATGATAAGGCTGGAAAAGCTGATAAAAGAGAAAGAATATAAGAGCTGACGAGATGCTGAAGGTCAAGAAGAGGAACAACAAAAAATCACAAGGGTTTGCACCTGTGAGAAGAGATTAGCTGCAGAACAAACTATCATGGGTCTTCCTTATGAGACTGTTCAGGATATATGTTCTTCGTCTTGCAAAATCTGATTATTTGGGATTTATAAGGCAAACAGATTGTTATTGGAAAATGGAAAAGAATTAAAAATAATCAATCAGGAATTAAAGAAAAATGAAGTTGCTTTTTCAAGGAAACTTAATGAAGCATTGGCTGAAAATGATCTTTTAAGAAGAACCATTTTTGGAGTGTAACGTTGAAATTAATATTTTGAGAGAAATGGCTGTTTTAGCTCAATTTGAAACAACACAACTTCTAACGAAGCTTGATAAATGGACCCTTTCACACATGAAAAAGGATGAGCTTATTGCTAAACCACAAGGGGCGAGGGTAAAACATGGGATTTGATATAAATCTGATAGTGAAACTGTATTTAATTCAGTTCCACCTCCTTCTACTTTATGTTATTCATCAATCCCCAGACCTCATCCTAAAAATGATTTGTTTGAACAACCTACTAATAGTCTGCATGCAGGTTTGACAAGTGTGAATCTTAATGAGGTGCGAGATGATTATGATTCTAGAACTGGTATGGGATATAATAAACCGAATGTTGACAGTCAAGCTAACGATTGTTCAGTCCCGGTTGTTTGTAAATCTATATCTACTAGTTCTTCTAACTTCTTTGATAAGTTTAAAGCAAGTGAAATTCCTACTTTTGAGCCTGTCAAGGTTGTGATAGAAGAGATAAATCAGGAATCACCTAATCATCAAGTTCCAACAACAACACATCCTATTCCTGTCAATCAAGATCCATTAGAAGCAGATTTGTGTATACAAGACTGGTCAAGCTCAGAGTATGAATCAAACACAGAGGACCATGTTAGTTCCTCAAAGATCAAGATATCACCTGAAATTGTCAGGTCTCAAAAGTTTCCAAAATATGCTTCAAGACCAATACGGATCTCTTCTCCAACTGCCAAACAACCCAGTCAAACAGTGAAGATCTCATTCACTGTTCAGCACAGCAAGCACCAAAACAAGAAAGAATCTACCACAACCTCAAAGCAATCTCTAATTCCAAATGCTCTACACGGGACTACAAAGAATCAAAATCTTTTCAAGGCTTGTTTTGAGTGTGGAAAAGAAGGTCATGTGGTAAAGAAATGCCCTCAAAGACTTGCTTCGAATGGTTAAGGCAAACCAAATTGCTTCTCCGGATGTAAGTCTACAAAGAATGTTCCAGACAGTAAAGGCAACACGGGTTGCTTCTCTGGTTCAAGATGTAAAAAACACACATCTTTGAACAGTTGGATGAAAAACCCTTCATCCAAATCTTCTCATGTGAAGCCGGTTTCACATGATTCTGTTGATACATGTATGTACCTAGATCATGATATGAATGTAATAGATCTTGTTTGTTCTTACACTGATGTAATGTTTGGAATGTTAATGAAATGATATTGGTTGTTTGTGATTTATAATGTCTAATATTTCATTAATGAGTTGATATTGAATTGATTAAATAGGTTTGTGATGTTTGAATTGATACACATAATGTTATAAAAATGAATACATTCAAACTTAACATAATGAAGTTCTCATGCGAATGGCCCATGCGAATGGACCATATGCATGAATAACTCCATACGAATGACTCAGTCGCACAACTGAACCAGGAGACTGGATCAGTCGTATGATTGTAACATAAGATTGGCTCAGCCCGCACGACTGAACACTCAGTCGTGCGGATGGATCAACCGCATGGTTCAATCGCACGACTGAACCATACTAATGGTTCAGTCGCCCGAATGAACAACACTAACCTATAAATACAACCCAATTCGTGGAAAAACGTAGGCATTCATTCTATTTCGACTCCAGACGTACCCTAGCCGTCCAGAAGCCTCCAAGTTCATACTCCAAGTTCATAGAACGTTGTAGATCGATTTCTAATCGATTCTTAACGTTTGATTCAATACTTTATTGATTCTACGTGCGTTCTCACTGATTGGATCGCCAATCAAATAGGATTCCGCACTATTTGGTTTGGTTTACACGTTAATCAGTTGGTATTTCGTTCAAATACCAGGTCCTAACAAGTGGTATCAGAGCCTTGGCTATTGATTATGTGTGATTCAATCAAGTTTGATACAAAGTTTGTGTTTTTACTCTAAAAACGCAATCTTTTTTGTGTCAACAGTTGTCTTGGATGTCCCCTGCTTATCAAGTTTCGGTTTCTACGGCATTAGGCGATTAGGGTTGGTGAAAATTCGAAGTTTTACGGCCAAAACACGTTTAACCTAGAAATTTTCGCAAAACAGCAGCTTCAGTCGCACGAGTGAGCCATTCGCACGACTGGACTTCATTCGCATCTTTCAGACGCACGATTGGACCTAGTCGCATCTTCATTCGTACGACTGAACCATCCGTTCGCAGTGTTCGTACGCATCAGTTTCATTCGCACGACTAAACCAATCGCTTAGTGCAGCCGCACGATTGAACCAGTCGCATAGTTCATTCGCACGGATAGCCCATTCGCATCACTCCAGTCGCACTAGTTGACAGTTTGTTTAGTAGACTTAAAGTTAATCGAGATGGAAGATCAGATGTCAGCATTTACAGCCGGGAAGGACTCAAGGATCCAGAACTTACTGTTACTTGAGAGTGAGGTGGGGAATCATAATAAATCCCCAAAGCTCTTAACGTTAGATGAGTTTCCCCACTGGAAACAACGTTTTGAGATCTACCTCAATGGAGTGGATCCAAATTTATGGGAAGCTATTGAGATATGTTACAGTATGCCGGTGGGAGCTGATGGGGTGAAACTTACTTTAGGAGGAATGATTGATGCTCAGAAAGTTAAGTATAATGCAGAAAAGAGAGTCTATGCATTGATCACACAGTCGATTCCTAAAGATATTTTCCACCAGTACTCGGAGATTAAGCAGGCCAAGAAATTGTGGGATGAGCTAGAAAAGAGATATGACGGGAATGCTTCGCTAAAGGCAATTAAGGCTAAGGAGTTAAAGAAAGAATTTGACAACTTCTCATCGATGGGAAACGAGAGTTTAGACGATGTTATTGATAGATTCTACCATCTGATGAGCGAACTGCATACACATGGGGTTGCTACTACCATGGAAGAAAAAGTGTCAAATTTTGCAGACGGATTGCCAAAAAAAAGGGCTTAATTTGTGTCAAATCTGAGACAGAATGAAATGTTGTTAAAGTTGGATATCAATGACTTCATTCTAAAGCTGCGAGAAGAAGCACTTAGGATGAAGTACCGAGCTCAAAAGTCCTCATACACTCAGAATCCAGCTTTGTACAATGCCACTCCTCAAGCTAAGACATCTGGAGCACCTCTTCAGACCGCCTTTGTGTCTAGCTCATCTGGTCCATCACATGTCTCTCCTTCAGGATCAAAAATGTCAGGGTCTTCTAAAACCCACTACATTGGATCTGAAGCTAATTCTACAAGACTAAAGACCGAGAATCTTGGAAACATGACCGTGGAAGTAGCTCGAGAGCACATGGATCTCTTGGCAGCAGTGGTTCATTCCTATGATGGACTTGTTGCCGGGAAAATTGGAAACTGCCATCTGGTAGATGAGGACTACGAGCAGGTGGATGAAATGGAACTGGAGAAGATGGATATTATGTGGGCCTTAGCAAGTGCTGTCCGGAGGGAGAAGAAGTTTGTGAAAAAGACCGAACAGAACTTGGTTGCTACTAAGGACACCACATTTGGCTTTGACAAGAGCAAAGTGACCTGCTTTAACTGTGGAGAAAAGGGGCACTTCAAGAGAGAATGTGTGAAGCCAAAGAAGACTGGGAACGGGAACCCATTCTCGTCCTTCACTCGTCAAGACAAACAAGCTAGCAGTTCTACTTCATCAAGCAAGGATCCAAAAGCCTTGACTGCCCATGATGATGAAGGACAAGACTGGAGCTTTCGGTTTGTCTCTCCGAGAGAATCCAACATTGCGAGCGTGGAAGATTTAGATGATGATTCTACGAGTGAAGGAGATATTGCAGTTGAAATAGCGATGTCAAATAGGGAAGAGACAATTGCAATTGAGGTCAGCTACAAGCCTGAAGATGGGACGTCCACAGCAAAGACAGAATCACCAGAACCAGAGACATCTGATGCTGCGTTGATGGCTAATTCATCAAAATCTTCTCAGGTAAGTACCACTGACCAACTGTTTCAAAATCATGCTTGTTCTGATTGTAATACATTTAGAGATAGCATAGATCAGAAATTTGCTAGGTTATTAGATCAATGATAACTTAGTAAAGGATTTGCAACTGTGCACTGAGGCTAATAGAGTTTTAAAACAAAATGAGCATAGTTACAAAGAAAAGATAGACCTTTTGACTAAACAGCTTAAGGAAACGGAAGTAGTTGCATTTAACCAAGCTAATGACATTAGGTACTATCTTAACTCCCTAGAAGACACTAAGAAGCAAAAGGCAGTTTTAGAAGTAGAAGTAAACTCTTTAAAGCAAAAACTGCACAGTTGGACAAGTTCATCACATATTGTCCAACACTTAGTGAGAGAACGTAACAACGGGGAGGGTTTGGGTTATAAAGTGGTTCCACCACCACCTGAGACCTTGATGAACACTAAGAGTAGACCAATAAATAACAATCCCATCAAGGATCATGTGGTGTCTACTCCTCTTGTTAGTGATCCAGATACCTCATGTTCTTCAATTGAATCTGGAACAAAACAAAAGGAGGCCACTTCAAAGGCAAAGGGTAAAATGCCTTGTGTTAATCTGGAAAAAGAATTTGAAAAGGTTAATATAAAGTGAGGGTCAAACAAAGTCAAATCTGAACCTAAAAAAACTGTTAATGTTAATCTTTCACAAGTTTCATGTCAAAAACCAGTTAACCAAAAAGAAAAAGATGTTAAAAATGTTAAAACAATTAATTTTGTCAAACAAGAGAAAACATCAAAAGAAACAGAGTCAAAACCCAAACTAAGTGATGTTACTATAGTGTCACACACATCTCCACAACGAAAGTTTAATCATAAAGTTGATAGCAGATCATGCTACAACTGTGGAGAGTGTGGACACATTGCTTCCTTTTGTCCTTACTATCAGACACCTAGGAAGAAGATTGAACTTCAGGATTCAAAACCTAGGTCTTCTAAGAGGAGTTCTTTAACTCCACCTAGAAGAACTAGTGAACCAAAAGTTCAACCCATTAGCCAGTCGACTGTTTATCACAAACAAGCCTTGCACAAATCTGGCTTATGGAAAGAAAAATCATCCTACGTGTCTGATAATGAAGACAAGAAGGCACCTGAGCTACCCTCACCCTCTAAGGGTCAATGGGTTGAATTCATGATGCGTGATGCCTCTGGGAAACCCAAGCCAGTAAAGGCTTGGGTTCCTAACCTAAACTAATGTTTTACATTGTATGTGCAGGGTGTTCGCTACAGTGCTGAAACCAACACGTGGATTGTAGACAGCGGAGCATCTAGGCACATGACAGGAAACAGGGCTCTCTTATCAAACATCAAACAAATAAAAGGAGGGCATGTTTCGTTTACTGGTAACAAAGGAGGCTATATCACAGCTCAGAGAGAGGTTGGAAATCAGAAAGTTAAGTTTGATAAGGTGAACTACGTTCAACAACTTCAAGACAACTTACTTTCTGTTTCCCAAATATGTGATAAAGGTTTTAAAGTCATATTCGACAACAAGAAGTGTTACGTCTTAAAGAAAGACTACGTGATTCCGTAGGACCAAGTTCTGATGACAGCTTCAAGATATAAAGACCTTTATGTTTTGGATCTCTCAACGGCTTCTACAACGGATCATGAAGTTCAGTGCTTTTTATCAAAAGCTACTGAGAAGGACTCCATCTCCTGGCATAGGAGAATGGGACACATAAATCAACGGAAGATGAATCACTTGATCCAGAAGGATCTCGTGAGAGGAGTTAACGTCAATAATTTCCAACTTCCTGATTTTTGTGTAGCTTGCAAGAAAGGCAAACAGACGAAGAAGTCTCATAAGAAAAGAAAGTTCATTCTATCGAACTTCCTCTTGAACTTCTTCATATGGATCTGTTTGGTCCAGTCAGTACAAAGAGCATTGCAAGTGACTTGTACTGTTTTGTGGTTACTGAGGACTACTCAAGATTCTCTTGGGTAATGTTTTTGAAGTCCAAATCAGAAACATTTGAGTCATTCAAGGAGTTAGTAACCACACTGGAATCTCTCTACAAGCTGAAGGTGAGACAAGTACGCTCAGACAACGGGACTGAATTCAAGAATCAGTGGATGGAGGCTTACTGCAAGGAAAAGGGAATTGTGCATCAATTCACTTCTGCCTACACACCTCAGATGAATGGTGTTGCTGAGAGAAAGAATAGAAGCTTGATAGAGACAGCACGGATAATGCTGGCAGACTCGAAACTCCCTATCCAATTCTGGAATGAGGCAGTGGCAAAAGCATGTTATACATTGAATAGAGTTCTGATAGTCAAGCGCCACGGAAAGACATGTTACGAGCTACTACAACGATGTAAACCTAATCTGGAGTATCTCGAACCTTTTGGCGCGCCGTGCACACTTCTTAAGAAGACTCAAGAAGGTAAATTCAGTGAGAAGGCTGATGAAGGGATTTTCTTAGGATACAACATACCGAACAAGCGATTTTACAACAACTCAACGGGTTTAGTAGAAGTGTGGTGTAATGTTGATGTTCAGAGATATACCATACCACCTACTGGCAAAGGACCCGCTTACTTTTTCGACTATGATGGATTCTTCAAGTCCTTCAACATCCCTATCTCTCCTTCTGATGACGAGTTAGCTACACGGATGATGTATGACATCTTGAATACACCATCTCTTGATTCAACATCATCGAGCTCACAGGGAGAATCATCTACTCAGTCAGGGGGAGTAGTCGACGACAGTGACTCCTCCTCAGAAGATGAAGCTGAAGAAGATGGCCAGAACAGTCAGGAGGAACAGGTTCCAGTTCCTGAAAGTCCACAAGCATCTAACAGTGATGCTCCTTCGACTTGGAACCTCAAACTCCTTCTACCTCAGATGCAGAAACAAATGTTCATAATCTTGGCTCTGAGGTAGCTGTTCTTACTACTCCAGGATCACGTCTAAACGTCTATCATCCCCTAGACAATGTCATTGGGGATGTCAGATCAGGAGTACAAACCAGAAATCAGCTGTACTCAGCTGACTATGCCTCTGTTATGGAAAAAGGTTACATTCATGATGATGCTTATCGGTGTTTTGTCTCGCAGTTTGAGCCTAAATACGTCAGTGAAGCACTAAACGATGAGGCGTGGGTGAGTGCCATGCAAGAAGAACTTCTTCAGTTCGAGAAGTTAGGTGTATGGACTCTGGTAGATAGACCTAAAGGTGCTAAGGTCATTGGCACCAAATGGGTCTTGAAATGCAAGAAGGATGACCAAGGGGTCATTATCAGGAACAAGGCTCGACTGGTGGTTCAGGGATTTCACCAAGTCGAGGGGATTAATTACAATGAAGTGTTTGCACCCGTGGCAAGGATGGAAGCCATCCGTATCTTCCTTGCCTATGCATCGTATATGAAGATCAAAGTCTATCAATTAGATGTGAAGAGTGCATTCCTTCATGGGGAAATTCGAGAGACAGTTTATGTTAGTCAACCCGAGGGATTTGAAGATCCTTATCATCGGGACAGAGTTTACAAACTCGACAAGGCCTTATACGGGCTTCATCAAGCTCCTAGGGCCTGGTATGAGAAACTCTCGACTCATCTTGTGAAACACGGCTTTCGTAGGGGAGTCATTGACTGCACGCTGTTCATCAAAGAAAAAGATGGAGACCTACTGCTAGTACAGATCTATGTCGATGACATAATCTTCGGTTCAAAGAACGAAGAATTATGCAAAGAGTTTGAAGCAGTTATGAAGAAAGAGTTTGAGATGAGTGCTATGGGGGAGATGAAATTCTTTCTCGGGTTACAGGTGGATCAGACACCAAAAGGGATCTTTCTACATCAGACCAAGTATGTGGGAGACATTCTCAGTCGGTTTGACATGGAGAATGCTTCTGCTGCTGGGACTCCACTTGCTACAAATCATGATATAGCACCTGACGAAAATGGAGATCTGGTAGATGCCATAATGTACCGAGGAATGATTGGATCCCTCATGTACCTCACTGCCTCAAGACCTGATATCATGTATGCTACATGTCTATGTTCTAGATATCAGGCTAAGCCTAAGGTTAACCATCTGATCGGGGTCAAGAGGATACTTCGTTATCTGAAGGGTACACCCACACTTGGGTTGTGGTATCCTCATGATGATGACTTTGAGCTCACGGCGTATAGTGACTCGGATTACGGGGGCTGCAAGATGAACTACATGTCTACATCAGCAGGGTGTCAATTCTTTGGGAGGAGATTAGTTACCTGACAGTGTAAGAAACAGACCTCGGTTGCATTGTCAACTTGTGAAGCCGAATACGTTGCTGCTGCAAGTTGCTGTTCACAAATCATCTGGATTCAACAGCAAATGCGGGATTACGGTTTAAAGTTCTCTTCTACTCCTATCTTTGTTGATAACTCTGCTGCAATTGCAGTAACTAAAAATCCAGTCCAACATCCAAAGACCAAACACATCGGTATTAAATACCATTTTATACGAGACTGTTTTGAAAAGAACTTAATTGATGTGGTAAAAATTAATACTGATTTTCAACGCGCCGACCTCTATACAAAAGCTTTTGACAAACCACGTTTTCTATATTTGTTAGAGGTCAACGGCGTTAAAAAGAAAAGTGATGTTATTCCTGAAGATGATCATGTGTAGTCCGATGCAGTGTATTTAATTTTTTCTTTTTTATTTTCTTTATTTATTTTATTTTCTGTTTAAATTAAATTCATGTTATTTAGCTGTCTATTAAAATCCTAAAATAATTAAATCCATTATGATTTTAGAATTTTAGGGGGAGAATAGGTCAGCCAGTAACATTTAAAAAAAAATGAGAGAGAAGGAGTGGATAGCTGATATAAGGTAGATCGTATCTGTGATACCGATTCAAACCCTTTGGAAAATGATAGTACACAGGAACAAATCAAAAGGGACTTTAAAAATTTAATTTAGAAAAGATGCAAAAGTTCAATGTATAAGTCTGTGTAGTCTGAGCAATATAAAAGGAAAGATGATAGAAAAACTGGTAACTACTAAGGTAACACAACGAAAGTAGACCTAGAGGTTGCCAGACCACAAATGATATGTCGGTAGATTCAACACAATAGATGATTAGACCTGACTGGTGATCTCAAGATCAAACTAAGTTGTTCAACTGACTGTGGGCGTCCATCTTATCATTGGTTAACACAATCAACAATATTCCAATAAGGGGTAATGAGCATGTAAACGCCACAAATGTGTGCGGATGACCATAAATAGAGCAAAGCACGAAAAAATGAAAGACAAATGCTATCAAGCTAATGACTTATGTTGTTGGTGCATTCTGTGCAAAAGAAAATTAAGATGCTCTAACAAGAAGATAGGTTGTGTGTCTCTCTGCTGTGCGATGGCACTGACCTGAGGATAAGCATAACCTAGATATTCTAGAATTCATTGTTGTTTGCCGCCTCTCTGCTGTGCGATGGCACTGACCTGAGGATTGGCTTCTCTTTGAAAACTCTAAGAATAGTCTCTTCTTGAAAAAATACCCGTAGACCGCTCAAAAGCTCCTGAGGATTGTTGATTACCATATAAGTGTGGGATCCACAAATGTTGGTTGAAATAATTAAACCTTAAACTATCACCAATCTGTGTCAAAAGTCTGTGTATGGATTTAAGAGGACAAACATATTGACAATCATTGTGGCTGCAATTCTTGAAAGTTCAAATCAATGTGGGAATCTATTAGTACCAGTATGATTTCCTAAATGTGCTAACGACTCTGGATGAAAACCAAGAATTGAGCATCAAAAGGTTTTGATAACAAGTCCCAAATGATTTGACTTGCCTGTATGATTCCAAAATTAAATTGGTCCAGGTGTGGTTAAACTAAATTGAAGCTGCCTATTCCGGAACCAAATCCAGTAGATTTCTATCTTAGGATTTATCTCTCACAAAAAGTCAAAAACAAGTTTAATTTTTGTATTTTAGTTTAAGTTTCTAGTTTATTTAGTCATTTTAGTTTGTTTGTTTGTCGGACTACATCATGAAAATCAGTATGGGATCAACTCACCAAAAATGGTCATGTCTGAGATGACCACATGTGCTTTCAAAAGATAAATGGGTCACGTCTGAGGTGACAAATTGTTTAAAAGGGTCACGTCTGAGGTGACAAATTGTTTAAAAGGATCACGTCTGAGGTGATCAAAAGTTTTCAAGTTAAAATGATCATGTCTGAGATGATCAAATGCTCATAATGTTAATTTCAACAGTTAAAAAGGGTGTAAATTAAATGTTCAAAATGGGAGAAAAATTTCATAACCCATTCGCACGAATGGACCAATAGTATGGACTTATCATACGAATGGGATCCATTCGTACGAATGGACCATGAGTATGGACCATTCAACCGAATGGCCAATACGATTGGCCCAGACGGATACTTAAGAGCGAACAAATGAGTTAGTCGCACGACTGAGCTCCAGTCGGACGACTGAAGAAGGGCAACTGAACCAATCGCACGACTGAGGCCCACTCGCACGACTGAAAGGTGCGTATGAGCCCAGTCGCACGATTGAATTTAGGGTTAGTATAAATAGATGGAGAGTCGGTCGCAGAGACTCACCACTCTCAAATTAACCCTAAATCGCACGACTAAAGTCACTCTGCCCAAATTTCGTTTGATCTCTATAAACCCTAGTTTCTTGCATACTGACCATTTACATTGATTCTACAGGTAAATTGCGGTGCCGAAACATTACCAAGTCATTCAATTTACACTAAATCTGGACATCGGGCCATGTTAGAAATAACCGAGACTTGTGTGACAAAATAACCTAACTAAACGGCTCAAACAAATGAAATTAAAGATGTTAGGTGTTATACGAATGGATTGCGAGTCTAATGAACCAGAACATGAAGTCTAAAACTCAAAATTGCTGAAAAATTGAATTTGAATTGAACAGTCAGTACAACATGCGAATGGACAGGTTGATGAACTTCAGTCGCACGACTGAAGGGTGCGAATAGCTTAACCGCACGACTGAACCATGCGTATGCGTTCAGTCGCACGACTGGTGTAACCGCATGAGATTACAAACGCATGAGTCCAGTCGCACACTCAGTCGTACGCATGGGGTCATTCGCACGACTGAACCCCAATCGCACTGCTCAGTCGCACGACTGCTCTCAGTCGCACAACCTCATTCGCATGACAGAAAGAATTTTCTTCAAGTCCAAGTGTTTCATGACATTCTTAGCCAATGGTACTAATGTTTACTTTGTTTGTGTAACAGATGGCGAGTCGATGGACTATGAGTACGAAGCACAATATTTGTGCTCATCTGGATCTGACATCCAGAAATGCTGCAGATTTCTCTGGCATTATCTCCTTCCTAAGGAGATCGAGGATTGCACACGCCATATCTGCTCCCTGTACTCCTTATCGGTCCATTCAGCAGGCCTTCTGGGTACCATCTTTGGAGAGGCTATAGCTATCACAGAGGAGGATCTTAGGATCGTGTTACAGTTGGGGGAAGATGCTGATTGTCCGACTAGACTACACCCCCTCACTGTTAGAGGATGCTTTCTTCGAGCCAAGTACTCTGGGGACATCAATGCTGGGGTGCTCAACAAGAGCAACCTCTGTCCCCAGTTTAAGTATCTTGCGCACGTGCTGCTAAAGTGCATAGCTTCAAGGAAGGGAGGTTTTGATGAGTTATCCGACCAGATCCAGAACGCCTATGTTGCGTTGGTGCTGAACCACCCATTCAGCTTCTCCAGGATGATCTTCACCTACTTGGTGGAGAACATTGAGGGGAAAGGGAAGGAGGGCTTCTGTATGTACCCCAGATTTATACAGATGATTATAGACCAGAAGCTCCCCTCCCTGCCAAAGGAGAAGGATGATGTTGTTGTTCTTGAGGTGATGGATGATACCACCTTGGGGAGGATGAAGGTATACAGGGGGAAGCAGGTGAAACCCCCTGTCAGGAGATTGTTTGGGCATCTGGCCCGGGAGGACTATGTGGTGCCAGCTAGGAGGAAGTGGCGCCACGACGATAGTGATTCTGATGTGGAGCAGATTGCACTACCCACACATGATTCAGATGATGATGACAGTGGGGATGCTGGAGATCACATGCCTATTCCACCGAGGGGCACAGCTACAGACGTTATACCTCCAGTATCTGCCCCAACAGCCGACATAGCTGAGTCGGCTGGGTTCCACCAGGACTTCATACCTGGTGAGGAGGAAGACGAGTCTGATGAGGAGCCATTGACGAGGACTGTGGGAAGCAAAGTCGTTCCCACAGAGCATGGACTCCGGGCGGTTGGTGAACGCCCCAGGGATTCGGGAGAGACAGCTACGGACCCTAACTATGCTCCTGAGCCATCTAGCCGTGTTCTAGGGGGAGCATCCTCCTCGACTGGATCGAGGAAGAAAAGGATGGCTCAGCCCCACGGCATGAAGAAGAAGAAGAGAAGACTTACCTTCATCACCACCACAGCCACCACTGCTACCACCTCTACAGCCACAGCCACCACCACTACCACCTCTACAGCCACACCATCCACCACCACAGCTACCACTACCACCACCACACCTCCCACCACTATACATATGCCAACCACCACCATATCATTCACTCCTACATCACCTCCACTATCATCTAGACCAAACCCCATCTTCACCACAGCCACCACCACCACCACTAGCCACCAAGCAGGACCCTCATCACATCCCTCACATATATACGGATCACCTCTACCTCCGATTGGGGTAGAGGAACAGCTTTCAGCGCTGAACCGGATGGTGATGCGTTTGTTAGCTGCAGATGAAGAGAAGACAGCGCAGATCCGTCAGCTGGCAGATCTTACTGCTGCGCAGTCACACCAGATCTCGGAGCAGGCTCGGCTGATCGAGGAGCAGGCCCAGCAAATGGCTGCTCAGAGCCACGAGATCGCCCAACTCCAAGAACACAGAGTCACATCTGCTAAGAAGATTGAGGAGTTGGAGGATGCTAAGAAGACCATCATGCTCAAGCTTAAGGGATCTAAAGATGAGCCACTAAAGATTAAAGAGGGAGATGGTGATGATGGTGATGATGATGATGAGGATGATGATGAGGACGATGATGATGAGACTGATGATGATGAAGGGATTGAGGAAGAGAGGACAGAGGAAAGGAATGAGGATGATGATGAAGAAGAAGGAGATGCAGCTGCATCTGCCTCTGCTCAAGGTCAAGAAAGGAGATCAAAGAAGAACCAAGACCAACGAGCTTCCTCCTCTGCCCCACCAAGTGATGACCCAGTGATCCAAGACAAAAGTAATGATTAGATGTCTATGTATTTGATTACTTTTGTATTTGAATCATGTATTAAACTTATGTATTTGATGTTTATATTAAGATTAATGCATTTCTGTCTTGATTATTAACTAATGGCTGATGTGTTACATGTTTAAATCAAACAGATCCAAACTATCAAAGGGATACATTCGATGTTGCTCCCCTTCAGCAGGTCAAGACTCAGTTAACTATGATTCTTGATCTGCAAGGGATCGTCAGGAGGTCGGTGAGTTATACCCCTGAAGAAGGGGAAATAATTCACGATCTTTCAAATGAGCAACTAGATAAGATCTTCAAGCTAAATCCCGATGAGATTGTAAAGGATGCTCCAACGTGTGACTCTACAAGTGACGAAGAGCTAAACGACGTTGATGAAATAGAGATAGAAGATGTCACTGCAGAGCACTATCCTCAGTATGCTGACAACGAGGGAAATGTGGTCCCCAATCTGGGTGAATCCCTTGTCAGTGGTACATTTGAGGTGCTAGATAAGATGGAGCAGGAGTCTGAGAAGACAGCAGGAAAGGCCCAAGCCTCAAACGATGACGTTGATATTCGAAAGGCTGAATGGGCTGCTTGTTTTGAGGAAATCAGAGCCCAACGCGTTGCACCTAAACAGAACGTCTACACCAAACTCTATAGAGTAAAGAAACATCATAAGGTGTCGGGCAGGATTATAGCGTGGGCATATTTTGAGGATCTAAATGTCTATGCAATTAAGAGAGAGAAGGGCATAGAGTACTTTAGATTTCCACATGATCTAAAGACTCTACCAGGTTTTGAGCTCAACCAGCTGGCCAAACTGAAGCTGTTGTATGCTGACCCAAGAAAGATGTCAGGCTGGTTTGAGGCTGCCCTGAGGAAAGAGTACCACACCAGGTGGGTTAACTTCAGACCCCAACAACCTACAAGGTACATCAGAAGGTCTGAAGTTGATGCCATTACTGGAAAGCCAAAGATAGTTCTGAAGTGGAGTCCTCCGCGCACGATGTCAAGAATCCCTCTAAGGGAAATGCCACAGGACTTCACTCCACACTTTAAGTGGTGGTACTATGATTGCGGTCATAGTCCTAAATAAAGAGGGACAAATGGATACTATCAGGGTATTTGACCCAATGTGGCTTACCAACTTGTCAGCTAATGATGTCTACACACTATACAAGTGGCCACTATTCTATGACACGCAGGATATAGTACAAGCTCTCCAGTTCCAGAACGTCATAAGACTCTGTTTTGCGTTTGAGATTCACGCAGGAGTCACAAGAGAGGATAAGTACAAGAAGTATGAGGAGGTAATGCAGAAAACAAGACATTAGAGAGATCTAGGTCCAAGGAGGAGTTTGTTGATACATGTATGTACCTAGATCATGATATGAATGTAATAGATCTTGTTTGTTCTTACACTGATGTAATGTTTGGAATGTTAATGAAATGATATCGGTTGTTTGTGATTTATAATGTCTAATATTTCATTAATGAGTTGATATTGAATTGGTTAAATAGGTTTGTGATGTTTGAATTGATACACATAATGTTATATAAATGAATACATTCAAACTTAACATAATGAAGTTCTCATGCGAATGGCCCATGCGAATGGACCATACGCATGAATAACTCCATACGAATGACTCAGTCGCACGACTGAACCAGGAGACTGGATCAGTCGTATGATTGTAACATAAGATTGGCTCAGTCGTACGACTGAACACTCAGTCGTGCGGATGGATCAACCGCATGGTTCAATCGCACGACTGAACCATACTAATGGTTCAGTCGCCCGAATGAACAACACTAACCTATAAATACAACCCAATTCGTGGAAAAACGTAGGCATTCATTCTATTTCGACTCCAGACGTACCCTAGCCATCTAGAAGCCTCCAAGTTCATACTCCAAGTTCATAGAACGTTGTAGATCGATTCCTAATCGATTCTTAACGTTTGATTCAATACTTTATTGATTCTACATGCGTTCTCATTGATTGGATCACCAATCAAATAGGATTCCGCACTATTTGGTTTGGTTTACACGTTAATCAATTGGTATTTCGTTCAAATACCAGGTCCTAACAGATTCAAAGATAAAAATGACCAAAGGTTCAAAACCAAATTATTTTCCTTCCGGTCTTAAACAGAAAATAATTTCCAAATTTAATTCATTCAAATCCAAATTAATTGAACCGAAACAAATTTGGCAAATTAAAAAGAAGGATACAAATATCCCCAATATTTCAACAGATTGTTTGCTGAATCAGGTTACTTCTACCGTTGAAAAAGGAACTCCCAGGACTACGATGGCCTGAGTTCCCCTTTCTAACTAATTTGTTAATGAGTGCAGGTATAATTCAAGAGGACTGTTAGTAATCCGGTTTACTGACAGATATTGTTCTTAATTCAAATTTGAGGCGGAACAAACAGGTTAAGGTCATGGTATTTTATCCACAATCTGGATTTTTATCTGCATAATCACAATTCTCACTTCACAATCACTGCATATTTCTTGATAATTCATTTCTTATTTTCATATCAGTGTAGTTTGGAGGACTTTTTTTGGTAAATTTCTATTTTTGTACAGTTTTATAAAAACAAAATAAAAAAATATAAAAAATATAAAAAAAATAATAAAAAAACAAAATTTAGGTTTACAAAAATAAAAATTTAAGGGAGAGTATATCAGTATTAAATAAAAAACGAAAAGAGAACTGGAAACTTGATAGTATATTAGTATTAAATAAAAACTAAAAAGAGAACTGAGAACTTGATTCGAGATGACTGAGAAATGATTGAATATCATCTTGAAATGCTCGTTTTTGCATGACTTGCGTTTTAAAATAAGAAATGATAGTAACTGATGCTGTTATTTTATTCACATGTTATTTTTAATTGCCTTTAATGATATGCTTGGTAGACTCAGCCTGAAGAATAAAGTAAACATCAACATAATGATTTAAAGTAAAATATATGCTTAAGGATGTCTGGATCTACGCAATCATTTTGGCCTGCACGAAAACTGAGTCCCGACAAAAATTGGATTGAGAATTGATCTTTCACCCACCATGATACAAATCATATAAGCCATATCTTTGAGCCATGATTGGTGTATTTATGTGTCTTGTGTTTGTGCTAATCTACTTTGCTGTACGAAAGTACTGACCTAGAGTGATGATCTCTTTTGTTGTACGGTAGTACTAACCTGGAGCTCTCATCGGCACATGATTAAATGGTCATCTCCTTTGTTATACGTGAGTATAGACCTGGAGCTCTCACCATTTTGGTCTAAGTAGTGTCAAATCATCTAAATGATGAATTCATCACAAAATGCAATATTTTGTTGATAATCACTTGCACACTAATGCACACGCCTTGCTCTATAAAGATCGTAACAAAACTCAAGAAATCCTGAGGTTGGGTGAGGGTTTTTGCCATATGATTGTGGGGTCTTAGCATTCTAAGGTATTTAATCGAACCTTAACAAATCATCTGCTGCTTGTTGAAAAAGATAGGGCATGGGTTTAAGTGGACAAACATATCAGCAATCGTATTGATCTGTTTAAGAATTTCAAAAATCATTCAAAGACTATGATTAGATTCAGTTATCAGTGTGATCTCATTGCTTGTCGATGATTAAATTCATCTTTGTGCTAAAGTATATCTTGAGGATGTGATCTCATAATCGATTCAGTTCTTGGTTATAAAAAAAATTAAAAAAATTAAGAAATATATAAAATTAAAATTTTTTATAATAAATATATATAGTAAAAAATAAAAAAAAGTATAATAAAATTTCATTTCAATTTCTTTTAGGTCTTCCCTATTATGTTGTTACAATTTTATCATTTTTCATGCATTTCACAGAAATTGCGCACAAATGAACACAGGTTCGCTTGTTTTTCGCACACAAAAAAACACGGGTTTATTTTGTTAAAATGTAATTATTTAATTAGAAATGTCGAGATTGTGTTTGTGAATGTGTTCAGATTTTTGCTGTAAGTGATGGCCGATCATCAGTTGAGCAGTGTACCTGATCAGAGAACCTGCTCCTCAATTTTGCAGAAGATACCGAGCTAGGAATCCTCCTCCTATATCTTCTGAAACACTCAAGATTAGAGATTTGGGAAAGCTGTTCCAATATCCTCGCAAAGGTTGCATTAAAACAGGGGGAGCGCATAAATAGGGGGAGCTTATGAGATGAATAATTTTTCTCATCAGATTCAGAAAGTTTCAGTTTGAAGATCTTCTATTGTTGACTAAGGGGGAGTATTGTTGGAGCTGTACAAGATAGTCTATATTATCAACACAGTCAAAGTCAACAATAATCAACGTCAAGGTCAAAGTCAACAAAAGTCAAACCCGAAACGTTCGAGACGAAGAACTGAGACGAGACTTTGAAGATTTAGATAACTAGGAGTTTTATTGTAATAAATATATTTTGTGTGAACAAAATATATTTTATCTTGTTTTAGTTATTTTTAGGTTTAATATGTAATTTTTATTAATTAGCCTAAGTATAGGGGTTAAGTGCAATTAGTCAATTTTAGTCTAGACTATAAATAGGTTAATTGTCATTATTGTTGACTAATAGTTGAATGACCAATTGATTGGGGTTTCCACTTTTTACAAATTATATGCAAACAATATAGATCAAAAGGGGTTTTATTGTGTTTATGTTAATTTGATCTATTATCTTCATGATTTGATTCAAGTGTGAACAACCTGGGCTTACAGTTCTTTCGAAGCCACTTATACTTCGGAAGACTCTACTTCTTCCAAGACTTCTGCTGATCTTCAAGTCTTTATACTTCGGAAGTCTTTGTCTTGATGCCTTCCAAGTGTTTGTCTTCAGAAGAGGAATGTTTTAGTCTTTGGAAGACTGAGTTCCTATTTAGAAGTTCTTCTATCTTTAAACTTTGGAAGTGCAGCTTTGCCTTTGGAAGTCTTTATCAATTGTACCAAAAATTATTCTAAGTGTTGTTTTGGTTGTGTTAGGACCTGGTATTTGAACGAAATACCGAGTGATTGCGTGTTAAACCAACTCAAATAGTGCGGAATCCTATTTGATTGGCGATCCAATCAGTGAGAACACACGATGAATCAATCAAGAATTGATTTCAACGTCAGAAATCGATTAGGAACCGATCTGATGTGTTCTATGAACTTGGAGAACGATTTGGGAGGCTTCTGGACGGCTAGGGTACGTCTGGAGTCGTAATGGTATGAATGCTTACGTTTTCCCACGAATTGGGTCTATTTATAGGTTAGTATTGTTCAATCGTGCGACTGGGCCATAAGTATGGTTCAGTCGTGCGATTGAACCATGCGGTTGATTCATCCGCACGACTGAGTGTTCAGTCGTGCGATTGAGTCAATCTTATGTGTCAATCATACGACTGATCCAGTCTCATGGTTCAGTCGTGCGATTGAGTCAATCGTATGAAGTTATTCATGCGTGTGGTCCATTCGCATGGGCCATCCGCATGAGAACTTCATTAAGTTAAGTTTGAATGTTCTATTTAATATAACTTAATGTGCACTCATTCAAACATTCATAAACCCAATCAATTCAATCACAACTCATTAATGAAATATTAAACATTACATGTAACAACCAATTCATATCATTTCATTAATCAATTACAATTACATCAAAATCAGACAGACAAGTTCATTACATTACAAATCATGATCTAGGGACATACATGTATCAACAGGTTGCATCAGTCTTACTAGATCCAACAAGACTTTATCTTTGGCTTCGGAAGATATGGTCTTTTGGCTTCAGAAGATTTGATACTTAAAATAATTTTCTTAGTTCTATCATATTGAAGTAACTTCCTTGTACTTCAATAATGCATGCTAAGAGCTCTTTGGTTGCATCAACCTCTAAGTTTGATTCTTACAAAAGCAATCATTGGTGTCTAGTGAATATTCACTGGGTCGGGGTTAAAACTGGATCCAGGACGGGAAGGGTGGTGTTCTCACCTGGGGCTGGGACCTCCTTATGTCTTCCCGGTCACGACATCGTCCACCCTTACCTAGAATTATATATTTTGGTCATCAAAATGAAAAGTAAAGAAGAATTAGCTTTGCTTGATAAACACATGAATTTGTCATTTTATTGTTTTTATAGTGGAGGATATTTTAGTCATTGTGTTAAATACGTCAAGTTATTGTGTTTAATATATCAAGTCATTGTGTCTAATATTTTTCAAATAAAAATATTACATAAAAGATATCCATGGTTTGCCCATATTGCAATTTCTACCCCCAAGTTTTAAAATTTGCAAATTTAGTCCAAGTTTTTGTTAGATGGTTGAAAATTAATTCACACTGTTAGTGTTCGTTAGTTTTTAACGATGTGGGGACTATATTTGCAATACGATCAGAGACCATTTTTGCAACTTTTTCGATAACTTAAAAAAACCAAATTTCAAAAAACCAATTAAAATTTTCGAAAATCATATAAAAGAATTTAAAATCAAATAGAATTTTAAATTTTTTAATTAAAATTAAAGTTAAAAATAAATTGAATAAATTTAAAAAAGAAGTTCAAAATAAATATTAAAAAAATCAACATAAAGTCAAAAAGTGAATAAAATTTAAAATAAGAGAAAATGTTAACGAAACTTAAAAATGAAGGCCGTCTGTGGTTCGGTTTTCATTGTTGGTGCTCGTCTTCAACTTTTATGTTGTTTTGGATAAAGTTTTCATCCACAAAAACATTTCTTAGTTTTTGTTAAAAAAATTTTTTCATGTTTACAATTGTGCATAAAAGCGTCTTTGGTTCCGTTCGAAACCACGAAACCATCCAAACAGGTCACCAGTTTGGCTTTACAGTTGGTTTATTAATTTTCGTTCGATCGGATTCAATATTTTGTTCTATAACGAATGGTATCGTTTGTGTTTCATACCTTAAATTGGCCTTATAAAATGGGGATGGACAGTAAGATTGTTATGTATTTTACTTTTCTTATTTGTTTATTTCATATTTGACACAGTCAATTATTTACATTAGCTTAATACCATAAATTAGGCCAAGTTAACTAGGTAAGTGGAAAGCCCAATCGTAACCCTTAAGTCTGAAGACACTCAACACTCAATTGTATCGAAACTTGTTTCAGCTTCATAAATAAATGTTCACTTACCATAATTTTTACTTGATCAAGCAAAACTGTGGCAAGGTATCTAAACTAATTTGTAGTATTAAGCATGTTATAAACTTTAGAAATAACAATCAACATTAATATAAAAAAGTTATAATGTCGTAATAAAAAATAATCTCCACCGCATTTATTTTTATCTACGCTTTGATATATATGTTTCTAATATAGAGTACTGCAACGTACTTATTTTATCTATACTTCGATATATACTTCATTCAAATCCGAGTCTAGTCAAATATGTTAGACCCTGAAAGGATCATACATGTCAATTCAAGTGATAGGTTGATGGTTGTTCTGCTGAAAATCCCACAAGTCCAAGAACCAATGCGGATGAAGAATCTGCATCAAGAATAGAAGACAAGTGTCGGCTACCCATATTTGTATATGCGGATGACCATAAGAACAATTGCTGACAAGTGTTTGTTCTTTCGTATTAACAAATGCGGATAGCCGAACAAATGCTGACAAGTACTTTGTTACTTTGTACAAGTAAATGCGGATGTTCAGCAACAAATGCGCATAAGTGTTTGTTCATCCTCATTTGTTAATGCTGATGATCAAACACTAATGCTGAAGAAAAAAAGAAATGTTGATGAAGATCACAACATCCGCATTAGTCAATGCGGATGAACAGAAGAAATGCTGATGAAGACTATTATACTTAGACTAGTTCTCTGATGTATAGGTCAGGGGTAGTTTAGTGTTTTTGTAAAAAACATCTTGTTAGCCTATAAATAGAATAGAAATCCTCGTATGTGAGGTGACTGTTGATAGACATCTAGACAATTAGAATATTTTGTTTAGTCTTATTTTTACAAGGTGTGTTGTTACTATTTAATGCTCAAACCCTAGCATTCATTGTAATTGATCACCTCTATTATTACAAAGAGCATTTATTAGTATTTCTTGCATTCAATGTTCTGTGATTGTTTGATTCCGCCTTACAATCATTGACTCAATTATCATATTCGGTTCTTGTTAATTCACATCAACAGAGAATATCATTCTCACACCCAGTCAAAATATAATGTATTTTTTGTAATTACATTCAATTTGGTTATATTTTTTTTATATTTTGATATATGATGCTTAATAAATTTAGAATTACTTGTTTAGATGCATATATGTCTTGAAAAATTTTATATAAAATCAACCAGCGTTTGCACAACTTTTATGAATAAGATATGATATCACTACTATTAAGATTTCCAGTTTTTTTTGTATATACATAATCTCCATCGCACCATGTGGGAGAAAGCGTGGTTGCAACGTGAGGATGCACCACTAGTCATAAAAATTATTTTATCAAATTAACGTTACAAATTTAAATTAAATTATTGATGTGTAAAGGTGAATTCGGATATAGAACGGGGAAAGACATTTTTTTTAAGAATAACTAAAAAAATTGTAAACCATTCGTTCAAAAAGTTACAAAAATATTATTTAAACTAAAATATTTATAACTTTATATATAAAACTTTTTATTTATTCAATTCGTTAATTTTATACAATTAACTTTAAGTTTAGTTTGAAATTATGAGTATAAACTAGAAGTTGGTTTGATTGGCACACATCAAGTAAACCATAATATATTTTATTTAATATTTTTTTGAAACAAACTAATAATTATTATTTATCAAATTAAATTATATTGGGAGATTTTTACAAACACTAAAAAGTAGCAATTTAATGAGAGGACAGAAGAGAGAGTTATGTTGAAGATGACGTCTATAAATACTCTTCATACCCACTTTATTCTCACCTCATCTCCGGCAACGTAAATTCAGAAAACATGGGGATGAAAAATAAATCAAACAAGCTCTCACAAGCAGCACTGGTAAAGCAAATCTTGAAAAGATGTTCAAGTCTAGGCAAAAAACACGGATACGACTACCCGAAAGGTCATTTTCCGGTGTACGTGGGGGTTAACCGAACCAGATACATCGTTCCTGTGTCGTTCTTAACTCATCCTGAGTTCCAACAGCTGCTTCGGCACGCAGAGGAGGAGTTCGGCTTCCATCACGAGATGGGCCTCACCATCCCTTGCGAAGAGGTGGTTTTCCGAGCTCTCACCTCCATGCTCCCATAAATAATATTAATAATCACATCATTCTCTCCATCTACAATTAATTTAGCATGCAAATCACTCCGTACGACCCTAAGGAGAAATGGTATTAGAGTTGAAGCTGCATTTTGCAATAAGGCTACTCACTTTTCCAGAGTTATTCTTTCAAATCCAGAGTAATATCGCCGACTATTGATGAGTAATGTACAAGTCATCAGCGCCTTAACGCTCCGAGATAGAGATTTTCACCTCTGAGAAAGTGGGTATTATTTCCTTTTTTTCTTTTACCATTTTTTTTATTATTTTTACTCTAAACCCAAAATATATAATTTTAATGTTTTTTATTAATTTTTGGGTTAGATTGATATGTACAAATTATTATTCTTGTAATTTTTCTCATTTGAGGTGTATATTATCTTGCACCCTTTTGAGTTTAACTAATTATTCCTCCAATATTATTGTATTGTATTCTAGATGAAATTATGAATTGTGATTATTCTATTCTAATAGTTATATTTAGAAGGTGGTGTGAATAGTAACTTAATCTTACGAGTCCACATGGTTACATTCTTTTTAAAGTTAACACACATATTCAAAGGAACCAGTTAAACAAACATATTATGTATTATGGGTTTTATCTTGTATTTGGTACCCACCATAACACGTGAGTTTGTGGCTTGAGTTTTAACATTACATGATTAAAACAATAAAGAAACAAACATATTTCGGTACCATTTCGCTTACATTACGATTCTAATTTTTGGTTATCTTTTTGTTTGTTATATTGAGTACGTCGAAAATTAAGAAATTTTATGGCCATCACATTATTTTAGTAAAGCTTAACTAAACGTCTTTTAAGAAAAATTCAATTGTCTTTCTTTCGTTTCGTATTCTACGCAATCGATACCAATCGAATTGATCACACCGTGTGCTTGCCGCAGCACGCAGGTTGAACCACGCTCCTTCTAGCTTCCATACCTGCTCAACTAAACTAAACCCACGGCCATGTTTGAATCAAACTTCCTAGTTAGTATACATATTTCAAGTTAAAGAAAAAATATTATATATACGAAAAAAAAATTAATCAACCTTAACGAATCAAGTTCTAAACCCTTTGTAAGCACAGACTCGGATCGGATCGGACCGGACCGGTCGAACGGTTAGACAAGGATTCGGAGGTCGGACCGGTCCGATCCACCCTAAATCGTTTTGTTTTCAAGTTACTAGCCGGTTCGAACCGGTTCGGTGGTCGGACAGGGAACCTAGTTGGACCGGATTTGTTTTACTTGTTTAGTTTTTTGGATTTTAATGAGTTTAATGGATGGTTCAAACTATGAATTAATGTGTTTGATATAAGATTATTGTTGAGTTTTTTATATATAACTTTATAAACTACACATATAAAATATTTATGTTGAATTATATATATAACTATGTATCTAATATACATATATGTAATTATGAAATCACCCGGTTATTAAAGCCGGTCCGACCAGTCGACCAGTAATTGATCTATACCAACCCCAATACACATACTATTTACACTGTAGTTGTAACCTCAACTTGGATGATTTGGAAAATATCCTATAGACACCAATAAAACCAATTAGCCCTATCGGATGGACAAAGCGAAAATGCGTCTACAAGTCTGACTACAAGTCTGAACACTTTCGTTTGTTAAGTGAGTCAAACTATACCTTTAAGGTATCTTTCAATTTTGAAATTCATATTTAATATTCTAGACAAATCTCATATCGACTGTGAAATGAGATATGCTAGGTTTATAAGAAATGTCACACCGCATATATCACCAAAGTATTTTGGACATATTAGCTGTTGATAAGAGAAGAACTTCAAAACTAATTGTGCTTAGGTGACTTCAATCCAAGGATAGGTAACCCCTTGAAAATTTTCGTCCGATCAACCAAAAGTAAATCGGTGAGATTCTTGTTGCAAAATGGACAATATTAGTGGTATGAAGGCATGATGTTATAAATGGTATTAAAGCCACTTCTGTGTCTTCGGGATGGTAGGGCTAACCTAATTAAGTATGATGAATCCTCAGGGTGATTACAGGGATACTTTAGGCAAATCCTATATCCATGAATAGCATGGTGGGGCAAATCTCGTCGGCGAGGATGAGTTCAAAAAAAGGGTGATTGTAATACCTTAAACAAATTCCCATATCGGTCGTGGAAATAAAAAATGTTGGGTTCATAAGAAATGTCAAATATCACCAACATTTTTGCTTGTATTAGATGTAGATAAAAGAAGAACTCCATAGTTAATAAACAATTAAGTGTTAACAATTTGCCTCGCAACATTTCAGTTCAATTTACATATAGTGTATTCAAATGTATAATTAAATTAACAATTTTGTAACATCTCGTATTTTTATTAAGTTAAAGGTTAACTTTGTTAAGTTCTTTTAAGGGCCATTTATGAAACTTATGGTACTATTAAAAATAATAATAGCAAAAGTTATAATAACAATAACAATAACAATAATTACAATAACAGTAGTAATAATAATAAGTAATAATAATAGCAATAACAACAACAACAACAATAATAATAATAATACTAATAATAATAATAATAAAAATAATAATAATAATAGTAATATATAAAAGTTATTAAACTCATAAGTGTTTAAAACTTAATTAAGTTAGGGGGTTGTTTTTGCCATTTAATAAACTTTAAGAGAAAGTTTTAGCATAAAATAAAAGAAAACCAAATTTGAGGGACCATTTGTGTAATTGATTAAAAAAAACCCAAACCATCCCCCCTTGGTCCCGTAATTCCGGCGTGCACCTCCGGCCACCCTCCGGCCGGCTCCGGCGAGGGGTAAAACTCCAAAATCTCTTGGATTTCCACCCAAAAACCGTTTCCAATCGCTTTATGAATGTGTTTCGAACATAATTAGGAGGTTTAATGTGTTTAAACGACGGTTATGGCTCTCCAATCAATATGGTAACCGAAGCTTGTAATTTCAAATCTGTTCGAGCATCAAACCTCGATCATTACTCCATTAATGCAACCCGAACGAACGTTTAACTATCTATAATCAAACCCAACTGTTAATTTCACCTAAAACTAAACAAATCTTCGAATTTCATCACCATCTGCTGTGGCAACCTCCGCCATACTCGACACAATCATCTGGGTTTCAATTTTCGAAATTGACAAGGGGCTTTGTATAGAGGACATCACACGAAGCTCCCCACAAGTTTAATTGGGTTACCATTGAAGCTTGCCCATCCATCGTGCATCTACGGCTGCCGCTTGTTCCTCGTTCGTTTCTGGCATACTTTCCAACCAAATCGGGTAATTAAACACACCCTTCTACTCGATTTCAAGGGGGAAACAAAAGCCCTAACCATAATTTGCTTAAGATCATCGATTGGTGGTTCGATTTCGGATTCAATCGAAACTAGGGTTCATGGTGTATTGGGGATTTTGTTTAAGTTTGTATTTAATAATTGAAACGCGAATTCTAACGCGGCTGGAAGCCTGGTTCACTGGTTAAGACAATGCCCTCACATACATGAGGTCCCGGGTTCGAACCCGGGCACCCTCATATATTATTTTTAAGGCTTTTTAGCCCTTAAATTAATTGTAGAAAATTTTTAATAACTATAAAAATGGGTTTTGTAAACTTGTATTATTTTTAAAGACATCAAATCATTTTTGTTATTTTTCTAAATTTAAATAATTAAATATTATTTTTAATAAGATATTTTCTTGGTTTATTTTAAATAGTAACTAATAGATTATTGGTCCAAATGTTTCTTTTAAGTATTCATGGTTTAAATCATGTTATTTCAAATAAATATTAATTGAAACATTATAAATCAATATGTTAAATGAATAAGTATGTAAATAGTTATTTAAATAATCATTTAAATAATTACTTATTCATCTTTTCATTTAACCATGTTATATATAAATAATTAATCTATTTATTTCTTAAACTTTTATACAAATTCTTAGAATCTATAAAATAATATAAGTTTCTATTATTGACCATTCTTATTTTTAAGGCCTTCGAAAGATTATTTAAAATGTTTAAGGTGATTTTAAATAATTCTATATTATTTTGCAAACTATATAAATGAATATCCAATAAACCATCTTTATCAAATTTTAAATAATTAATTTCTATATTATTTATATATATCTTTTCACACATTTTATTTAATCATTATAAATTCAATAAATTATATTATTGAATCATTTTGAATATATTCTTGGTCTTATTAAGTTATACTAACTTTATTAAGCCAAAACATAAACGACTCATTATTTTATGTAATTATTTAAAACCCCAAATCCCAATTGACCCTAGTTCGCATTAAAACGTTAATCTTATTATTTAAACTTGAACTTGTAAAATATATATATATAGGTGCATTGTGAAGGATTACGTTGGAACGACGCTTATTATTATTTCTATTAAACGTCATTTACATGCATTTGATCATGTGAGTTTCCTTGTCCCCTTTTTACTTTATTTCACACTATTTTGGGGTGAAACATGATACTTATACATCGTACACTTGTAAACGTTTAAGACTTGTAAGCACATGCAATTCATCTTATTATTTTGTCATGGTTATTTGTGTGTTGTAAGTGTTTATATGAGATACATAGTTTGTTTACAATCATTAACTATTGCTAGCCTGGCGACGTCTTAGATCTTTGGGCCTGACAAGCCTATTTGGTGCTAAAGTCGAGGTATTGCCGACTCCTAGGGGCCGTACGCTTGTGCACAAGGGAACCAAATACACTTAGCCAATCTTTTATACTTGTAATCAAGTCGAGGTTTGGTTGTAACGATATGTGTTCTATAACCTTACTAGCTTATAACCTATGACATGAATTGCTACTTGTAACCTTTTCATATTATGTATGAAAACCTTGGAAACTCACCAACTATTTATAGTTGACCTTTTATTTTTATCATGTTTCAGGAAAACCCCCAAGTTTGAAGTGAACTTATGTTGCTGGCATATTCTAGGACTTGGACCTAGTTAATAAACAAAATGATTATGTTTGTTATTTCATGTTGAAACTTATTTCATTATTGAGACTTATGCTTGTAATGAAATTTTGAAACTTATGAATGATATATTTGCAATTTAAATATAGCGTTATGTGGCTGTGAACAATCTTAACCCTCACACCTCGACGTTTCCGCCGTCAAGGTTGGGGTGTGACAGATTGGTATCAGAGCCCATAACTATAGGGATTTAGGTTATTAGAAATGGTGACCTAGACTATAGTTGCATGAACCTCATAGAAAGATCCTTATACCTTTGTGCTTACATGTTGTTTGCATGCTACATAATGCTATGCCTTTTGTGCAACTTGATGCCTTAGCATAGGATTGCCTATTGTATGCTTAAACTTAGTTACTTGTCTCCCTAAACTTAACTTTGATTCTTTGACCCTCCCCGACAAATGAACTTCCTAAACCTATTCTCAACGACACGTGGAATCTACACTTATCGTCGTGGGTTCAATTCCTTAGACTCTATGTCTAATCTATGAAAATCTCATCAAGGTTTTGATTTCATAAACCAAAGAAATTTGTGTGACACATAGACACCTGTATTCTGGATTTCCTGGCAAAAGGCCTTCGGGCTAAGGCAAGCATATCGTATAAATCTCATTACGAGACCAGTTATGCTTACCTGGGGATTTCTGGGATGAGTGATAAACTATGGTCAACATACACAAGTCTCTATGGCAAATGGGTCAATTTACCTTGACGTGTCAACGATTCCAAATGGTAATGCGTTACCAAATGGAACCATCCTCTTCGTATCTTAAAATCTTTGACTCCTTGAACTGGTATCACTTCATTCTTATCAGTGTTAATATTGAACCTAACCGACATTTCAACTCTTACGTTTAAACACCGTTACATGTTGAGCGTTTCATGAAACTATTTCTATATCTTGACCAACGTGAACATGGATCTTAATATACCCAAAGATATTGGGAATCTAAACCGAATGGTCATTAAAAACTTTAAACCGTTACTTATGGTTCTCAAGTTTTTCTTAAGGATGTGTCCCATAACTAAGAACATGCAATGCTATAGGTGGAACTCCTACATCTTGGGATACTTTGTCTAGGCAAAGTGTAAATGGTGATTTGACTCGATCATTAAATCCATTTACATGACTCGAAACCCTTGAGATGAATGATCACTTATAAGTACGTGTGTCTTCTATAAGACTATGGTTGACCTCATATCTTGAGAAGTCCGTGTATTTCTTTCGATTGCGAATCGAACGTTCACATCTCGTTGTGGCGTTGAATAATTCCCTGCCCTTAATTTCGTCTTCCCGATTGAAACCACCCAAGATTTGAACACCACAACAACTTCTGTTATCTTGAACTTTGATCTTAAGTTTGATTTTTCCTTTTGTTACATTGATGTAACTTGAAATTTTCCGAATTTCTAATTGATACTATTTTTCCTTTCGTCGTTAGGACAAACTCCGTACCGTTTGCACCGTGAGAGATGCAAGTGTTTGAAAGTCAACCTATGACTAAGAACACCCGTATCTCTTAAATGATTCTAACTCATCAAAACAGGGGTGATTCCCTTACCTTGATGATTCTCTATTCGTTTCGATAAATGGTTTCCAATTGTGATCTATAAAATTTCATCCTCTGGATCGGGGTGATTTCCTTATCACGAGGATTGACTTAAATTATTTTCTTTGAATTGGCATTTCACAAATGACATGATCTCACCAAAATAGGATTGAAACCCGTACTTTGGTGACAAATGTCAATCTTCGACTGTTTTCTTGCTATTATGAAATTCAATCATCAAGATAGGCGTGAATTCCATACCTTGATGATAATATCATCTTATTGAATTGTATTTGTTCAAATGAGACGACTTCATCAAAGTAGGAGTGAATTCTGGATTTTGATGAAGAAGTTTATCTTGTTATATTTTGTTTTTGTAAAACTTCACCGTTAAGATAGGAGTGATTTCCCTTACCTTAATGGTGAGTTACCTCGTCTTATTTCTGTGGATCCTCAACAAGGAGTTGGGATCAAACTTTTTGATTGGTAAGCTAGCGGTCATACCTTGGGAATGCACCATCAAGTTAGGAGTGAAAACCGCACCTTGATGACTATTCTCATTTTCTTGATCTCCAACTTACCAAGGTTTTAATCAAGTGACAAGAAACATGTAGTAACTTGAAGGGTGAACCAATGTCAGTGTTTGGACCTATCAAGCCAAAGCATGATTTCTGAACTTGAAAGGAGACCCGATCACTCTAGGTTAATTTTGATTCCGAGCTTGGAGCATTTAAATTGTTTTCTCTCCCTTTATCTTCATGTTTTGATTCGATCTAACTACATTGAACCATTTATTCCTTACTTATCAACTTTCATTTTGAGTTGTCATCAACACATGATTGTGTGATGGTAGTCTTCTTAAACAATCTTTCTACAAAATAAAGACATTATCAACTTGTGGTTATGTCTTTCTAGTCATACGAATGTTCTCGACTGTACTCATGGATTGATGAACTGTGTATGCAAACTATACTTGGAAATTTGCTACCTTGCAAAATATAAGTACATTTCCGATTGTTCACGTCATTTCTTAAATCGTCTTTAATCCTTAACCATTGAAAATCATTAAAACACTATCTTGATTTCGATCAACGAGACTCGTTATTACTTACATCGTGACGCGGATATAAAGGTTCATAAACCTTCGTAACTTGTAGTCATGGGTATGGCATAAAGGAAAAGACGTAACTTGGTATGTATCCAAGTGTCTTACCTTCACGTATGACAAGACCTAACATTCGTGATCCTATGGATCTCCTGTTTAACTTTTCATTCACTAAGTGTCTCTTATCTTAGCTGTCATGATGACAAATGGTGCATTATAGACCGATCGGTTAATGGCATATCAACTCATGTGGGATAACGGGTCGAGAAATTGGCTTGTATCTATATCAAATAGTCGTATACCGTGGTATGTCGTTAAACATCGATCATTAATTTGGATGATCAATTTATTTTCTTCTTTTAATAATGTTCCTAACCATCGTTGTGAACTTATTCCAAAATCTTCACATATCGTATTATTCCTAGGCCGATGATTGGTCAAAGGAGGGATACATATTCTCAAGATATGCGTTAAGATCGTTTCATATGGTGACGTTTGGAATTCTTAAATCCTGACGGTTAACCTTTATTATAAATTGTTGGTCTTTCATTGATTTCTAGACATCATTATATTCTAGAAGTTGTGACTTATAAATCTAAGGTACCACGGTAACTCGTCATCGTTTTCCAACGTTTCATCTCAAAACGTCTCTCGTTTATTATGCTGAGAATCTTGTAAGATTCCATAAGGTGAAGCGTTCCACCTGTAATCAAACGTCAAACACTACTCGTTGAACACTCACTTTTCATTTTAATTCCTTTGTTCATTTAAGTTCATTCTTAATTTCGGGACGAAATTCTTTTAAGTTGGGGAGACTGTAACATCTCGTATTTTTATTAAGTTAAAGGTTAACTTTGTTAAGTTCTTTTAAGGGCCATTTTTGAAACTTATGGTACTATTAAAAATAATAATAGCAAAAGTTATAATAACAATAACAATAACAATAATTACAATAATAGTAGTAATAATAATAAGTAATAATAATAGCAATAACAACAACAACAACAATAATAATAATAATACTAATAATAATAATAATAAAAATAATAATAATAATAGTAATATATAAAAGTTATTAAACTCATAAGTGTTTAAAACTTAATTAAGTTAGGGGGTTGTTTTTGCCATTTAATAAACTTTAAGAGAAAGTTTTAGCATAAAATAAAAGAAAACCAAATTTGAAGGACCATTTGTGTAATTGATTAAAAAAAACCCAAACCATCCCCCCTTGGTCCCGTAATTCCGGCGTGCACCTCCGGCCACCCTCTGGCCGGCTCCGGCGAGGGGTAAAACTCCAAAATCTCTTGGATTTCCACCCAAAAACCATTTCCAATCGCTTTATGAATGTGTTTCGAACATAATTAGGAGGTTTAATGTGTTTAAACGACGGTTATGGCTCTCCAATCAATATGGTAACCGAAGCTTGTAATTTCAAATCTGTTCGAGCATCAAACCTCGATAATTACTCCATTAATGCAACCCGAACGAACGTTTAACTATCTATAATCAAACCCAACTGTTAATTTCACCTAAAACTAAACAAATCTTCAAATTTCATCACCATCTGCTGTGGCAACCTCCGCCATACTCGACACAATCATCTGGGTTTCAATTTTCGAAATTGACAAGGGGCTTTGTATAGAGGACATCACACGAAGCTCCCCACAAGTTTAATTGGGTTACCATTGAAGCTTGCCCATCCATCGTGCATCTACGGCTGCCGCTTGTTCCTCGTTCGTTTCTGGCATACTTTCCAACCAAATCGGGTAATTAAACACACCCTTCTACTCGATTTCAAGGGGGAAACAAAAGCCCTAACCATAATTTGCTTAAGATCATCGATTGGTGGTTCGATTTCGGATTCAATCGAAACTAGGGTTCATGGTGTATTGGGGATTTTGTTTAAGTTTGTATTTAATAATTGAAACGCGAATTCTAACGCGGCTGGAAGCCTGGTTCACTGGTTAAGACAATGCCCTCACATACATGAGGTCCCGGGTTCGAACCCGGGCACCCTCATATATTATTTTTAAGGCTTTTTAGCCCTTAAATTAATTGTAGAAAATTTTTAATAACTATAAAAATGGGTTTTGTAAACTTGTATTATTTTTAAAGACATCAAATCATTTTTGTTATTTTTCTAAATTTAAATAATTAAATATTATTTTTAATAAGATATTTTCTTGGTTTATTTTAAATAGTAACTAATAGATTATTGGTCCAAATGTTTCTTTTAAGTATTCATGGTTTAAATCATGTTATTTCAAATAAATATTAATTGAAACATTATAAATCAATATGTTAAATGAATAAGTATGTAAATAGTTATTTAAATAATCATTTAAATAATTACTTATTCATCTTTTCATTTAACCATGTTATATATAAATAATTAATCTATTTATTTCTTAAACTTTTATACAAATTCTTAGAATCTATAAAATAATATAAGTTTCTATTATTGACCATTCTTATTTTTAAGGCCTTCGAAAGATTATTTAAAATGTTTAAGGTGATTTTAAATAATTCTATATTATTTTGCAAACTATATAAATGAATATCCAATAAACCATCTTTATCAAATTTTAAATAATTAATTTCTATATTATTTATATATATCTTTTCACACATTTTATTTAATCATTATAAATTCAATAAATTATATTATTGAATCATTTTGAATATATTCTTGGTCTTATTAAGTTATACTAACTTTATTAAGCCAAAACATAAACGACTCATTATTTTATGTAATTATTTAAAACCCCAAATCTCAATTGACCCTAGTTCGCATTAAAACGTTAATCTTATTATTTAAACTTGAACTTGTAAAATATATATATATAGGTGCATTGTGAAGGATTACGTTGGAACGACGCTTTTTATTATTTCTATTAAACGTATACATTTGATCATGTGAGTTTCCTTGTCCCCTTTTTACTTTATTTCACACTATTTTGGGGTGAAACATGATACTTATACATCGTACACTTGTAAACGTTTAAGACTTGTAAGCACATGCAATTCATCTTATTATTTTGTCATGGTTATTTGTGTGTTGTAAGTGTTTATATGAGATACATAGTTTGTTTACAATCATTAACTATTGCTAGCCTGGCGACGTCTTAGATCTTTGGGCCTGACAAGCCTATTTGGTGCTAAAGTCGAGGTATTGCCGACTCCTAGGGGCCGTACGCTTGTGCACTAGGGAACCAAATACACTTAGCCAATCTTTTATACTTGTAATCAAGTCGAGGTTTGGTTGTAACGATATGTGTTCTATAACCTTACTAGCTTATAACCTATGACATGAATTGCTACTTGTAACCTTTTCATATTATGTATGAAAACCTTGGAAACTCACCAACTATTTATAGTTGACCTTTTATTTTTATCATGTTTCAGGAAAACCCCCAAGTTTGAAGTGAACTTATGTTGCTGGCATATTCTAGGACTTGGACCTAGTTAATAAACAAAATGATTATGTTTGTTATTTCATGTTGAAACTTATTTCATTATTGAGACTTATGCTTGTAATGAAATTTTGAAACTTATGAATGATATATTTGCAATTTAAATATAGCGTTATGTGGCTGTGAACAATCTTAACCCTCACACCTCGACGTTTCCGCCGTCAAGGTTGGGGTGTGACAGATTGGTATCAGAGCCCATAACTATAGGGATTTAGGTTATTAGAAATGGTGACCTAGACTATAGTTGCATGAACCTCATAGAAAGATCCTTATACCTTTGTGCTTACATGTTGTTTGCATGCTACATAATGCTATGCCTTTTGTGCAACTTGATGCCTTAGCATAGGATTGCCTATTGTATGCTTAAACTTAGTTACTTGTCTCCCTAAACTTAACTTTGATTCTTTGACCCTCCCCGACAAATGAACTTCCTAAACCTATTCTCAACGACACGTGGAATCTACACTTATCGTCGTGGGTTCAATTCCTTAGACTCTATGTCTAATCTATGAAAATCTCATCAAGGTTTTGATTTCATAAACCAAAGAAATTTGTGTGACACATAGACACCTGTATTCTGGATTTCCTGGCAAAAGGCCTTCGGGCTAAGGCAAGCATATCGTATAAATCTCATTACGAGACCAGTTATGCTTACCTGGGGATTTCTGGGATGAGTGATAAACTATGGTCAACATACACAAGTCTCTATGGCAAATGGGTCAATGTACCTTGACGTGTCAACGATTCCAAATGGTAATGCGTTACCAAATGGAACCATCCTCTTCGTATCTTAAAATCTTTGACTCCTTGAACTGGTATCTCTTCATTCTTATCAGTGTTAATATTGAACCTAACCGACATTTCAACTCTTACGTTTAAACACCGTTACACGTTGAGCGTTTCATGAAACTATTTCTATATCTTGACCAACGTGAACATGGATCTTAATATACCCAAAGATATTGGGAATCTAAACCGAATGGTCACTAAAAACTTTAAACCGTTACTTATGGTTCTCAAGTTTTTCTTAAGGATGTGTCCCATAACTAAGAACATGCAATGCTATAGGTGGAACTCCTACATCTTGGGATACTTTGTCTAGGCAAAGTGTAAATGGTGATTTGACTCGATCATTAAATCCATTTACATGACTCGAAACCCTTGAGATGAATGATCACTTATAAGTACGTGTGTCTTCTATAAGACTATGGTTGACCTCATATCTTGAGAAGTCCGTGTATTTCTTTCGATTGCGAATCGAACGTTCACATCTCGTTGTGGCGTTGAATAATTCCCTGCCCTTAATTTCGTCTTCCCGATTGAAACCACCCAAGATTTGAACACCACAACAACTTCTGTTATCTTGAACTTTGATCTTAAGTTTGATTTTTCCTTTTGTTACATTGATGTAACTTGAAATTTTCCGAATTTCTAATTGATACTATTTTTCCTTTTGTCGTTAGGACAAACTCCGTACCGTTTGCACCGTGAGAGATGCAAGTGTTTGAAAGTCAACCTATGACTAAGAACACCCGTATCTCCTAAATGATTCTAACTCATCAAAACAGGGGTGATTCCCTTACCTTGATGATTCTCTATTCGTTTCGATAAATGGTTTCCAATTGTGATCTATAAAATTTCATCCTCTGGATCGGGGTGATTTCCTTATCCCGAGGATTGACTTAAATTATTTTCTTTGAATTGGCATTTCACAAATGACATGATCTCACCAAAATAGGATTGAAACCCGTACTTTGGTGACAAATGTCAATCTTCGACTGTTTTCTTGCTATTATGAAATTCAATCATCAAGATAGGCGTGAATTCCATACCTTGATGATAATATCATCTTATTGAATTGTATTTGTTCAAATGAGACGACTTCATCAAAGTAGGAGTGAATTCTGGATTTTGATGAAGAAGTTTATCTTGTTATATTTTGTTTTTGTAAAACTTCACCGTTAAGATAGGAGTGATTTCCCTTACTTAATGGTGAGTTACCTCGTCTTATTTCTGTGGATCCTCAACAAGGAGTTGGGATCAAACTTTTTGATTGGTAAGCTAGCGGTCATACCTTGGGAATGCACCATCAAGTTAGGAGTGAAAACCGCACCTTGATGACTATTCTCATTTTCTTGATCTCCAACTTACCAAGGTTTTAATCAAGTGACAAGAAACATGTAGTAACTTGAAGGGTGAACCAATGTTAGTGTTTGGACCTATCAAGCCAAAGCATGATTTCTGAACTTGAAAGGAGACCCGATCACTCTAGGTTAATTTTGATTCCGAGCTTGGAGCATTTAAATTGTTTTCTCTCCCTTTATCTTCATGTTTTGATTCGATCTAGCTACATTGAACCATTTATTCCTTACTTATCAACTTTCATTTTGAGTTGTCATCAACACATGATTGTGTGATGGTAGTCTTCTTAAACAATCTTTCTACAAAATAAAGACATTATCAACTTGTGGTTATGTCTTTCTAGTCATACGAATGTTCTCGACTGTACTCATGGATTGATGAACTGTGTATGCAAACTATACTTGGAAATTTGCTACCTTGCAAAATATAAGTACATTTCCGATTGTTCACGTCATTTCTTAAATCGTCTTTAATCCTTAACCATTGAAAATCATTAAAACACTATCTTGATTTCGATCAACGAGACTCGTTATTACTTACATCGTGACGCGGATATAAAGGTTCATAAACCTTCGTAACTTGTAGTCATGGGTATGGCATAAAGGAAAAGACGTAACTTGGTATGTATCCAAGTGTCTTACCTTCACGTATGACAAGACCTAACATTCGTGATCCTATGGATCTCCTGTTTAACTTTTCATTCACTAAGTGTCTCTTATCTTAGCTGTCATGATGACAAATGGTGCATTATAGACCGATCGGTTAATGGCATATCAACTCATGTGGGATAACGGGTCGAGAAATTGGCTTGTATCTATATCAAATAGTCGTATACCGTGGTATGTCGTTAAACATCGATCATTAATTTGGATGATCAATTTATTTTCTGCTTTTAATAATGTTCCTAACCATCGTTGTGAACTTATTCCAAAATCTTCACATATCGTATTATTCCTAGGCCGATGATTGGTCAAAGGAGGGATACATATTCTCAAGATATGCGTTAAGATCGTTTCATATGGTGACGTTTGGAATTCTTAAATCCTGACGGTTAACCTTTCTTATAAATTGTTGGTCTTTCATTGATTTCTAGACATCATTATATTCTAGAAGTTGTGACTTATAAATCTAAGGTACCACGGTAACTCGTCATCGTTTTCCAACGTTTCATCTCAAAACGTCTCTCGTTTATTATGCTGAGAATCTTGTAAGATTCCATAAGGTGAAGCGTTCCACCTGTAATCAAACGTCAAACACTACTCGTTGAACACTCACTTTTCATTTCAATTCCTTTGTTCATTTAAGTTCATTCTTAATTTCGGGACGAAATTCTTTTAAGTTTGGGAGACTGTAACATCTCGTATTTTTATTAAGTTAAAGGTTAACTTTGTTAAGTTCTTTTAAGGGCCATTTATGAAACTTATGGTACTATTAAAAATAATAATAGCAAAAGTTATAATAACAATAACAATAACAATAATTACAATAACAGTAGTAATAATAATAAGTAATAATAATAGCAATAACAACAACAACAATAATAATAATAATAATACTAATAATAATAATAATAAAAATAATAATAATAATAGTAATATATAAAAGTTATTAAACTCATAAGTGTTTAAAACTTAATTAAGTTAGGGGGTTGTTTTTGCCATTTAATAAACTTTAAGAGAAAGTTTTAGCATAAAATAAAAGAAAACCAAATTTGAGGGACCATTTGTGTAATTGATTAAAGAAAACCCAAACCATCCCCCCTTGGTCCCGTAATTCCGGCGTGCACCTCCGGCCACCCTCTGGCCGGCTCCGGCGAGGGGTAAAACTCCAAAATCTCTTGGATTTCCACCCAAAAACCGTTTCCAATCGCTTTATGAATGTGTTTCGAACATAATTAGGAGGTTTAATGTATTTAAACGACGGTTATGGCTCTCCAATCAATATGGTAACCGAAGCTTGTAATTTCAAATCTGTTCGAGCATCAAACCTCGATAATTACTCCATTAATGCAACCCGAACGAACGTTTAACTATCTATAATCAAACCCAACTGTTAATTTCACCTAAAACTAAACAAATCTTCAAATTTCATCACCATCTGCTGTGGCAACCTCCGCCATACTCGACACAATCATCTGGGTTTCAATTTTCGAAATTGACAAGGGGCTTTGTATAGAGGACATCACACGAAGCTCCCCACAAGTTTAATTGGGTTACCATTGAAGCTTGCCCATCCATCGTGCATCTACGGCTGCCGCTTGTTCCTCGTTCGTTTCTGGCATACTTTCCAACCAAATCGGGTAATTAAACACACCCTTCTACTCGATTTCAAGGGGGAAACAAAAGCCCTAACCATAATTTGCTTAAGATCATCGATTGGTGGTTCGATTTCGGATTCAATTGAAACTAGGGTTCATGGTGTATTGGGGATTTTGTTTAAGTTTGTATTTAATAATTGAAACGCGAATTCTAACGCGGCTGGAAGCCTGGTTCACTGGTTAAGACAATGCCCTCACATACATGAGGTCCCGGGTTCGAACCCGGGCACCCTCATATATTATTTTTAAGGCTTTTTAGCCCTTAAATTAATTGTAGAAAATTTTTAATAACTATAAAAATGGGTTTTGTAAACTTGTATTATTTTTAAAGACATCAAATCATTTTTGTTATTTTTCTAAATTTAAATAATTAAATATTATTTTTAATAAGATATTTTCTTGGTTTATTTTAAATAGTAACTAATAGATTATTGGTCCAAATGTTTCTTTTAAGTATTCATGGTTTAAATCATGTTATTTCAAATAAATATTAATTGAAACATTATAAATCAATATGTTAAATGAATAAGTATGTAAATAGTTATTTAAATAATCATTTAAATAATTACTTATTCATCTTTTCATTTAACCATGTTATATATAAATAATTAATCTATTTATTTCTTAAACTTTTATACAAATTCTTAGAATCTATAAAATAATATAAGTTTCTATTATTGACCATTCTTATTTTTAAGGCCTTCGAAAGATTATTTAAAATGTTTAAGGTGATTTTAAATAATTCTATATTATTTTGCAAACTATATAAATGAATATCCAATAAACCATCTTTATCAAATTTTAAATAATTAATTTCTATATTATTTATATATATCTTTTCACACATTTTATTTAATCATTATAAATTCAATAAATTATATTATTGAATCATTTTGAATATATTCTTGGTCTTATTAAGTTATACTAACTTTATTAAGCCAAAACATAAACGACTCATTATTTTATGTAATTATTTAAAACCCCAAATCCCAATTGACCCTAGTTCGCATTAAAACGTTAATCTTATTATTTAAACTTGAACTTGTAAAATATATATATATAGGTGCATTGTGAAGGATTACGTTGGAACGACGCTTATTATTATTTCTATTAAACGTCATTTACATACATTTGATCATGTGAGTTTCCTTGTCCCCTTTTTACTTTATTTCACACTATTTTGGGGTGAAACATGATACTTATACATCGTACACTTGTAAACGTTTGAGACTTGTAAGCACATGCAATTCATCTTATTATTTTGTCATGGTTATTTGTGTGTTGTAAGTGTTTATATGAGATACATAGTTTGTTTACAATCATTAACTATTGCTAGCCTGGCGACGTCTTAGATCTTTGGGCCTGACAAGCCTATTTGGTGCTAAAGTCGAGGTATTGCCGACTCCTAGGGGCCGTACGCTTGTGCACTAGGGAACCAAATACACTTAGCCAATCTTTTATACTTGTAATCAAGTCGAGGTTTGGTTGTAACGATATGTGTTCTATAACCTTACTAGCTTATAACCTATGACATGAATTGCTACTTGTAACCTTTTCATATTATGTATGAAAACCTTGGAAACTCACCAACTATTTATAGTTGACCTTTTATTTTTATCATGTTTCAGGAAAACCCCCAAGTTTGAAGTGAACTTATGTTGCTGGCATATTCTAGGACTTGGACCTAGTTAATAAACAAAATGATTATGTTTGTTATTTCATGTCGAAACTTATTTCATTATTGAGACTTATGCTTGTAATGAAATTTTGAAACTTATGAATGATATATTTGCAATTTAAATATAGCGTTATGTGGCTGTGAACAATCTTAACCCTCACACCTCGACGTTTCCGCCGTCAAGGTTGGGGTGTGACAGATTGGTATCAGAGCCCATAACTATAGGGATTTAGGTTATTAGAAATGGTGACCTAGACTATAGTTGCATGAACCTCATAGAAAGATCCTTATACCTTTGTGCTTACATGTTGTTTGCATGCTACATAATGCTATGCCTTTTGTGCAACTTGATGCCTTAGCATAGGATTGCCTATTGTATGCTTAAACTTAGTTACTTGTCTCCCTAAACTTAACTTTGATTCTTTGACCCTCCCCGACAAATGAACTTCCTAAACCTATTCTCAACGACACGTGGAATCTACACTTATCGTCGTGGGTTCAATTCCTTAGACTCTATGTCTAATCTATGAAAATCTCATCAAGGTTTTGATTTCATAAACCAAAGAAATTTGTGTGACACATAGACACCTGTATTCTGGATTTCCTGGCAAAAGGCCTTCGGGCTAAGGCAAGCATATCGTATAAATCTCATTACGAGACCAGTTATGCTTACCTGGGATTTCTGGGATGAGTGATAAACTATGGTCAACATACACAAGTCTCTATGGCAAATGGGTCAATTTACCTTGACGTGTCAACGATTCCAAATGGTAATGCGTTACCAAATGGAACCATCCTCTTCGTATCTTAAAATCTTTGACTCATTGAACTGGTACCACTTCATTCTTATCAGTGTTAATATTGAACCTAACCGACATTTCAACTCTTACGTTTAAACACCGTTACATGTTGAGCGTTTCATGAAACTATTTCTATATCTTGACCAACGTGAACATGGATCTTAATATACCCAAAGATATTGGGAATCTAAACCGAATGGTCATTAAAAACATTAAACCGTTACTTATGGTTCTCAAGATTTTCTTAAGGATGTGTCCCATAACTAAGAACATGCAATGCTATAGGTGGAACTCCTATATCTTGGGATACTTTGTCTAGGCAAAGTGTAAATGGTGATTTGACTCGATCATTAAATCCATTTACATGACTCGAAACCCTTGAGATGAATGATCACTTATAAGTACGTGTGTCTTCTATAAGACTATGGTTGACCTCATATCTTGAGAAGTCCGTGTATTTCTTTCGATTGCGAATCGAACGTTCACATCTCGTTGTGGCGTTGAATAATTCCCTGCCCTTAATTTCGTCTTCCCGATTGAAACCACCCAAGATTTGAACACCACAACAACTTCTGTTATCTTGAACTTTGATCTTAAGTTTGATTTTTCCTTTTGTTACATTGATGTAACTTGAAATTTTCCGAATTTCTAATTGATACTATTTTTCCTTTCGTCGTTAGGACAAACTCCGTACCGTTTGCACCGTGAGAGATGCAAGTGTTTGAAAGTCAACCTATGACTAATAACACCCGTATCTCCTAAATGATTCTAACTCATCAAAACAGGGGTGATTCCCTTACCTTGATGATTCTCTATTCGTTTCGATAAATGGTTTCCAATTGTGATCTATAAAATTTCATCCTCTGGATCGGGGTGATTTCCTTATCCCGAGGATTGACTTAAATTATTTTCTTTGAATTGGCATTTCACAAATGACATGATCTCACCAAAATAGGATTGAAACCCGTACTTTGGTGACAAATGTCAATCTTCGACTGTTTTCTTGCTATTATGAAATTCAATCATCAAGATAGGCGTGAATTCCATACCTTGATGATAATATCATCTTATTGAATTGTATTTGTTCAAATGAGACGACTTCATCAAAGTAGGAGTGAATTCTGGATTTTGATGAAGAAGTTTATCTTGTTATATTTTGTTTTTGTAAAACTTCACCGTTAAGATAGGAGTGATTTCCCTTACTTTAATGGTGAGTTACCTCGTCTTATTTCTGTGGATCCTCAACAAGGAGTTGGGATCAAACTTTTTGATTGGTAAGCTAGCGGTCATACCTTGGGAATGCACCATCAAGTTAGGAGTGAAAACCGCACCTTGATGACTATTCTCATTTTCTTGATCTCCAACTTACCAAGGTTTTAATCAAGTGACAAGAAACATGTAGTAACTTGAAGGGTGAACCAATGTCAGTGTTTGGACCTATCAAGCCAAAGCATGATTTCTGAACTTGAAAGGAGACCCGATCACTCTAGGTTAATTTTGATTCCGAGCTTGGAGCATTTAAATTGTTTTCTCTCCCTTTATCTTCATGTTTTGATTCGATCTAGCTACATTGAACCATTTATTCCTTACTTATCAACTTTCATTTTGAGTTGTCATCAACACATGATTGTGTGATGGTAGTCTTCTTAAACAATCTTTCTACAAAATAAAGACATTATGAACTTGTGGTTATGTCTTTCTAGTCATACGAATGTTCTCGACTGTACTCATGGATTGATGAACTGTGTATGCAAACTATACTTGGAAATTTGCTACCTTGCAAAATATAAGTACATTTCCGATTGTTCACGTCATTTCTTAAATCGTCTTTAATCCTTAACCATTGAAAATCATTAAAACACTATCTTGATTTCGATCAACGAGACTCGTTATTACTTACATCGTGACGCGGATATAAAGGTTCATAAACCTTCGTAACTTGTAGTCATGGGTATGGCATAAAGGAAAAGACGTAACTTGGTATGTATCCAAGTGTCTTACCTTCACGTATGACAAGACCTAACATTCGTGATCCTATGGATCTCCTATTTAACTTTTCATTCACTAAGTGTCTCTTATCTTAGCTGTCATGATGACAAATGGTGCATTATAGACCGATCGGTTAATGGCATATCAACTCATGTGGGATAACGGGTCGAGAAATTGGCTTGTATCTATATCAAATAGTCGTATACCGTGGTATGTCGTTAAACATCGATCATTAATTTGGATGATCAATTTATTTTCTGCTTTTAATAATGTTCCTAACCATCGTTGTGAACTTATTCCAAAATCTTCACATATCGTATTATTCCTAGGCCGATGATTGGTCAAAGGAGAGATACATATTCTCAAGATATGCGTTAAGATCGTTTCATATGGTGACGTTTGAAATTCTTAAATTCTTACGGTTAACCTTTCTTATAAATTGTTGGTCTTTCATTGATTTCAATTCAATTCCATTCCTTTTAACCAAACACACCCTTAGAGAGCGTTTGGTTGGAAGGAATGGAATGGAATGGAATGGAATTTAGAAACTAGTGTAATTTTCAAGTAAAATTATGTTTGAGTGGGTAATAAAATGTAAAACCAAAAGAATGTTTCACCTCAAATTCCTTTGGTTGTGGGATTTCAAATTCTCTTTCTAGGTGGAAGGATTTTGAAATCCCACAACCAAGGGAATTTAAGATGAAACATTCCCTTGGTTTACCTTTAGTTGTTCACTTAAACATAATTTTACTTGAAAATTATACTTGTTTCTCAATTTCATTCCATTCCATCCAACCAAACGCGGCCTTAGTGTATGCGCTACATGTTCATATATAGTTTATCCATGAGTAAATACGTGTTTTTGTGTTAATTATGAAAATACTACCATGCAAAATATCTCAGAAAATATCAAATGGATGATATTTTTTATTCTAAAACTTAGGTGATTCATGCATATATATATATATATATATACACATATTTATATAGTCGTTTTTATGAAAGGAAATATATAGTAGTTTGATTAATACGTACAACTACTACAAGAATCTGTCGTATAAATAACTATCTACAAATGCACAAAGATAAGAGTTTGTGCATATGAAACTAAAAGTGTATAAAACTCTGTATCAAGCAGTGTTTTGTAGGTAAGATCGGACCGGCCGGTCCGACCATGAATTGAAGGGGAGCGAATAGAGCAGCATCAGATCGTTTGTAGTCATCAGAGCGACCAGTTCGTACTGGTTCAGTGGTTGGATCGGGAACCGGGTCCGCCCGGAATTGGGTATTTTTTTACTTTTTTAATTTCAGTGTATTTAACGGGTGGGTTGAATGGTGAATTGGAATGTTGGACATAAAATTATTATTTAGTTTATATGTAACTATTAAATACATATATGAAATACTTATATTGAATTATATATATAACTATATATATAGGGGAAAAATCCATTGAAAACCATATTATAAATAAAAACCATACAAAACTAGGTGTTACATATATGTAAATACATGTTATAAAGTGTATAACTAATAGTTACGTGTATGTAGAGGTTATGTATATGTAAGTACGTGTAACTAAGTGTACAACTAAGAGTTAAATACATGTATATTATACAAGTTACGTATATATAAGTCGTTTCTTCATCATCGACGTTCCTTGGAGTTTTTATTAAAAAATATATATAATAACCTTAAAAAACAAGGTTAAAATTTACTCAAATATACTTTAAACAATATAAAAGTTAAATCAATTGTAAATTATGTAATTGGATAGTGATGGTTTTTACGGTTTTCAATTATAAACATGTTTTTCATTTCATCCGATTTAAAATACGATCCGACCAGTCGTTCAGTAAAACAACCGATCCGTCATCCTATTAGGTTCTAAACATTGTTCTCAAGTTCTTGAAACTAAAAATATATAGAATACAAACAAACATCATCTCATGAAATACGTTTCTCTTTGATTCTTTAAGACGAAAATCTTTTTGTCGTATTTATATTCCTTTTGTTATTGATAGGGCAACAATAATTTAAAATGATGGATGGGAGGCTCGGAAATTTAAGGTGGTCCTCTCTGCCATTGACTAAGAGGTCCACAAATCCAAACATAAAGGGATCATCACTAAATCGGTGTAAATCTTGGCTCATCTTTTAGGACCAATAAGCATTTTAAATAAGGGTTATTTTTTGCATGTTCAAAGGCTCATATGAATCCCCATAAATGTGTATTAACACACACACACACAAAAACACACACATATACATACATACATACATACATACATATATATATATATATATATATATATATATATATATATATATATATATATATATATATACATATATTGATAACTAATAATATTACTCATACCATTTTCAATTTTAAAAATATAAATTGAAAATCTATTTCTTTTAAATTAAAAACACACTTTTTAAAACAAAAAAAACAACAAACTTAAAAAAAATCATTTTACTTAAAGCAAAATGTTAAAAAACCATAATTTTTTTATAAAACAAAAGTTTAAGAAAAAATATTATTGTTTATTACTTAAAGTAGCTATCAATAAGTAATTATAATCATATTTTTATCTTCAAGTATAGTTTTATAATTCGTAATTTTTTTACTGATTATTTAATAATTTATTTATTCAACCCGTGTAATACACGAGGTACTAACCTAGTATACATATATAAGATTGGGAACAATTACATTAACTATTATTACAATAACTAATCGTCCTCCTTCAAGATCAACCAAAATTTTTATTATTTCTTTTTTTTTGAAATAACTATATTACACATGTATAACATTATATTTTTTATGTATGTTCAAATTCGCAAATTAAAAAAGCTGTAAGTGTACACTTACACCTGCAAATATATGTTTTCTTTTAGATGTGTAACTTTTACGTTTGCAAATATTACACATATATATATAAAAGAATGTTGTATATGTGTAATAAAATCATGTTTTAAAAAATAATGTCTTTAATTAATATTGAATGGGGATAGCAGGTTATCGCGATAATAGTGAGTTAACATTAAAAAAATTACTCTATATATACGAGGGTTATCTTAAGAATTCTTGTTTTTGTGAAAGCTCTAAAAGTTAACTCTTCTTTGCACATGTTTAAAAGTGTGTAAACATGTGCAGAAAACATTCATCGATTCTCAAAAAAATATAAGTAATAACTTTTAATTTTTAAAGAACTGTAAGAACTATTTTCCAATAATTTCCTTTTTTTATATATTTACATGTGTGTAAATATATATATATATATAAATCCTCTTAGAGTTCTAAAAAAATAAAATTTAGCATGTGGCTTTTCTCCTATATACATATATATGTTTATATTTTTGTGACAAATAATAAAAGAGAAGGGAGTCTATCAAACAAGCAAGTGGTTGTTCGTGAAGAATTTATTATCCGTTAAATGTGAATATGGTCTCTTTTGTTTTTACTTGAAACCAAAATCCAGCAGCGCATTTTCCTTTGAAGTACCATATAGACATCTCCATCATTCCCATATGTAGCATTTATTCACTCCCTACTTTCACTGAAGCAAGATAAGGTAATGCATAAAATACACATAAGAAAATATTAAGTGATTCGACAACCTTGTCCACTATAATACAGTTGGTTAAACGCAATAAAATGACCACAGGTAATAGTTTATAAATTTAAAAAATGAATGGTTAAAAGGACATCTTTAGAAGCCTTCTCTGCTTTTACCCACGAAAATACACGTTAGTTGCCTAATATAAATTCGACAGGGGCCAGACATAGCATGAAGCCATTAAAATTATATGAATACATTGAATTTTCACGTATATATGATGTAACTTCTATATAAATTCTACCTTCTATTTTGATGTAACTTGACAAAACATTATTGTTATTATGCGGTTCTCTAATTACTTTTATAAATTGTAATGTGGCTATTAATATTTTTAAATCTTACAACCTAGATCATTTTTAAGTTTAAAAAAAAAAAGTATATATGAAGATGTATCTGCGGGTTTTTGAGTGACAACTATGTCTTTTTTGTATAGTGACTTCATTAGTCATAAATAATATGTAAACTCAAATCTTGAAGAAATAAGAAGTAGATTGATTAAACCACCATATACCTTCACTACATTAAATGTTAAATACCCATAAATCACATAATTTAATTACATTATAAATAAGATCACTTCCAATACCCTTTAAATACCCAATAATCATAAAACCTAAAAAAATTCTTGTCAACTTGTAAGGCCCGTTCCCGGGATGCTTACAGCTGGCCATTCATCGCACATAAAACATATATTTACATTCACTTAAATAAATCATTGCAGCGGAAACATTAAAAATAACATTTCATTTCATATTAAATGTTTTTGCTAGTTAATACAACATTCGTTACAAAACATCGTTTATTCGCATTACAATGCAAAAACATTATACAAGGGAATGTCATCCAAAATAAGCCAAGTAGCCGCCTTGTGCCATCCTCAGCGTCATTTACCTGCAAACTGGAAAATGCATAAAAAGTCCGCGTTGCTGAGTGAGTTCTAGTTTTATAAAAACATTACATTACCTTTCATTCATTAAATCATTTTCATTACTATCGCACGTGATCACACATCATACGTACATCAAGGTAATAATTATTATCTTCATCATCGTTCGTTTTGTACATTTCGCACGTTTCGCACATTTCGTACTTATCGCACTTTTCGTATATTTATTATCTTTCACTTCTATCTAGGTCCTGTCATGTACTTAACCCCCCTCTAGAGCACCAAGCAATTTCATCTAGGGTTAAGCGACAAGGACCTCATATCTGTAAGGCCCCATTCCCGGAGACCTCACAGTTGGTCATTCACAGCATTAAATACATTAAACATTATAAATTTACAAACTTAAGCAGCGGAATCATTTTAACAAAAGCCATTCATTTCATTAAAAACACTGTTGTTGAGCAATACACTATTGTTAACCGATTACAAAAGAATTGTTTAATTGCATTAGAAAACAAACAGCAGTAACAAGTATGAATGGATGTTAGTCTTTTCCTGCCGAGTAGCCTCACCCTCATGCCATCCTCAGCAATATTTACCTGCCAATTAAAAATGTATAAAAGTCAGCGTTGCTGAGTGAGTTCTAGGTTTAAAAGTAATAAAATACTTTTTGAATGGTATACATAGGAAAATACTCTTTTTATGAAAACTTCATCTCTTTATACATGAGCACGCATTAACTATAAAATCAGATAATGCTTTATCACTTTACAATATGCCTTGTTTACTCTGTACTCTTTTATCTTTATTTTTCACTGTCTATGTGGACCAATGAGCAATACCCTAAACTATGTGCGCGGGGGAAATGGTGCTGGGCCCTCTTTTTCCCACAAGGGGCTCTACATACTGTACACAAGGCTGACCCAGACACCTAGGGTATGCTGCAAAGGTCCGCCAATCTCAATTGACTGGCCCCGTGTGCATCTGAAGGTAGCTAACCCGCATCACGGTTGAGCTAACGACCTCATGGTCGTGACCCTCCTATAAGCTTGCAAGACTTGTTAACATTTTAAATTAGGTTCCACTTCTCTTCTTTATTACTCTTTCACTTATTTATTAGTAATACTTTATGTTACAATAATAAACACACCACGTAAAGTCACATACTAATAATGATAATAACAATAATAATAATAATAATAATAATAATAATAATAATAATAATAATAATAATAATAATAATAATAATAATAATAATAATAATAATAATAATAATAATAATAATAATAATAATAATAATAATAATAATAATAATAATAATAATAATAATCATATAACAATCATAGCTATGCATGAAACTCATCATTAATAAGCCCTAGTCAACCCTCGGTCAAAACCCTAAAAGCACAGACTCCCCAACATTCTGTAATAAATTCTAAGGGTTTAGGCGCTTTGACACTATTTGGGCGCATGGGCCCTGTTTAGGCGTATGGGTACTTAGGCGCATGGATTATCTCAGACGTATGGAAACTTAGGCGCATGGACACCTAGTCGCATGGCCATTCGGACGCATGGACACTATTGGGCGTATGACCCATTCGGTCGCATGGACACTTAGCCGCATGGGCCACTTGGGCGCATGGGCCACTTGGGCGCATGGGCCACTTGGGCGCATGGGCCACTTTGGGCGCATGGGTTATTCTTGGACTTTTCTAAGGCAAATCTCAGGCGTATGGGCTATTGTTCAGACGTATGGATTACACTTAAATTCATCTAAGGCATTTCTAGGCGCATGAGCCTTATCTAGGCGCATGGACATTCTGTTCAACATGTTTCCAGTATGATTTTGAACTCGTTCCTCATACCTATCTGTTCTAAGCTTAACATGGCAATTCTAAGCATGAACAACCTATAAGCATCTAAGAACCCACATCCAACATGCATAATACATACGGGCAAACATACATAAACATTGTAAAACCATTTTAATACATTTTCAGCCCCAAAGATGTTTGAAACAAGTAGAAACCAGGGTCTAGAAACTCACCTGGTGCAAGTTTGGGTGTTTCTTCCTTCTAACCCTTTTTGCAACTGAGTTCAAGCACCTAAGAACACACCAAAACACACACACACGGACACACACAAGCATATAAGCACATAAGCATGTAACCGAGACAAAAACCCAACATGAACACTTAAAATCCTCGAATTCTTACCTTGAATTCAATCCTCTTCTTCTCTTCTTCTGTAAAACCGAGAGTGTTCTCTGCTCTCTTCCTTTCTCTCTCTAACAAGACCGAAGATTTGGGGTGTAGAAAGGTGATGGGCGGCCATGCCACCTTTACACAAACTTTTTCAAAGATTTTGTCCTTTTGGACACTTTTAGTCCTTCTAATGGACTTTATTGCTTTTCTTTCTTTTATTCTTTATTTCTTGTCTTTGTTTTAAAATAACCGGGTGTTATAATATCGCACGTATGGAGTGGTCACTAGGACAGACTCCCCCATGTGTGTGTGAACTCTTATGGGTTCGCCAAGATCGCACGCTGTATAACACACAGTAATTAGGAAATCGCACGTATTGGAGCAGTCACCGAGACTGAACTCTTACTGTGTGTATGAACCCTTATGAGTTAGCCAAAATCACACGCTATAGACACACACAGTTGAGCTAACAACTCTCAATGAGTTGCAAACCTCCTTTCATTTGCTTGCAAGGCTTTTCATTCATTCATTAAGTTCCACTTTCATTATCTTAAATCTTTCACTGTTAAGATAATACTTTACATTCATTAACAATATCACACCATGTAAAGTCACATCATCATACGTAATAAGGAACATAACATACAATCATACAATCATACATAATCATCAAGCATCATCAATCACACATCACCATGCATAGGTGTCACACCCCCGCTAAAAGCGGAAACACGGGGATGTAACGAGACCGGGATCGTCATAACACATGGTGAGCGATAAAGATGCAATATATAATACTGATGACAAGCGTGTCATGAAGACACCCGACAACAAGGGGACTTGTGTCGTGTTCAGTCAATGTTCACGACAACATAGCCATAAGCAATATGATAAAGGTAACACATATTCACATAAAGATGAAATTGTAAATGTTAATTCCCACAACCCGGGAACAAGTTTCAAAAGATGATAATTGTTTACAAGCGTTAACATTGTTCAAAAGGTTGTTTATCATAACATGTTAAGTCCCAAAATGCATCCTAGGGTCTCCATTAAGGCAGCACCCCTAGATTCCTGGACTTGTATGATCACCTGAAAAGATATGTATAAAACGGTCAACATAATTGTTGGTGAGCTCGCAGGTTTATGTAATAAAAATGTAAGTGATGCTGTATAATGTAAGCGTAATGGAATACCGTGAATACAGTTATATACACAAGTAAATTCACATGACATGAGCTTTGCAACCAAACCTAGCGACGTACACAAAGAAATTGTCGGCATATATTCACCCAAGGGCCCGTTCCTGGCCACTGATGGTACCAACTATGTAAGGATTCCTGAAGTCTGATGCAATCCAAAACAGCCTAAGTGTCTCACAACATGCACTAAGTACTGAAGTGAAGAATGCTTCGGAAGTTTTACACAAAGCATTAGAAAATACTCCAAGTGTAAAATCTTCTGAAGCCAAGACCAATATCTTCCGAAGCCAAACATGAAGTCTTCCGAAGCTTCAGAGACAAAGTCTTCCGAAGCTTCAACCTATGAAGACAGATTTCTTCCGAAGACTTTTAGTACACATGCTTTATCTGATGTACTGTTCCATAAAGCACCTTTTCCGCTGCATCTCTGTAAAGTCACCAACTTACATGAGTTGGTGAAAAGGGCCTTGCTTTTGGTAACTGTACATTGAGGTCTTGAGTCTGTAACTTCCACTTTATGTACTTTATCCTTTTTGTAATGTATAAGGATGTGAGCTATGGCATGTCATAGTCACAAGGTCAAAAGGCAGATATGCCTTTTGATCCTACAATTGATTTTGTTAGTGTCTAGTCAATTGTATCCAGCTGGCTTTCAAAGTATAGCCGGCTGTAGGTTGTAGTATAAGTATTTCAAGTTCTTGTATCTTTCTTTATGCTTTGTAACACTTGTAAAAGAACTTGAGAAAGCAATATACTGCCTCCTTGAAACCCATACTCTCTTGTTCTGTCTCTTGCTTTACTTGTGTTCTTTGTATCACCTTTGGTTACCCAGTTCACTGTTTGATTAAAGTTTAGTTAATCTCCTCATTGTGTTGTTGTGTTGTAATTGTGTTTAAGCCCTTAAACGGTCCTGCAATTGGTATCAGAGCTTTCCAGGCTCTTGATATAAGATCTAACCATCTTAAGATCCCTCACACACACAAAAGCTAAACTCTTCAAATGGCTTCCATCTCAAAGACTGATATGGAGACTGGAACCATGAACAAATCCCCACTGATCACTCTTGATGATTTTGACACCTGGTGCATGAGGATGGAAGGCTTCATCAGGTCTCTTGATTCAAGAATGTGGGAATCTGTTGAGAATGGACCTTTCATACCCAGCACCCCCTCTGCTACTGGTGCTGGTATGATTCCTAAAGATGTGGCCAACTACTCAGATGAAGATAGAAAAAGAGTAGAGATTGACAGGAAGGCCATGACTGCTCTTCAGACTGCTCTCCCAAACTCTGTATACAGAGGTTTTAAGAAGTGCAAGACAGCCAAACAGCTGTGGGATGCACTGAAGCTGATGTATGAAGGCTCCTCTGAAGCCAAGGAGAACAAGAAAGATCTTCTGAAGCAGCAGTTTGAGAATTTCACCTTCAAAGCAGGTGAAACCATGACTCAACAATACTTCAGGTATGTTGAGATTGTGGATACCCTAGTGGATGGAGGAGTTCCTCTTGAGAACAGGGACATTGTAAGGAAGTTCATGTCCTCACTTCCTAGGCAATGGACACACTATTGTGTGGTGATCAAGAGGACTGAGAACCTTAAGACTCTTACTCTTACAGAGTTGTATGGGATTCTCAGTGGATACCAGATGGAGATGAACATGCAAGGTTCATCTGGCAACTCCAACAATCAAATGGGTTCAGCCCTTCATGTGGTTGAAAGGGACAGCATAGAACCCCAACATCATCTCATATGCTACCCTGACAACTCACAAAAGGGTCCTTTCATCACCTTCCCGGAGACACCAAGGGAGAACTTTACTCAAGGAAGCCCATTCCAAGAGACAAGTTCTTCTCAAGCCTTTGTGTCTGCAGATGAAAGCTGTGGGAATTATCTTTTCACTCTTGAAGACCTGGACTGTATCCATCCAGATGACCTGGAATACATGGAGATAGTTCAGCAGATGGCTCTCCTCACTCACAGAGCCAAGAAGTTCTACAAGAGGACAGGAAGAAGATTTCCAAGCAATGCTACCAGTGGTAAGTTTGGGCTGGATAAAAGCAAAGTTAAGTGTTACAACTGTAACCTTATGGGTCACTTTGCTAGGGAGTGTAAGGCACCTAAAGCAAATGGGGGCCAAACACAACCCAGACCAAACTACACTGACAAAGCCCCTCAGGCTGAGAAGACAAAGCAACATGCTGCTGTTGCTGTTGAAGAGGGAGGCTTTGACTGGAGTTTTCAGGTGGAGGATGCTTCTCCAAACCAAGCACTGATGGCTGACCATGATGAAGCCAAGGTATTGGAACATCTTTGCTCCCCTGAATGCATTGCTAAAGTAAATAGATACAGGTCCTACAACCTAGAGATGAGATCTGATCTTGAGTCATTAAACATATTAAAATCTGATTTTAGAAAGTCTGAAAATGATTACAAGTTAAAGATAGAGGACTTGGAGAAAACCATTTCAGTACTAAAACATGAACATACAGATTTTAGAACTCAGATCCAAGATCTCATCACTAAGTTAACTGAGTGCCAGGCTGAGCTTGTGATCAGCAAAGCCAAGGCAGAGAAGAGTGTTCTTGAAGAAGAGACCTTCAAGAACATGATATCCTCATCCCTGCACAACAAGGTTTGTTATCAAAATAGACAGGGACTGGGATCAAATGAGATAGCTCCTCCACACACAATCTTGTCTGTAAGATCTCCTAGGTGTGGAACTTGTGAAGATGAGCTTCCTCTCATAGATCCTGTAAGTGAGGATGATGAAGAAGTGATAGTGAAGAATTCCTCTGAGAAGAGTGAAGAAGAGGATTCTTCCAAGGGCCACTATCCTTCTGAGGAGAAGAAATCAACTGTGATGACCAAGTCCAAGAGAAAGAACTTGATCAGGAAGAGCAAAAGGAAAGCAAAGAAGGCTCAAGAAATCAAGGCTACTTTTGATGCTAAGCAGAAACAAGTTTTTATCTCTGCAGGTTTCAAAGTAGTAAGGACTGAAGACATCAACCAAGACTCCTCAGCTAAGAGTCATGGTTCTTGTTCAAATCATCTCAGTGCAAAGAAGAAGACTGAGCTGCTGTGTACCACTGCTGCACAGCCTGGACCATCAAACTCCAAGAACAGTTCACAGCCCAAAGGAACTGTCTCAGCATCTACCAAGATGAAGGTGGAGAAGGGATGTGACCAAAGCCAGTCTTGCTCTCAAAAGGAGACTTCTTTGAAGAAGAAAATGTTGTGTGTTATGTGTGAAAGTACTTCTCACATTGCTAAGGATTGCCCATACAATCCTAAAAGTACTGTCCACATGACCAAAACAAAGACTTCAAAGAGTCTCAAGAAGTCTCAAGCTTCGGAAGGAAAGTCTGTTTCCTTCGGAAGCTCCAAATCAAAGAAGAAGGTAAATGGAAAATTACCTTCGGAAGCAAAGTTGGTCTCGGAAGAAAGGAGTTCTTCCGAAGCACTGAAGTCTGCTGCAGTGACTGTAGATTCTTCCGAAGGATCAGTCATCAAAACTTGTGAAGTTCCAAAAGCTTCTAAGGTTTTGAAGGTCAAGTCCAAGACTCCAAAGGTGGTGTGGAAGTCTAAGAAAGACCAAATGACTGAGGTTTCTCCATCAACAACAGCTGAAGATCCCCATAGTACAACCATAGGATCTATTACTGTTGCATTACCTTCTATTACTCTTAATGAGCCCAAGACAAGTAAGGCTTGGGTTTCCAAATGTAACTAATCATTTTCTTTGTGCAGGAACAGCTCAAGACAAACAGGAATGTCTGGATAATTGACAGTGGCTGTTCCAGGCACATGACAGGCAATAGGTCTCTACTCCATAATTTTGAGAGAATTGATGGAGGACCAGTTGCTTTTGGAGGAGATGAAGGTGGTTACATTTCTGGAAGGGGCAAGGTCACAAATGGTAAGCTCAGCATTGAGAAGGTAAACTTTGTTAAGGAGCTTGGGTACAATCTTCTGAGTGTATCCCAATTTTGTGATCAGAGTCATAACATGCTCTTTACTGAGCATGAGTGCATTGTTCTCAAGCCTGGTGTGGTCATTCCTCATGAGCATATCCTGCTCAGAGCCCCCAGGAAAGGGAACATGTACAAGATGGATTTGCAAGAAACATCTCCCTCTGGAGAAGTTTCATGCTTTCTATCTAAAGCAAATAGTGATGAGTCTTTCCTATGGCATAAAAGAATGTGCCATGTAAACTTTAAGAACATGAATAAATTAATTAAACATGATCTGGTAACTGGAATGCCAAAGAAAGAGTTTACTAGTGATGATCATTGTGTTGCATGCCTGAAAGGGAAGCAACACAAGGTATCTCACAAGCCTAAGGAAAAGAACTCCATCACTACTCCCCTACACTTGTTACATATGGATCTCTTTGGCCCCACCAGTGTAATGAGTTTAGGAAGGACCTCTTACTGTCTGGTGATCACAGATGATTTTACAAGATTCACTTGGGTCTTCTTCCTTAGAACTAAGGATGAAACCCCTGAGATTCTGAAGAATTTCATCTTAAAAGTTGAGAATCAATGTGATCACAAGGTCAAAACCATAAGATGTGATCAAGGAACTGAATTCAAGAACCAAATCCTTGATACATTTTGTGATGAAAAAGGTATTACAAGACAATATAGTGCTCCCAGGACTCCTCAGCAAAACGGAGTTGCTGAGAGGAGAAACAGGACACTTATTGAAGCTGCAAGAACTATGTTGTCTGACTCTAAACTGCCTATCACCTTCTGGGCAGAGGCAGTTAATACTGCTTGCTATGTGCAAAACAGAGTTTTAGTAGTTAAGACACATGGTAAGACTCCTTATGAACTTTGGCACAAGAGGAAACCTTTCATTGGTTTTCTCAGGTCATTTGGATGTCCCTGCACCATCTTGAATACCAAAGATCAAATTGCCAAGTTTGCTGAGAAATCAGATGATGGACATTTCATTGGATACTCTTCCAAGCTAAAGCTTATAGAGTATACAATCTCAGAACTAGAATTGTTGAGGAGTCAGCCAATGTGACTTTCAATGAGCACACTCCTTGTGTGGCTGGTTCTGGTCCGGATTGGCTGTTTGATCTTGATTTAGTTACCAACTGTTTTAACAAATCTTGTGAGCATGTTTCAGGATCTGCAGAAAATCTAAATACAGGTGATCCTGATCCAAGATTTGAGCTAGGAAGACCTTCAACTCATACATCTTCAGCTCCAGTTGGAACTACTTCAGCAAATGAGGTTTCTATCAGCACAACAATGACAAATTCAGCTGATACATCTGGCATGCCTTCAAATTCCAGCTCAGAGGCCTCTCAACCAGATAAAGACACCTCACTTGTAGAAGACAACAATGGTGATGGTGATAGTGATCAGGAATTTCTTGATGCTAATAACCATACCATAGATGACAACATCAATGATGTCTCACACTCATTGGATCAAGTTAATCTTGATAAGTGTGATAATGTGGAGGGTGAATCTTCCAGACCAGATCTAAATTTCTCAAATTTAGATCTTTCTCAACAACTTGCTGTGATCCCTCAGCTAAGGATCCACAAGTCTCACCCCACCACAAACATCATTGGAGATGTTGTCACAGGGGTAAGAACAAGAGGACAAACCCATGAAGCAAATGTTTGTCTTCACTCTTGTTTCTTATCTCAGATAGAGCCCAAGAAAGTTGATGAAGCTCTAAAGGATGGAAGTTGGGTTGAAGCTATGCAACAAGAGCTGCTTCAATTCAAAAGGCAGAAAGTTTGGAACCTTTGTCCTCTTCCTCATGGGAAGACTACCATTGGAACCAAATGGGTTTTTAGAAATAAGAAGGATGATAGAGGAATCATCATCAAGAACAAGGCAAGACTAGTTGTTCAAGGATACACACAAGAAGAAGGGATTGACTACACTGATGTCTTTGCTCCTGTAGCAAGACTAGAAGCTGTTAGGATATTCCTGGCATTTGCTGCATCCAAGAACTTCAAGGTCTACCAACTTGATGTAAAGTGTGCTTTCTTATATGGAGTGATTGATGAGGAGGTTTATGTCAAACAGCCACCTGGTTTTGTAGACCCTGATCATCCTGATTATGTCTGCAAGCTTGACAAAGCTCTTTATGGGCTGCATCAGGCACCCAGGAAGTGGTATGAGACACTATCTGAGTATCTTTGTAAACATGGATACAGGAGAGGTACTATAGATGGAACTCTCTTCATCAAAGGACAGGGAAATGACTTATTGCTGGTTCAAGTATATGTAGATGACATCATCTTTGGTTCAACTAATCCAAAGCTCTGCAAAGACTTTGAGAAGCTGATGAAAGACAGATTTGAGATGAGTTCAATGGGAGAACTCAACTTCTTTCTGGGAATTCAAGTGAAGCAGGTTGAAGATGGCATCTTCATAAGTCAGTCAAAGTATGTTCAAGACATACTCAAGAGGTTCAACATGACTGATTGTAAGATTGCTAAGACACCCATAGCCAGAAACCACTCCCTTGGTCCAGATCTTGAGGGGGAGTGTGTAGATGAGCACTTATACAGGGCTATGATTGGGTCTCTTATGTATCTTACAGCTAGCAGGCCTGATATCATGTTTGCTACATGTATTTGTGCAAGATATCAAGCCAACCCTAAGATGTCTCACTTAATCACTGTGAAAAGGATTTTAAGATACCTCAAAGGTGCTTCAACACTTGGTCTATGGTATCCAAAGAATCCAAATTTCAATCTGTATGCCTATACAGATAGTGATTATGGTGGTTGCAATATGACTGCAAAGTCTACATCTGGGGGATGTCAATTCCTTGGTGGAAGGGTGTCTCATGGCAATGCAAGAAACAATCCTGTGTGTCTGCATCAACTGCTGAGGCTGAATACATTGCTGCTGCAAGCTGCTGTGCTCAAGTGCTTTGGATTCAAAATCAGATGCTGGACTATGGATTTAACTTCAAAGAGACTCCTATCCACATAGACAACAATAGTGCTATCTCTATCACTGAGAACCCTGTGCAGCACTCAAGGACCAAACACATCAACATCAGGTATCATTTAATAAGAGATAACTATGAAAAGGGATTAATTAAACTAGTCAAAGTTCATACAGATGAACAATATGCTGATCTGTTCACAAAAGCTTTTGATGAACAGAGATTTAAGTATCTGATATCAGCTATTGGGATGATTAACTTTGAGTAGACTTTTTCTTAAAACTAATTCTAATTATTTCTTCTTAAAATATGTGTGTCCTAAGTTGTCTAGTTCATCACTTTCATAAGCTCATGTTTTCTTTGGATGTAAAATTCTTTTTGAAGACTTTCCTTAGATTCTTGAAAATTTTTGATACTTCGGAAGATAAAATTTTATCTTCGGAAGAAAAACATGTCTTCAAAATAAATAACTGTCTAAGAGATTTTACCTTCGGAAGAAGTCAAATTCATCTTCCGAAGCTTAAAATTCTTATCTCAGACACTTATTTATTTTTAAGGACCTTTTCCTTCCGAAGCAAAATTAACCTTCGGAAGCTTTGTTTATTCATATACAAAGCATTCAAGGGTTTATTTCTCTTCCGAAGCATAAATCTTCAAGACTCTCAGGAAAATCTTCCGAAGCCATTTTAGCTTCGGAAGCTTTTTCAATCAAAACTTCCGAAGACAAATAAACTTCGGAAGCTTTTCGAATTCCAAGAAAACTACTTTTTGAGCAAAAGTAAACTACCTTTTCAGAGGTGGGACCGACTTCCGGATTTCAAAGTTTATCCTCTTTCATTAACTTTGGTTCAAATCCCTTTTCATAAAATACCCAACGGTTCCCCCTCTTTCCCACTATCTTCCTCAATTCTACTATTTCTCTAACCTAATTCTCTAAACCGCCTTTGCTTTCTACCTTTCTTCACCCTTAAGCTTCTGAAATGGCCAACCTTAACCGCAGAAACAACCCTGATTTCTCCATGCAACTTCACAGGCAACATAATCAAGTTGCTCTGTTAAGCTCTGAGAAAGATGCAAGTTTCTCAGAGATTTGCCAATTCTTGACTCTGTCAAACTACTTCACCTCCCTGACCATTGATCCTACTCTATATGAGGATCACTTGCTTGAATTCTGGAAGACCTGCCAAGAGGTCATTATGGATGGGGAGAAGGCACTGTCTGCCACAGTGCAAGGGAGGACAATCTTCATCACTCCGGCCATCATTAACCAACATTGCAGCTGGATGATGAAGAAGGTGAGGTGTCCTTCCCAAAAGAAGCTGTTAATCATTCTTTTGAGCAGATGGGCTATGAGGGAGATTTCTCTGTAAAGACCTTTAGGAAAGGGAAGGTCTCATCCCAATGGAAATTCCTGCTCCATGTGGTTATCCACAGCTTGTCAAACAAGCATGGTGGATGGGACCAGATTCCTGAGGATCTCTCCTTTATAGTTCATGGAATGGTTCAAGGGGTCAAGTTCAGGTATTCACAATTTGTTTATACTAATTACTTGCAAACTTAGACTCCTTAGAGTATTACATGTTTCCTAGATATGTTCAACACATTCTCAACTGTGAACTGGGCTCACAGTTGAGGGAAACAAGTAATATTCTTAAATTGGGACAGATGAAGCCCGGCATCTTTTAAATAATGAAGAAGCCAACTGTAGGCTTCTCAGGGGTAGAAACAGCCCTAGTCCCAAAAATGTTAGAGCTCATTGCTCAAGGTGACAACCTAGCAACACAAGCTAGTGTTGAACCCACACCTCTTTTGTCCCTACCATTAAAAAGACAGAAATCACCCTCACCTACCAAAGAAAATCCAAACGAACCCCTGCTCAGGCTATTGAGTCTGTGCAGGCCCCAAATACTCAACCTTACAGGAAGAAGTGGACACTAGAGCTCCCACTTCTCCTGAGGAGCAAACCACTCCCATACTTCACCTCAGGGCTGAGGTTCCTCAAGCTCCCTGATGAGCTCACTAGCCCAACAACTTAAGCCTTCACTCTGAGTCTCAACACTCAAGTGAACAACCTTCAGGGGACAGCTACCATCCCCAGCCTTGGATCTCAACCAACCAATTCCCAACCTATCCTTTTACACTGATGAAGACTTAGGATTCGGTGAGTACCATGAGTCTTTTCTCCCCTACTCAAAGAGAGATGAGTACCTCTGACTCTCCCGTCTCCCCCATCAGTCACTATTACTGAGGTGGACACTTCTGAACCTGTTCAGGATGTCCATATGGAAGAGGCTCTCACTTTTGAAAGTGATTACATCATTAAGACCTCAACCATGGCAACTCAGCCCATTGGCATCTCAACTGAGGCTGCCAGTGAGCAGAGGAAAACCAGCAGCCAAGAAACTCAAGCTGGTGGTGAGAGAGAGAGGACTTTGGTCCAATCATCTCATCCCCCAATGAATCTTCTGATGAAGATGAGGGGAATTTGAGACTAAAGGTGCAAAAACTGTCAAAAACATGCACCTATTAGTCTCTAAGGTTAGTCACTTGGAATCTCAGGTGACTACCCTGCAAAACAGGGTCAATGATCAGCAACTCCAGATTTCATATCTGCAGGAAAAACTAGCTGGGAGACCTTTAAGGAGAGCTCAACCAGGAACACAAGAACCTGTGGAAGTGATTGACTTATCCTCCAGCTCACCTATGCAAGTGGGTGATGCTACCAAAAGGGGGGAGAAAGTTGTTACAACCACAGAACCTGGGAGTTCTTCAGAGAGAATGGACATAGAGGACTCACCATCCTCACTTGCTGTTGTGCATTCTCAGCAACTTCCTCAAGTTCACATTAATGTGGACTCTATAGACTCTCTCATCAGGAGTCTCTTTGAGGAAGGTTACCAAGGGCTGTCTCATCTCCACCACAAGGAACTGGCAACTACATCATAAGGTGGAGGTATGATGATGACAGGAGAGCCCTTATACTTCAGAGAGTTCAAGGCCAACAAGAAGTTTTTCAATTCCAAAGCCTGAGCTTCTATGAAAGACTGGATTTAGTCAACTTGCCACTTGTCAATCCAAGCAATTCAAGACAAGCTGACAGGCTGGCTCAAAGAATCCAAGACAGGATCCTTGCAGAGTTTACTCTAAGAAGGAGACTTAGGAATCAGGCAATGTCATCGGTCAACTGGATGTTGAGGTGGACCCTAAGATTAGTTTCATAGGGGAAACCTTGACTGAAGGCCCAGTGGCAGAACCTGAGACCCCTGTCTCATCATCAACAACTGCTGCAGAGGTCCAAACTCCATCTGAGACACCTGCTGGTGAAGGTGTTTCTCAGCCTCTCTCTGGCCAGAGCATGGAAGCTACTCCAAGCAATGAAGGCCAAGCCTCAATCCACCCTGAGTCACAAAGGTCTGTTGGTGACAAAGGGAAAAGGATAATGACTCCTGAGGAAATTGAGGAGGAAGAGAGAGAGAGAGGAAAGGAGACTAAGGGGAGAAAGTTCTACTGGGTCATCTAGCTTCATGCAAGCTGCAATCAGGGCTGCTCCCAGACCAAATACTCAAGATGATGAGTTAAGGGCAGTCAGGATTACCTACTTACAGACCAGGAACTATGACATTGATGAAATCATCTCCCTCCCTTAGAAGAGTTAAATGAACTGGCTGACATGGAAGTGTCAAGAGAGATGAAGGAGAAAGAGGATGCAAGGTTACTTCTCCAATTCAAAGAGGAGAAGAGACAGAAAAGACTTTACAAGCATGCTCCCACTCTCTCACCAGTTCAAGAAAGTCCTGCACAGGAAGATGTGGCTCCACAAGAACCTCAGGTAGATAAAGAAGAAGATAGGATCAAGATGATCAACTACCTGAGTGCCACAGGCTTCTATCAGGCAGATGCACTTCTTCCCTTGTCCTATGACTTCATTGAGTTCGAGTATCTAAAGCAACTTGAGCTTGAGTTAGTCAAGGAAAGAAAGACAACTAAAAGGAAGCTAAGGGAAGAAGCTGCAAAGTCAAGAGCCATCATTCAAAAGAATGCAAAGAAGTCTGCTGACAGACAAAGAATGGTGAGCTTCTTGAAGCTGTATGGATTCTCCGGAAGGAGACTTGGCCCAATGTCTCTATCCACTATGGATGAGCATATTAGGGTGATCAAGCAAAAGATTAAAAGTGGAGAACTCATTGACTTGCACTCTCTTCCAAGTCAAGTTCCACCTGAAGTGGAGGTCAAGTTTGAACAACCAGAGACACCTCAAGCAGCACCTCCAGCTGAGCCTCAGCAAGCTTCATCTTCTGATCCTAGGCAGGGTCAAACTCCCTCTCCTTCTGAACCTGTGAGGGAGGAACACCCAACTGAGAAAGACACTGATGATCAACATGGTGCTGCAGACCAGTCTTCTCAGTTAAAGACATCCAAGAGGAAGAAGAGGATGGCTTCTAAACCAAAGACTAAGAAGAAGAAGCCAAAGTCATCTACCTCTGTACCTCAGGCTGAATCAGATCAACCTGAGGAGGTGCATGACGAGGCAGCCCAAACAACTCCTATTCAAGTGGCTCCTCTAACTAGTGAGACACCCATCTTGTCCTGGACTTACTCTACCAATCCAGAAAGATGGAATGTTATTAGAGATCAAGGTGTTGAGAATGTCTACTCATGGCAAGACATAATCAACTTACCTCTGCATGATCTCTTTGAGATGAGAAGATACTATGAGAGTCTTGATGATCCTGACCATCTCATGAAGAAAGGAATGGTCCTGATTGTACTGAAGACTACCAACATTTGAAGATCTTCTAAGTGTTTTGGTAGCATCAGCCTAGGGGGAGTTTGTAAGGATTCCTGAAGTCTGATGCAATCCAAAACAGCCTAAGTGTCTCAGCAACATGCACTAAGTACTGAAGTGAAGAATGCTTCGGAAGTTTTACACAAAGCATTAGAAAATACTCCAAGTGTAAAATCTTCCGAAGCCAAGACCAATATCTTCCGAAGCCAAACATGAAGTCTTCCGAAGCTTCAGAGACAAAGTCTTCCGAAGCTTCAACCTATGAAGACAGATTTCTTCCGAAGACTTTTAGTACACATGCTTTATCTGATGTACTGTTCCATAAAGCACCTTTTCCGCTGCATCTCTGTAAAGTCACCAACTTACATGAGTTGGTGAAAAGGGCCTTGCTTTTGGTAACTGTACATTGAGGTCTTGAGTCTGTAACTTTCCACTTCATGTACTTTATCCTTTTTGTAATGTATAAGGATGTGAGCTATGGCATGTCATAGTCACAAGGTCAAAAGGCAGATATGCGTTTTGATCCTACAATTGATTTTGTTAGTGTCTAGTCAATTGTATCCAGCTGGCTTTCAAAGTATAGCCGGCTGTAGGTTGTAGTATAAGTATTTCAAGTTCTTGTATCTTTCTTTATGCTTTGTAACACTTGTAAAAGAACTTGAGAAAGCAATATACTGCCTCCTTGAAACCCATACTCTCTTGTTCTGTCTCTTGCTTTACTTGTGTTCTTTGTATCACCTTTGGTTACCCAGTTCACTGTTTGATTAAAGTTTAGTTAATCTTCTCATTGTGTTGTTGTGTTGTAATTGTGTTTAAGCCCTTAAACGGTCCTGCAAACTAGTATACCATCGAACGAGGGTGGGGGTGTCAACCCAGTAGTACTACCAATACCTAACCGTCGGTTCCCACACTGGAATTAAATAGTTGCAAAGATAGAACCACACAACAGACCCAAGCATGTATCAAATAGTACTTGCAACACAGTATCACGTTGATTCCTTGTATGTAAAATGTATGTAAGTTGTACAGCATTGAAAATGAGTAAGCATACTTTTCCCCCAAGTTGTAAATGATTGAAATATTGTATAAGCGTAAAAAAGGGCCACGAAACTCACTTGTTAAGTGGTAAGTATGTATGAGCAATGTATCCCAAATGTTGAATGCAAATAAACAATCAAACACCTATTGATAGTTATTGTAAAGCATTAATGATATGATATGATAAGCGCGCAATAATGATGGGTCGGTTCGGGTCGTATCGGCTGGGTCGCGTATAACACACACAAACTGACACGCGTACTAGATCTTATGTAGATCCAAGTACAAGACATTGTCGCCATTGATGATGATATTTGAGTAAAAGTCTCATTGTTATTGAAGAAGTATTGAATAAGTGTCATTAGTCATAAGTCGATTGATGGTTGTAAAGCGTTAGTTTAATTTGTTTAAAATAGTATGTGTGCCCTTTTTCGCGTTGACTTTAATCTTTGTGGCCGAACAATGGCTTATTGTGTTAATGTTACCTCAACATCACACGTCATACTCACACCACGCACAAGGGGATCAAACACAACAATTTCAGTCGCATAACAAGGCCAGACGCACGACTCAACCTCCATTCGTACGAATCAACCCTCAATCGTGCGAATCAGCTTCATTCGTACGATTGAGCCTTCATTCGTATGACTGGCCTTCAGTCGTACCACACAACACCCAATCGCACGACTCAACCTCCATACGCACGAATCAACCTTCAATCGTGCGAATTAGCTACTTTCGTACGATTGAACCTTCATTCGTGCGATTGGATTCCAGTCGTGCGAATCACGCACATTCGCACACATTCAGTCGGTCACCTGACTCATTCGCACACAATCACTCATACGCATGACTCAATCGCATACACTCATTCGCATGGATGACTCAATCGCATACAGACACTCAGTCGCACAACTCAGTCGCACGACATGCCTAGTCGCACAACTCAGTCGCGCGATTGACTCAAACGCATGATTCAGTCGCACGACCCACTCAGTCGCACGGCTCAATCGCATGGTTGACCCAGTCGCCTGATCTGCAGAATCGCGACTGTGGTCGGGATGAGTAGCCCCCAAGCTGCTCTAAACACGGGTTTTACACCACAAGGACTTCCAGAAACACTCAACAAACATACACAAACATGAAACACAAGCAAAGAGACCTCACACGCACCCATACGACCTTGTGTGTTCGGGTTGAACCCGAACACCCGAAACCCTAGTTTTGGACAGCCGTGAAAAGGCTAGAAAACGGACAACCAAAGACAACTAACTGCTAGAAAGGAGTAGTCTAAGCTGTAGATGGTGTCTAGACGAAGAAAATAAGACCTCTCGGGTTAGATTTGGTGCTAAAATGGAGATTTTGTGTGTGTGGAGGATGAAGATGAAGAAGATGGTGAAAAATGAAGATTAGGGCTGGTAAGGGGGTATTTATACCCAGCCCAAGTTTGCAAAATTACAAGTTTAGTCCCTGCACTTAACCCCCGAGTTTTCCCAAATTTTGTTCGGTTGAAAAACGACTTTATTAGATGTTTTATATTAATTGTAAAAGTACATTTAATGTTGTCATGACTTAAGAAATGGTTATGTTAAAAACATTTAATATATATATATAAAAATGATATGTTTGACGTTTTCAAAAATGAAAGTTTTAAAAGTCTTTTTAAGGTTAACATAGGATTATAACGAATGCACACACACAACGATAATAATGCACACATGATATCCACATAAAGAGTCAAATAAAGATGAGGAATGACCGATCGAAGAATAGATAACGGACAATCACGTTAATTGACGGACCTTAAGGTGACGGATGTCACAGTATCCCCCAGTTGAGAGAATTTCGTCCCGAAATTCAGCTGGAGTTAGGTCCAAGAGTGTCATCCTCGAAAAGATGTGGATATTTGAGTTTCATCTGATCTTCACGTTCCCATGTAAACTCTGGCCCTCGTTTTGAATTCCACCTTACGCGAACAATAGGTATCCTACTGCGCTTCAGTTGCTTGACCTTTCGATCCATGATCTCAATGGGTTCCTCAACAAAATGAAGCTTGTCGTCAATCTTGATTTCCTCGATTGGCACGTGAAGGGATTCATCGGCCAAACACTTCTTGAGGTTGGACACGTGAAAAGTATCATGCACACCTCTAAGCTCTTGTGGCAACCTTAACCGGTAAGCCACTGGACCGATCCTTTCAGTGATCTCAAATGGTCCAACGTATCTTGGGGCTAACTTCCCTTTCTTTCCGAATCGAACGACTCCTTTCCAAGGGGAGACTTTGAGTAACACACGATCCCCAAATTCTAGAGGCTTCCGACGATTGTCGGCATAGCTCTTTTGGCGATCTCGCGCGGCTTTAAGTCGATCTTTGATTTGGAAAATCTTGTCTGTGGTTTCTTGGATGATCTCTGGGCCTGTTAGCTGACTTTCACCAATTTCGGCCCAACAAACGGGAGATCTGCATTTCCTTCCATACAACGCTTCAAATGGAGCACATCCAATGCTTGTATGGTAGCTGTTGTTGTAGGAGAACTCAATCAACGGTAGATGAGCATCCCAACTACCACCAAAATCGATTACACACGCTCTCAACATGTCTTCTAGCGTCTGTATAGTTCGTTCACTTTGGCCATCTGTCTGAGGGTGATAGGCTGTACTCATGTCTAACCGAGTGCCCATCGCTTTCTGTAGTGTCTGCCAAAAACGTGAAGTGAATCGGCTATCACGGTCGGATATGATTGACACCGGCACCCCGTGCCGTGTCACGACCTCTTTGATGTACAATCTCGCCAACTTATCCATCTTGTAGTCTTCTCGGATAGGCAAGAAATGTGCTGATTTTGTCATTCGATCAACAATGACCCATATCGAGTCATGACAGCTGCTTGTTCTAGGGAGTTTGGTAATGAAATCCATAGCTATGTTCTCCCATTTCACTCGGGAATTTCAGGTTGCTGTAATAATCCCGATGGTTTCTGATGTTCAGCTTTGACTTTCGAACACGTCAAGCATCGGCTGACGTATAAGGCAATGTCTTTCTTCATGCCTGGCCACCAGTACAGATCCTTAAGATCGTGATACATCTTGTCTGCACCAGGATGAATAGAATATCGCGTCTTGTGGGCTTCATCCATGACTAAGGTTCGAACACCTCCCCATTTGGGTACCCATATGCGATCCATGAAGTACTGAATACCGTCATCCTTGCGAATCATCTGTTTGTCTAACCCCCGGAATTCTTCTCCCGCAAGGTTCTCTTCTTTCAATGCCTCACTTTGTGCAATTTGGATCTGAGCTTTCAAGTTGGTTTGGATGGTCAATCCCAACGCTCGTGCACGTAGTGGTTTCACACGTTCTTTACGGCTTAAGGCATCAGCCACCACGTTAGCTTTCCCCGGATGATACCGGATTTCACAGTCGTAGTCGCTAAGAAGCTCTACCCAACGTCGTTGGCGCATGTTAAGTTCCTTCTGATCCAGAATGTGTTGAAGGCTCTTATGATCGGTGAAGATGATGCATTTAGTGCCATACAGGTAATGCCTCCAAATTTTGAGTGCAAATACTACAGCGCCCAACTCAAGATCATGAGTGGTGTAGTTCTTTTTGTGCACTTTAAGCTGTCGCGAAGCGTAGGCAATCACCTTATCCTCTGCATTAGTACACATCCCAATCCTTGATGTGACGCATCGCAGTAAACCACAAAATCATCGGTTCCGTCTGGGAGAGACAATATTAGCGCGTTGCACAACTTCTCTTTCAACGTTTGGAACGCTTGCTCTTGTGCATATCCCCAGTCAAACTTCTTGTCTTTCTGAGTAAGCAGGGTCAACGGTTGCGCAATCTTTGAGAAATTCGCGATGAAGCGACGATAATAACCGGCCAATCCTAAGAATTGCCATATCTCTGATGGCGTCTGGGGCGTATCCCACTTCTTCACCGCTTTGATCTTGCCGGGATCTACATGAATCCCGTCCTCATTAACCACATGACCCAAAAATTTTACTTCTCGCAACCAAAATTCACACTTCGAGAACTTGGCGAAAAGTTTCTCTTCGCGTAGCAGCTCCAGAATAGCCCGAAGGTGTTCTACATGATCCTCTTTTGATCGGGAGTAGATAAGTATATCGTCAATGAACACGATCACGAACTTATCCAAGTAAGGTTTGCACACCCGATTCATTAGGTCCATGAACACAGCTGGTGCGTTAGTCAATCCGAACGGCATGACCAAGAACTCATAGTGCCCATAACGAGTCCTGAACGCAGTCTTCGGTATGTCGTCCTCGAAAACCCTTAGCTGATGATAACCTGAACGAAGATCGATCTTTGAAAAATACAAAGCTCCTTGCAGCTGGTCAAATAAATCGTCGATCCTGGGGAGAGGATATCGGTTCTTCACCGTCAACTTGTTCAGTTCACGGTAATCGATGCACATACGGAACGATCCGTCCTTCTTCTTGACAAATAGTACCGGCGCTCCCCACGGTGAATGACTCGGTCGAATAAAACCCTTCTCCAGTAGTTCCTGTAACTGACTAGACAACTCTTGCATTTCGGATGGCGCTAGTCGATATGGCGTTTTTGCTACCGGTGTAGCTCCAGGAACCAACTCAATACGGAATTCCACCTGTCGTGGAGGAGGCAAACCAGATAAGTCATCTGGAAATACTTCTGGGTAATCCCGTACCACTGGAATATCCACCAGTTTCCTTTCTTCGTCTTTCTTTTCCACCACATAAGCCAGAAAAGCGTAGCACTGCTTTCGTAAACTCTGGCGTGCTTTCATGCAGGAAATAATCTTTAAGTTCTTACCCGGTCGTTCTCCCTGAACCTTGAGTACTTCCCCGTTTGGCATAGGGATACGTACTACTTTGTCTCGACAAACAATCTCTGCTCCGTTTTGCGACAACCAATCCATACCCACAATAACATCAAAGCTTCCTAACTCGAAGGGTATCAAATCTATCTCAAAGGTATGATCCTCCAGCGTCAACGAACACTTCCTAATAATCTCATCGGCCTGAACAACTCTACCATTGGCCATTTCTATAGAGTAGCTAGTTTCTAGCCTACTAGGACTCAAATCAAGCAATTGCACAAACTCGGAAGATATAAAACTATTGTCTGCTCCAGTATCAAATAATATAGATGCGAAGTGATGATTGAGTAAGTGCGTACCCGTGACAACATTCGGGTCCTGACGAGCATCATTGGCTCCAATGACGAATGCACGTCCCCGAGCTGCATTCCCCTGAGTAGTCGGGCCTTGATCCCCAGCTATGGCCATCACCTGCTGCTGGTTGTTGCCCTGTTGACCCGGTGCCCGATTCAGCCTGGGGCACATATTCCTGTAGTGATCGGGGCTCCCACACTCGAAGCAAGCCCTTGCATTCCCGGTGGGGTTAACCGCGTTGACGGGTGCTACAAGGTTCGGCGCAGTTCTACAGTCTCTCGCCAAATGTCCCGGGCGCCTACAGTTAGCGCACACCCGGCACTGCGTCCCTGGGGGATGATGATAATTGCACCTGTCACATTTGGGGTGCGGCCCCACATACTCTTTCCTGGCCTGAGACACGGCCACAAAATTCCTGGTCGTCTTGACCCTCTTCTCAAACTTCCCGGCACTCGACCGGCTCGATTCCCCAACATCCTTTCGTTTCTCGGCTCCTCTGCCCAAAACCCCAGTTCTAACCATCTCATCAGTCAAAGCGCCAGCTTTCAGAATTGCGCTCTGAATAGTAGGAGGAGCGGCTGCTGTGACCATTGCTCTAATTTGAGGCGCGAGTCCCCAAATGTACCTCTCGATCCTCTTTGATTCCGGCGTGACCATATGCGGAACCAATCTTGCTAGCTCGTGAAAACGATCAGTATAAGCTGCATGCCCTGCCCCCACCATAGCATGATTCCAGAACTCATGCTCTAACTTCTGCATCTCGTTGAGAGGGCAGTATTCTTCAGTGATCAAGGCTTTGAATTCGTCCCATGACATCTGCATCGCAGATTCTCTTCCTCTTGCTTGGACCTGGGTGTTCCACCAGGTTAGGGCCTTACCCTGTAGTGAACAAGTGGCATACTTGATCCTTTGACTGTCGAGGCACTCGCTAATATCAATCACTGCCTCCATCTTTTCCAACCACCTGGTTAGGGCTATCGCCCCACCTTTCCCATCGAATTCCCTCGGTTTGCAAGCCACAAACTCCTTGTATGAACATCCCCGACGAGCATTAACCACCCCAGTTTCCACACCGGTTGTACCACCATTTCCGGTTTCCTGGTTGCTCTCGTTTCCGGTCGGGTTCCCGTTTCCGTCTCAGTTTCGATCCCTCCTTGGGCTCCATCATCGTTGCCACCATCCCCGTGAGGGTGGTGTTGTTGGAGTGCGTCGCTCACTTGGGCCACAATAGTAGGAATCAGCGCGGCCAATTGCTGAGCGATCAGGGCTGCCATGTCGGCGTTCCCTGTTCCTTGACTGTTACTGGCAGGAGCATCGTTTGCTCTTGGTGCTCTGCCTCTGCCTCGGCCTCTGCCCCTTGGGGCTTCACTCCCGCCACTATTGCTACGGGTAACTCTTCGAGGCGGCATGTTCTAATCATAGAAAAGTAAACACATAAGCTTAAATCAATTGAAAGTGTATATCCATAACACTCATCATGTTCGGTATTTCATGTTAATATCACTCTTATTGTCATCACACATCGCATGCAATTCGTGCAGTTCTCACACCATGAATTGATAATGTTTCAATGATAATCCATCACAACAATTGTAAGTCCATGCATACAATCACGTTTAGTCTAGCGGAGGTTGTCTATTTCCTCCTCTTTCGAGGTTTCAGACATAACCTCCTCAGGGTTAATCTCGATGTCCAAGGTCAAGCGCAATAGCATGATCTGTGAAGATCTCTTCGGGTTTAATACCCGGATCTGATAAACTAACTCGGCGCGCAGAGGGAACGGAAGATCCAATAGAAGCATCCCATAAAAGAGTGAGCACAAGAGCTCTCTCATAGGGCGGAAAGATCACATAACAAATAGATGAACAAATCAAGCAGCGAGGAACACATACACGAGATATAATATGCATACAGGGTCCTAGCATGCAAATCTACATGAAGGTTCCTAGGTTATAGTCTAGGTCAAGCGTATTGCCTAATTCTCTATAACCAATGGCTCTGATACCAATCTGTCACACCCCCGCTAAAAGCGGAAACACGGGGATGTAACGAGACCGGGATCGTCATAACACATGGTGAGCGATAGAGATGCAATATATAATACTGATGACAAGCGTGTCATGACGACACCCGACAACAAGGGGACTTGTGTCGTGTTCAGTCAATGTTCACGACAACATAGCCATAAGCAATATGATAAAGGTAACACATATTCACATAAAGATGAAATTGTAAATGTTAATTCCCACAACCCGGGAACAAGTTTCAAAAGATGATAATTGTTTACAAGCGTTAACATTGTTCAAAAGATTGTTTATCAAAACATGTTAAGTCCCAAAATGCATCCTGGGGTCTCCACTAAGGCAGCACCCCTAGATTCCTGGACTTGCATGATCACCTGAAAAGATATGCTTAAAACGGTCAACATAATTGTTGGTGAGCTCGCAGGTTTATGTAATAAAAATGTAAGTGATGCTGTATAATGTAAGCGTAATGGAATACCGTGAATACAGTTATATACACAAGTAAATTCACATGACATGAGCTTTGCAACCAAACCTAGCGACGTACACAAAGAAATTGTCGGCATATATTCACCCAAGGGCCCGTTCCTGGCCACTGATGGTACCAACTAGTATACCATCGAACGAGGGTGGGGGTGTCAACCCAGTAGTACTACCAATACCTAACCGTCGGTTCCCACACTGGAATAAATAGTTGCAAAGATAGAACCACACAGCAGACCCAAGCATGTATCAAATAGTACTTGCAACACAGTATCACGTTGATTCCTTGTATGTAAAATGTATGTAAGTTGTACAGCATTGAAAATGAGTAAGCATACTTTTCCCCAAGTTGTAAATGATTGAAATATTGTATAAGCGTAAAAAAGGGCCACGAAACTCACTTGTTAAGTGGTAAGTATGTATGAGCAATGTATCCCAAATGTTGAATGCAAATAAACAGTCAAACACCTATTGACAGTTATTGTAAAGCATTAATGATATGATATGATAAGCGCACAATAATGATGGGTCGGTTCGGGTCGTATCGGCTGGGTCGTGTATAACACACACAAACTGACACGCGTACTAGATCTTATGTAGATCCAAGTACAAGACATTGTCGCCATTGATGATGATATTTGAGTAAAAGTCTCATTGTTATTGAAGAAGTATTGAATAAGTGTCATTAGTCATAAGTCGATTGATGGTTGTAAAGCGTTAGTTCAATTTGTTTAAAATAGTATGTGTGCCCTTTTTCGCGTTGACTTTAATCTTTGTGGCCGAACAATGGCTTATTGTGTTAATGTTACCTCAACATCACACGTCATACTCACACCACGCACAAGGGGATCAAACACAACAATTTCAGTCGCATAACAAGGCCAGACGCACGACTCAACCTCCATTCGTACGAATCAACCCTCAATCGTGCGAATCAGCTTCATTCGTACGATTGAGCCTTCATTCGTATGACTGGCCTTCAGTCGTACCACACAACACCCAATCGCACGACTCAACCTCCATACGCACGAATCAACCTTCAATCGTGCGAATTAGCTACTTTCGTACGATTGAACCTTCATTCGTGCGATTGGACTCCAGTCGTGCGAATCACGCACATTCGCACACATTCAGTCGGTCACCTGACTCATTCGCACACAATCACTCATACGCATGACTCAATCGCATACACTCATTCGCACGCATGACTCAATCGCATACAGACACTCAGTCGCACAACTCAGTCGCACGACATGCCTAGTCGCACAACTCAGTCGCGCGATTGACTCAAACGCATGATTCAGTCGCACGACCCACTCAGTCGCACGGCTCAATCGCATGGTTGACCCAGTCGCCTGATCTGCAGAATCGCGACTGTGGTCGGGATGAGCAGCCCCCGAGCTGCTCTAAACACGGGTTTTACACCACAAGGACTTCCAGAAACACTCAACAAACATACACAAACATGAAACACAAGCAAAGAGACCTCACACGCACTCATACGACCTTGTGTGTTCGGGTTGAACCCGAACACCCGAAACCCTAGTTTTGGACAGCCGTGAAAAGGCTAGAAAACGGACAACCAAAGACAACTACCTGCTAGAAAGGAGTAGTCTAAGCTGTAGATGGTGTCTAGAAGAAGAAAACAAGACCTCTCGGGTTGGATTTGGTGCTAAAATGGAGATTTTGTGTGTGTGGAGGATGAAGATGAAGAAGATGGTGAAAAATGAAGATTAGGGCTGGTAAGGGGGTATTTATACCTAGCCCAAGTTTGCAAAATTACAAGTTTAGTCCCTGCACTTAACCCCCGAGTTTTCCCAAATTTTGTTCGGTTGAAAAACGACTTTATTAGATGTTTTATATTAATTGTAAAAGTACATTTAATGTTGTCATGACTTAAGAAATGGTTATGTTAAAAACATTTAATATATATATAAAAATGATATGTTTGACGTTTTCAAAAATGAAAGTTTTAAAAGTCTTTTTAAGGTTAACATAGGATTATAACGAATGCACACACACAACGATAATAATGCACACATGATATCCACATAAAGAGTCAAATAAAGATGAGGAATGACCGATCGAAGAATAGATAACGGACAATCACGTTAATTGACGGACCTTAAGGTGACGGATGTCACAATAGGCATCAATCATACATCGCCCATCACATCAACTATGACCTCAAAAAGTCAACTTACATACCCCCGGGAACCTCCCAAGTCAAAGCCTACATTTACTTTTTATCCTGAGAATAAGATAATAAACTAAGTCCTTTCGGGCGCATGAGCCCTATTTGGGCGTATGGGCACTATTCAGTCGCATGGCCTTCCAGGCGCATGAGAACACTTAGGCGTATGGACACTATCGGGCGAATGGACTCTCAGTCACATAGCCTTCAGTCGCATAACTTCCAGGCGCATGACCTTCAGTCGCATGACTTCCATGCGTATGACTCTCAGTCGCATGGCATTCAGGCGCATGGACTTCAGTCGTATAGCATTCAGGCGCATGGCCTTCAATCGCATACCTTTCGGCCGTATGGCCTCCAGTCGCATGAGCCCTAGCTGGGTGTAGAATGCAGTCCCTTCGAACCTGAATAGCAGATTTCGGCCTCCGACCCCTTTCTAACCTGTTCTAAGCTTAAACCAACCATCCTAAGCCTTAGAAACGCGACCATAACATCATTCAAGCATCACAAGCCCAAACACGAGTCCCACCCGTTCGCACACACACCCAAACACACACGAACGGGTTCAACACCCATCACAACCAAAAATAGTTTATGTATGCATTCCAGCCCCAAAATCGGTTAAAAACGTATAAAAGAGGGGTCCTAGAACTCACCTTGACAACCTTTTCGGTTAGAGCTCCCTACACACCCGCTTGACTTCGACTTTTGCACTTGATTTCCAAGAAACCCTAAGCTTTTGCCCTTTTCCCTTTCTCTCTCTCTCTGAAGCGACTGAAATGGGGAGAATGGGGGGTGAGTGGGCTGCCATACCCCCTTTACACCCACCCTTCCAAACTTTTCCCCTTTTTGACAAGATTGGTCCCTCCACTTGGGCTTTATTAATTTTCTTTCTTTTCCTTCACTTTTTTCTTCTTTTCATTGACTACAAGGAAAATAACCGGGTGTTACACAACTTGGAGTGTTCAATTTCAATGTTTTAATTGATTAGCGATCAAAGTAGTAGGGATGAAGTCTTGATAAGACTAACATCAAGAGGCGGGGACGAAGAGACAGTAGTGATCAACAGGTTGAGCTGACTTGGACTACTAAGTTCTCTATGATTAGCGATTTTTTCAACTCAATGGTTAGTAGCTTGATTATTACTTTTATGAATAATTAGTTTTAATGGTTTAGGTGAAACATGAATTTTAGCCATTGTTTGATTGTTGATTACATTTGATATAATTTTATTTGTTTATGGATTACTAGCATGTAAAGATGAAAGTACATTATCAAATGGGTGATGGATACATGAATGAAACGTGCATTTGTTGCATTGATAAAGAGTTCTTTCATGAAGATTCGGTTGAAGATGTAATACAAAGATTTCAACAAAATAAGTGAACTATAAAATTAGTGAACATAGAAATGTGCGCATTATGGTCTTCGTTAGGTAAATTGTAAAACTGGACAACGTGTTGATCATGGTGATGATTGAGGTGGAATCTGCTAGTTATTTGCTTCGACTCTAGGGCGAGCGATACTAGATTGTGCACCAGCAAACGTCGGCTTGGCGTAGTCAGCAATAGTTCTTTTCAGTGGTTGCTCAACCATCCGTTCTTTTTCAGAATCTAACAATACCACATCCTCGATGTCATGATTAATGTTCGCAGCCGACGATGAAACTCTCGCTTGGGCTCAGGTACGGGTAAATGCAGTTTGTCTGTTGAAGCAGGCATCGTATGCTATTATGATAAAAAGATAAAAGTTTACCTAAAGTCTAAGACAAAATTTATTTATCCTAAAATGAAATAAATAACACGTAGGGACTCTAATCTTAAAAGAGAAAATAAGCAAACTAAACATAAAATCAAACTAATAATTACAAAGTGGTTAACTTGTCGACTCTAGTCGTTCTTAAAATCGCCAAAAACTGTCCCAACCAACGACGTCAAAAACTTGATTTGTGAAAAATATATATTAGTTATAAAAACAATTCACACAATTTAATTTTGAAAAGGGAATTACTAAACCTAACATCACACAAACAAGTGTACCGCTCGTGAGATAGTGCAGTTTAAGCAACTTTGGATATTAAACCCAAAACCATTATTGGCGGCTCCAAATAATAAACTATTATCGAGTTTTAACCTAATTCTGATAGAGATTTTTATTACTTAAAAATTTTAGAAAACAAATTAAATTACTAAAAACACAACTTTTGAACCAAACTACTAGAAATACTTAGTGAAATCAATTATGGAAAAACAACTACTTAGATTAGGAAATTCTAGTCTTTTTAAACTATCATCCTTTAATGACTCATGGTAACCAAAATTTAGATTACAACTACTTTGGAACACCTAAACATGTTAGATCTCCTCTTGGACTCACTAATCCACTTAACAAATTTATATTAAATGAATGAAGCTCGTTGGTTGTAATTAGACTAGATTACCTCCCAGTCTCATCAATTTTAAAATGTTAGTGTATTCAAAAGTTATTTTACCTTCTAGTCATAATAACACAACACCCAAAACCAATTAATGAATTCAAAGTTGTGGGGTAGTTAACATGATCAAAGATACAAAACACATGGAATAAAGTTAATTAGAAAATTTACTCCCGTGCAATTCTAACCTAATTAAACAAAAAATCTTTGTAAAATTGACAACTTTTCACCTCCTGGGCTTAAAGTTGATTAAAACACATATTTTAATCAAAGTTACAACCCAAATCCCATGACTACTTATTCCTAACTAAGTCACATAATCATCGCAAACATAAAGCAACTTTAACATGCTCACCGATCCAACTAATACAAAATCCATTGAATAACCAAGCATAAGGATCAACCATCAAACTTTAACCATAAAGCAATATCAAACAACATCTAAGATCATGAATTAACTGAATTTCTCAACACTTTATAACCATTGAGTTAATAAACTAAAAATAGTCAAACTGACAACATTCAAACCATATCTAAGTAGCTTAAATTAAATTAGCTACTCATAATGATTGAAAACAGAAAGTATACAATTCCATTACCATACATGATGAATACATGTCTTAAAAACCGAAAACATGTCAAGAAATGTAAACGAAGCTCTTACAATTTGATTTTTAATTCCAAAGCTTCTGACAATTGATTCTAACTTTCCAGGTGCTTGATTCCTTACCTTGATCCATTTTAGATTATGGTCTTTATAGTGAATGAACAAATCTCTATTTAAATTCGTCAAAATCCGCAAATAATGGAAATTTGCCTCAATGAGGCCATTGTGGGCTGCTAAGGTTGGCCATGGCAGTACGCTAAACCCTTCCTGATATGCAATTTATGATGTCATTGGCTGGGGAAATGGTGGACTGTTATGATGTGGTTGGCGGTCTACAAAATTTAATTTCATGTGCCACACCTCCGCTGATGTCAGAATCATTAGGGTGGACAAATGTGAATCGATTGTTCATAACACATTGTATTTAAAACACTGAAATCGTATTAAATGCAAATTTCATTAAATCAAACATTCCAACTATCGTTTAACAAACATACATAATTCACACAAAACATAATACTAGTCTCTTTATTATCTAGGTCCAAATTCTAGATGTACAAGAAGCTTGAGGTCCAACTAAATAGTATTTCCTGAAATCATATGAAAAATAATGTAGTCAGCTGAAAATTTAGCCGGTGAGTAAACACAGGTTTTGCATACATAGGTTTATTAAATAACATGATTGAAATAATTTAATTCTCATAAAATGTTAAGTCTTATAAGGCAATAGTGAAACATACAAAACAAACGATACCTAATAACTGAATTGACTCGATCTACAGACGAAGTCTTAATGAATAAGCACATGTATGAATTTGGTTTCAATCACCCTCGAATGATCAAATGGAGTGGGTTTGTCAAGGAAATAGATCTATTATTGTTCTCATGGTTTGTATAAGTTAATGATTAAGCAAGAATTAATGCTTATCTAACTGTGAACACATACTACAAGTAATAACCTAACATAATTGGACTTGAATTATGAATGAAATAAGTAATAAATAATAATTGATTGAATATGATTCACATGATTTTCCTCAAATTATAAAACACTAGAAATAAAATACCATATATACTCACATAATAATTTCAAGTGATTTGAATAATAAAATGCTAGGATAGACATAAAGATTTCCTCACATATTAACATAAGGAATGGTGTCTTATGTTAAAATAATAAAATGTTTGAAGTCTAGATATTGATTTGAAAAACTAGGTTTTTATTTAAAATGTGGGGTTTAACCATTGGTTTATAATAATGTAATTGATTTTTCGTATAACTTGATAAAATAAAATACATTGATTAAATAACATGATTTTTATTTTAAATAATGATTTATAATAATTGGAATAAAATATTTATGTTTTATTTGAATAATACAATTAAAATGTTAGATTAATGATGGTTTAATAACTAGGATTCAAATACTAAAATGAAAACCATAATTAGTTATTTATATGCATTGGTTTTAAATAGATGTTGATTTAAAACAATTTGAAATAATATCTTTTGTTTTATAAAATTATTTATAATATTAACATCTATAATTAGATTTATAGTAATTTTTATAATATTTATAACTTTAAAAAATAATAAAGTTAAGAGTTTTGAAATTTCCAAAAATTAGTTAATTATTAGTGAATAATATTAATTAAAAAATAAATTTTATATTATTATATTAATATAGTCGTATTTTACTGGAATTTCTAAATAGTAAAAATGAATTAAAATAAAAATGGGGGTGCCCGGTGTCAAACCCGGGTCCCTTCTCATACGTGTAATGTATTAACCAATGGGGCAACCCATTAAAATCTATTTTAACTCTAAATAACATATATAAACGCATCAATAAAGAAGAACATAAATATGTATAAACCCTAACTCTTAGTTTGATCATATTAAGCATCAAAAGAAGTTTGTTCTTTGATTAAAAATAAGATTGTGAGTATATGTATGTATCTAATTACTAGATTCACTAATGAATTGATGAAAAGAAGAAAAAGATATCCGTGATAGAGGTTGAAATCAATTCACGATGATGACGATGATATTAACCCAGTTGATCTTGTTAGAAGCTTCCTATGGTAAAGATAATTAAAAAACCCTCAATCAATTGAATTTAAAATGTTCAGAAGATGGACTTTGATCAAATGTGTGTGTGTGTGTTTAAAGAGAAATTGATGTTTTAGAGAGATTAAAGGATCCAACAGGGGTGTTTAGCCTTATTTATATAGCTCCAGTTTGTTCTTTTTCGATCAAACAAGTTAAGGTTTTAAATTTGAGTGTTATAAGTTTGATTTGATGATGATTACGTGGTTACAAGTTCAATTGAGTCGTTGGTTATGAACGCAATGATCACATTAATGTTGTAGGTCAGTTAATTCGATTGATTTGGTTGATAGCCAAGTTGAAACAGATTCAAGGTTTAAATAGAGTTTCTGTTTTAAGTTTAACATGGGTAAACGGTTAAAAATTTCAATTTGACAAGGGTTATAGGTTCGAATATGATGTGCTAAGGCTTTGGGGTGGTTTAATTGAATAAATGACATAATTAAACTTTGTAATTTAGCTATTTCTTTTAACTAAATAATTTAGATCTCATAATTAGTGGATAAAAACTTATAAAGTTATAAAAAATATATTATAAAATATAAAATTATTATAAATTGAATATATGATATAATTAAAGTGTTAAAAATAATAATAAAAAATGACTAAATAATATTTTCTATTCCATGAATAACCCAAATGGGTTCGGTTTAACAATACAATCGGGTCAAATATTACATCATGCCACTTAAGCATATTGATTGGGTGCAGATAGTATATATATTTGATAAAGATTTATTGCACAGATTCAGTTTTAATTGGTTGTTACTAATACTAAACCACACACACAAAAGGCAGTGTACCTGTCGTGAGGTAATATAGCGTTGGTAAGAACCGAGTATCAATCCGTAGACACACCTAGCCTACTCAAAAAACTTGATGTTTGACTATCAGATTTGGGTTTTTGTTAAAGAGAGTGATATTTTGTATTGGAAAGATTTTTAGGGTTTAAAAGTAAACAATAATAAAAAGAAAGTAAAATAAGAATTGAAGCGTTTGGATTTAAAATCAGGGAATAAAAGTTATCATCCTAATTAGAATCCACTTATGTAATTGTGATGAATTGGTAAGGTTATGTGATTATGTTAATGTTTATAAAGATGAGCCGGCGCGATTTCTCGACTATCCTGCTGCCGTAGTGACTTGACCCTGTCAGGCTGATTTTACTGCTTAGATCAAAGCCCTAGTAATGTAGATGAATCTTTTGTGTCCTATTTGACATACGATTTCTGAAAACATAATTTAATATTAAAAAGAGAGTTGATTAGGTTCCTTCCTAACATACCATTAATTTTAGAAAACCGTAACAATTACTGAAGTTTCCGAACTAATAAAAGGGAACCCGCAAATGATCAGAAAGTTAAAGTGATATGATTTCTAATAACCATTTCTAGTTCATTAGCCATGGATTTATTATGAAGACCGGTTTTGCGAATGAAAGTTAATCATACGGTTTTCAACCTTGTATGACAATCACAATCACAAACCATAAAGTTATAACTTCCCGTTCAAATGTAGATGCTACCCATCAATAGTTTTCCCAAGACCACCATAACATTAACATAATACTTATCACACCATTAGTCCATCACAAATTACATAAGTTTCATCCTATTAGGATGATAAATAGAGTTTAGCTCATGATGAGCTTTAACATAACAACGGATAACAAAGAAGATAGATAAGTGATCATCGGTGAAATGGACCGATAATCCACAATGGATGACGTTTAGGTGATCCCAAGCTTCTTCCAAGTGTTGTATGCACCTCCCGAGCCTCCGAATGATCTTGAAGTCTTGATTCCCGAGAGAATTCAGCAGAGTAACTCTCCCACCAAAGCTTGCCAAAAATGGTAAGCTTAGGCTTCTATTTATAGGCTTTCCGGAGTATTTAAGCACGGCCCCGTGCTAGTACAATGCTTACGAAAGTTGGTCGGCTCGTACATGCAGGTTGTGTTGGGCACGGCCCCGTGCTAAATGGGGCACGGCCCCGTGTTGGTGGTGGGGCACGGCCTCGTGCCTTATGGGGCATGGCCCCGTGTCTACTTTTAGGGGACAGTACTTTTTGTCCTGTCAGATGTCCAAGCACGGGGGTGTGTTAATTTAGCACGGGGGTGTGTTTCTAGCAAGGCATGGGGGCGTGCTTAATGAGGCACGGCCCCATGCTTGGAGTCCAAAGCTCGGATTGCTTCAATTTCTTGTTAAATATACTCCTTTTGTCCATCTTGCCCTTTTAAACACCTGAAAACACAATTTAAAACTTTTAAGTACATTTTCATCATTTTAAGGAAGATATTAAGGAATAATTGATGTGCTTTTGATAGGATTTTTATGTATAATTTGGAACACATCAAACATCCCCACACTTGAACTTTGCTTGTCCTCAAGCAAAAATCACTTAAAATGACAATTCCACCAAAAACCAAATAAATCAAATTATAAACATGTCTTTCGAGAAGTATGCAAGTAAATACTATTTTCATCCAAATATAAATATTCTAAGCATATGTAAAATGATATCCTAGCAAGCAATAGGTTGGTTAGTAAAGATTATTATCATGTAAAAATCCACACTTCTCACAAGATGCACTAACACTCGGCTAAATATATGGAGTCATAATCAAGATTAAGTATGACTAATACACTCAATTGTCTAGTATGAATACGTGTGAAATCATATGCTTGTTACGGGATCAAATCTTCACCTACTTAGATATTTATTTGCATAAATCATTAGGTCTTTGATGGGTTGTAACTTGGCTCGGGCTCGGGTATGGAATATTTGGAAAGAGTGGCTAATTGCTAAAGACGACTGTCTTGGCTTATTTTTCTAACATAAACTACAAGGAAAGCAATAAAGGTTCCCTATACAATACTTCAAACTAGAAGGGATATGCTAGCTTGAGGACTCGTTTAAGGTCAGATTGTCAAGACCGTATTTTGCTTTCAAGAATCGCACTTCAACTTATACCCGAAGATACACAAAACTTTCCTTTCTCAAGGATCGTTCGTCTTGAAGCCTAATAGCACCCAATCGGATTAATTCTATGTATTCGTATTGAGATTCAATTTGATTCTTTTTGCATTTTCCATTATGGGACCAATTTCCACAATTCGGGCATCTTTCATATCTTTTTGCCCGTCTCTTTATAGCACTTTTTGAAATCCCACAAAATGGCGGAACTTGTTCCTTTTTTCGCCATTTCTTTCTTGCGTCAAACGTGAGATTGAAAATTTGTTCGCGGATTTCCGGGGGAAATCCCGGTCTTGCGTGATGAAGGCAACAAAGCAAATTGAAATCAAAAGAATGCATTCCAGTTCTTTAAGGTCTGCCGGTAAAAGACCAAATACATTTTTTTTTTATTTTTTTATAAGCCAAAAACGTGTCTTTAACGAAAACGGGTTTTGTTCAAGGCTTTTTGGTTAAGTGACTTGGTGACTCGGGTGATTGAAAGATAAAAACGTTTAAGCTCAACGGGGCTAACTAGGGTTGACGTTCGGGTAAGGAAAATTAAAAACAATGGTTGGGGCTTGAATGGTTAAGGTTTCCTAGTGCCTAACTCATTTTTATGCAACAAATACTAATTAAGGTCTTGAAATGTATACCCAAAACAAGTTCTAATCACACGTATCATATGGCACCCTCAGTTAAATCCAGAATGAAAGTAGAATTGCAACTTGCAAAAGCTTGTTTAAGGCTCAAAAATAAACTCACATACGGATGGAATTAGGTAAAAGTGTTTCATTTTACATGATTAAATATTTTACTAGATTATTGCTTTTAAGGATATCACAAAAAATATTTTCAATTTTTATTTGGATGTCATGGATTTACTTCTTTATTTTCCGAAAACGTATATTTATAATTTGGTTTATCAAAAATTATATTAAATTTTTGGTTTCTTGTCACAAAAATTATTTGGTAAGTGATCTTTTCTTGAAAATTTTAATTTGGACCTTTTTAGCAAAGTCAAATGCATTACTCCCATCCCCACACTTAAAATTCACATTGTCCTCAATGTGATTAAAATATTCATGATCGAGAAAGGGTAATGAGATAACTCCCCTAAAAACGATGAATTTTTCACTTGTGTTTGGTTGCCTCGCGTTGTTAGAATCCTCGGTATCACCTGTAATGTCACCAATTTATTGAAAGCATTAAAAACCTAAACACACAACATAAAAACAAAACAACATAAATTAAAAGATAGATTGGCACAAAACAACTGTGCCGGGGCCCCGAAAATGATACGGTTTTCAAGGGCTTTGTGGTGGGATATCCCCCCACTCGTGGTACATTCGGTTTCTAATGTACGTGACATCTCTGCTCAAGTCATCGACTCGGGAATTCAGATTTTCGACTCGGTTGAAGGCTCGTTGGGCATATTCAAATGATCGCCTTGCATGGGTTTCGGTGGTTTGGATTGACTCATAAAGGTCTAACATGGTTGGAAATTCCCTTGTTCGTGAACTTGAAGATCCAGCTCCGGCTCCTTCTGTAAGGCCCCGTTCCCGGAAAGCCTCACAGTTGGTTAATCATCGCATAAAATCAGTTTAATAACAAAACATTGCAGCGGAAATAATTTAGATATTCATTTAAAACTTAGAAAGCATATCGCATTCATACATTTGTCCTTTAAATAGAATAAAAACATAGTGCATTGTTGAAAATACAATAAAGATTTCATAAACAGGAATGCCATCCATAGCTCCCCAAGTAGCTCCGTGTGCCATTCTCAGCATCAGCACTTACCTGCCAACTATTATGCATAAAAGTCAGCTTCGCTGAGCGAGTTCTAGTTTTAAATATTATAAGAAAATATAAACTTTATCCTTCATATAATGACCATACATACATCATAGTACATAACATTACTTGCATCATAATAAGCATGTTCATTATCTTTCATTCTTTCATTATCTTTCACTTTCATCATAAACGAGATTGCATAAAGCAAGAGCTCCATGTTGATTGACAACAAATGCCAATCCCTGTCGGTACACATGATACGGTAGCTAACCCCCGACAGTTGATCCACACTGCAAGGCACATAGCCCGCTCATGAATACAGATCCATCATCATACATTAGACTCACATAAGTGAAGTCTATCATAGTGCTTGCAAGACTTTACATCATCAAACGGGCCCGGGGGTAACATTCATTAAGTTTCGCTTTTCATTAATATCATCTTTCTCTTTAATATATATAATACTTAACTTATTAAGTACACATCATGCCAAGTAAAATCATCATAAAACATAACCGAACCGCCGCGGGACAGCGGGGGTTCGGGGGCGGCAGCCCCTGACAGCGGGGTCTTAGGGGCGGCAGCCCCTAGTGGGGTCCAAGGGGCAACGCCCCTGGCTTTCTCTTTAAGGATTTATATAGCACATTTACTTATAGAAAAATCGTTTTTCCTGTTAAAACCCCTTAAAATCTTGGTCATTTAAAAACGTAAATTTAGTATGCATAATAGCCCCAAAACATGGAAAAAAACTTATAAATAGGGGATCTAGAACTCACCTGGATATCACGAATAACTTCTAGGCTAAGCTTACAATGCTAGGATCACTCTACACAGCCTGCAGAATAGCTAACACTTAAAGGGGTTAATTTCTGCCTAAATTCGCTGCTAATTTCGCTGCAAGATCAGCAATTTCGCAGCTAGGTTCGCCAACAGTTTCGCTGCTAGTTTCACCAGCAGTTTCGCTGCTAGTTTCGCTAGCACCTTCGCTGGCAGTTTCGCTGTCATCTTCGCTGCCAGCTTTGCTGCCAGTTTCGCCCAACTTTCGTTGGAAAAACATGTCTGCGAAACTACCTGCGAAACTATAATTTCGCAGGAAGATCCACAGTTTCGCTGATTGAATATGCAAATTCGCTGGATGAATACGCAGTTTCGCAGATCGCATAAAAATTACGGACCAGACCGTTTTTAACCCAAAATCATAACTTTTTACGTTCAATCTCTTAGTTTATCATCCATGAGGCTAAATCTAAGCTTTATACGTGTTTTCATACGTAAAAATGTGACCTTTATGCGATTCTTTGCAACTTTTCAAAACCCAAAACCCTAGAATCTGGGTTTGATCTACAGAAGGGTTTAGAGGTCGATTCTTACCTGGATTTGTTGCTCCTTTCTTAGATCTTGATGCTCCAACACCCAGATCTTCAATCTCTTCACCTTCCAAGCTTCAAATCTTGAGTTTTCTCCACTTTCTCTCTTTACTTTCTCTCTCTATGAATTTTGGTGGCTAGGGTTGTAATGATGGAGATGGAGCCTGATTTGGGTAGGTTAAGGGCTGATTATGGGCCTTAATCACTTAGGCTCTTGTCCATAAACCCAATTTGGCCCATAACCCATTTCCTTCTTTTATTAAATACCCATTATTTAAGCCCATTATCCTTAATGACTCGCTTCGACTTTTCGGGGTGTTACACCTTCTGGCTGTATTGGCATGTCGAGATCCATGGTAAGCTTGTCACCATGTACATACTTGTACAAATGCTCAAGTCTAACATTCCGGGCATCACTCCTTCGGTTCCTTTAGTGTTATAACCATAGCTTTCATATAAGTTCAAAATCCAGCTTCCTCCAAACATGGGTGTTGGAGCACCTGCGATCGCGTTCCTGGCAAAAAGATTACAAAACAAATACCCAATATTACATGGCAACTGATTAACCATACAATATAAAATAAACAAATCCCTCAAATTAATAACTCCCTCGCTTTGACCACGAGCTGTTATGGAATGGCTGAGTAACCGATGAATGTATCGCAGCAGCGGGTCTCGTATCTGACTGCTTTTTGTTTTGCTCGAGTTGAACCCTCCGGTTCCAATCCGCTCCCAAAATGCTTTCCTCATTGCACCACTTCCGGCGTCTCTACTTTCCTCGTCCGGGAAGGTATGATACGCCGGCATTCCAGATATCGCCTCCTCCTCCATTTCTTGTTCCGTGTATATTCCAAGATAGACACCGAACAAGGCAATGGATGTTTTATGCCAATTCCCAGCTAATCTGAATGAAACTGCATTTTCATCCCAAGGATCAGAGTCTTTCATGCTGAATTTAAAAGATGCTGAAAATTCAAGAGTCAGTTCATAAACGGAAGGTCTATTTTGTGAAAATAAACGTTTTCACTGAACACTTAATACATTATTATATCTTTCTAGCTATCCGACTGCCGCTAGTGTTTCTTCATCTGCTTGTAAGTGGGATCTTTCGACCCTTTGTAGCAATCTTTAAAGTCTATCATGACACCATCTCTCGCGGCTCCCTCCAAAATGTAAGTAGGGATGATCCATGATCCTGAAATTTAAAAATAAATTAATCTATACAAAATAAATTTCTTAAGCAGTCTCATGATGTTAGTGAAAATCATATGTATTTCAAGACATAACATCATAATGATTCAATTCATGTTCAAAAATAGTTAAGAATTTATCATCCAAGGAAAAAATATTTTGAACATGGGGGTGCGCTTTGTACAGCGTGGGGGTGCGGTTGACATGTTAGGGCATGAAATCTTGACTCGAGCAATCGTGGTTTTGTTTGTAAATCGTTGATTAAGCATGGGTTTAACATTTTCTTGCTTCAAAAATCAAAGATTTTACGTTGAACATTTTAATCATTTGTTAATAATTCAAGATACTAAAATATATATTGTTTTACATCACTTGAATATTCTTGTAACTTGAACATGATTAACAAAGGTTTCACCACGAGTTATGAAGATAGTCTTGTTAACAATAAAAGAAAACAACTAACTAACTAACTAAACATACTAATATCTAACTAAACACACTAATTAACGCTAATCTACTACAAGAATAAACATGAACAAGTAGGTTAAAACCATTCATCGTTCCATAACACGTTTAAGAACAAGTGTTTACACATAATTGCTAGGATTTCTGTTGTTTAGAGACCTAATCACCTAACTACATGTAAATGACTTTCATAATCAAAGGAATTAGTATGCTAACCTCTTGGTCAAATACTCTTGCAAGAACACTTGAACAAATGAAAGAAAAATGGAAAAGAAGATAGAATTGAAAGTGGATACGACTTTGCAGGCACATTAGCTCGGTTTTTATCATGCAACATTGAATGGAAAACGACAAAAGGCTGAAAAATGGCAGGTGGTGTCAATTCTTGTCGAACACGGGGGCGTGCCCCTTTGAACACGGGGCCGTGTTTAAGTACAATGTTCGGTTTCAGTCTTTTGTTGTTCCGTTTTTTAGTTTCGCGCGTTGTGTAATTTTCCCGGTTAAGTTTATCACTTCCAAATCATCAGAAAAGATATGAAAATAGTCCTATAGTTAAATAACACAAGCCAAATTGAAAATTACATTCCCTAGAATCCTATGGTTACATGATACGTTAAAAGCCGAGAATCTGAAACAGCAAAACCAGACTCTTTAACGCGCAACAGCGCACTTAACACATCACGGAATGTGTCTAAAAGAAACCTCCACACATTTCGTGTGGAAGGCTTGGCATGGGATAGTGAGAAGTGCGGTTGCTCAATTCCGCGAGCTGCTGGTTAATGGAAATGAGTTCCTCGCTCATCTGCTGAACTTTTTGGATTAGTTAAGCTAAGCGTTGGGAAGCAACGAGGTTCATTTCTGTCAATTGCTTGATCAGTTCATGCATTTTGAAGAAATACTCTTGAGTTGTTGGCTCTCGCGTTTCGCAACGCGGTTTCTTTGCAGGATTCCAGTTTGAGCTTCCGTGACTTGATTCTTTCATTTTTTTTTATGTTTTTGAGCAGGAATGAGTGTGATGAAAGAATGGAACAAGTGTGGTATTTATACACAGATCGTGAATAGTGAACACGGGGGCGTGCTTGGCTAGGCACGACCCTGTGCTTGTCAGAACTCGTCTTAAATTCGACCTGCAACGTTCCAGAGTCGTCAGCGGAGATCGTGGAAAAATTTTGTCAGAGACACGGGGGCGTGCTTGATGGGGTACGGCCCCGTGCTTATGCTTGTGAAGTCCTAAAAATTTGCTAAAAAGTGAGAAAAATGTATGTACAGGTGCCGCGTTTAAGTTTTGGGTCTTCGGCACGACCCTTCCCCACACTTAGTTTTCGTTGGGGTGGAGGTTTAATTCCTCCGAAGAGATCTTGGTTGGTCCATCGTTATACGGTTTCAAACAATGACCATTTACTTTGAAACTTAAACCTGAATGGTTGTAAATTTCAATGGCACCATTCATAAACACGTGTTTGATCGTATAAGGTCCAGAGCAACGTGATTTCAGTTTTCCGGGAAATAAGCGTAAACGAGAGTTATACAGTAAGACACGTTCTCCCACATGAAATTGTTTTGTGCTCTTTAATCGAGGGTCGTGGAATTTCCTTGTCTTTTCTTTGTAAACCCTAGCGTTTTCGTACGCTTATTCCCTCAATTCCTCCAATTTGTGAATTTGTAGGAATTGATTCTTTCCTGCAAGGTCTTGGTCCAGGTTTGCTGCTTTAAGTGCCCAAAAGGCCTTGTGCTCTAGTTCTACAGGTAGATGACACGACTTCCCATAAACTAGTTTAAACGGTGTTGTGCCGATGGGAGTCTTATAGGCTGTTCGAAAAGCCCATAATGCATCATCTAACTTGATAGACCAGTCCTTTTGATTTGACCTACAGTTTTCTCAAGGATTCGTTTGATACCTCAGTTACTGACTTCGGCTTGCCCATTCGCTTGTGGATGGTAAGCAGTTATAAAGCGATGGTGAACTCCATAACGTGCCATTGCTCTTTCAAGCTGATTGTTACAGAAATGAGTTCCTCGGTCACTAATCAGAGCTTTGGGGTACCAAAACGAGAAAATAGTTTCTTAAGGAATTTGACAACGTTCCTGGCATCATTAGTAGGCAGGGCTTGAGCTTCAGCCCATTTTGAAATGTAATCAACTGCTACCAAGATGTAACGATGCCAAATGACACCGGGAATGGCCCCATGAAATCAATACACCATGTATCAAATATCTCGCATACTTGAACTGGTTTCTGAGGCATCTCATCCCGTGTCGAGATATTGGTTGCTCTTTGACATGCATCACAGGTGCGTACCATGTTATGAGCATCTTTGAAGATTGTGGGCCAGTAAAATCCAGAGTCGAATACTTTCTTGGCTGTTAAGGTTGCACCATGGTGTCCTCCTGTGGGTCCTTCATGACAATGCCTTAGAATTTGTTCTGCTTCACTTCTATATACGCATCTTCGAATGAGTTGGTCTGCACCGATTCTGAACAGATACGGATCCTCCCAATAGTAATGTTTGATATCAGTAAAGAACTTCTCCTTTTGCTAATAAGTCATTCCTTTGAGAAGGATTCCGCTTGCTAAGTAATTCGCAAAATCGGCGAACCAAGGATGTTCATCGATTGAGGATTGAATGTGCATAAGGAATTCATGAGGAAAATTGTCGTTTATTTTGGCTTCCTCAGTTTGTGAAGGACTTGAATCCTCAAGACGCGAGAGATGATCAGCCGCTAGATTTTCCGCTCCTTTCTTATCACGAATTTCAATATCAAATTATTGAAGCAGAAGAATCCAACGGATCAATCTCGGCTTTGCATCTTGTTTGTTGAACAAACAACGAAGGGCTGCATGATCGGTGTAAACAATTGTCTTTGAAAGGATGAGATACGAGCGAAATTTATCGAACGCGAAAACTACCGCAAGAAGTTCTTTTTCGGTGGTAGTGTAGTTTTCTTGTGCGTCATTTAGGGTTTTGCTCGCATAATGAATTGGGTGAAATTGCTTGTCTTTCCTTTGTCCTAATACAGCTCCTACCGCGAAATCGCTTGCATCGCACATGAGCTCAAATGGTAGTGTCCAATCAGGGGAAACCATGATTGGAGCAGTTACCAATCTCTCCTTAAGCAATTTGAATGCATTAATGCATTCATCAGAAAATACAAATTTCGCGTCTTTTTCCAGGAGTTGAGTCATTGGTCGAGCGATTTTTGAGAAATCTATAATGAAACGACGGTAGAATCCTGCATGTCCTAGGAAACTTCTGATGTCTTTCACGGTTGTGGGATGTGGAAGTTTAGAAATAGTGACGACTTTGGCTTGATCGACTTCAAGCCCCGCTCGAGAGATTTTGTGTCCTAACACTATTCCTTCCGTAACCATGAAGTGGCACTTTTCCCAATTTAAAACAAGGTTGGAGTCTTCACATCTAACCAGCATCTTTTCCAGGTTTTCAAGACATTACTCAAATGAGTTTCCAAATATGGAGAAATCATCCGTGAAAACTTCCATTGAGTGTTCAATCATGTCATGAAAAATTGCTACCATGCATCTTTGAAATGTAGCAGGAGCATTACACAAGCCAAAGGGCATTCGCCGATAAGCAAATGTGCTATATGGACAGGTGAATGTTGTCTTTTCTTGATCTTCGGGAGCAATAGGAATTTGAAAATATCCTGAGAAACCATCCAGAAAACAATAGAACATTTTTCCAGAAAATCTCTCAAGCATTTGGTCGATGAAAGGAAGAGGGAAGTGATCGTTCCTTGTGGCGTCATTGAGTTTGCGATAGTCTATGCAAACTCTCCATCTTGTAACCGTACGAGTGGGAATAAGCTCATTCTTCTCGTTAGTTACAACAGTCATTCCTCCTTTCTTTGGAACAACTTGGACGGGACTGACCCAAGGCGAATCAGAAATAGGGTAAATCAAACCGGCATCTAGCAGTTTGATTACTTCTTTCTTCACCACCTCTTGCATGCTCGGGTTTAAACGTCTTTGAGGTTGAATGACTGATTTGAAGTTCTCCTCCATCAATATTTTATGAGTGCAAAAGGATGGATTGATTCCCTTGATGTCCATGATTTTCCATGCAATTGCTCGTTTGTGTGCCTTAAGCACATTGAGCAACTTGTTCTTCTCATCAATTGATAAGGCGGATGAGATTATGACAGGAAGTTAAGATGTGTTTTCAAGAAAAGCGTATTCGAGATGAGATGGAAGCTCTTTGAGCTCTAAGACTGGAGGGTTTTCGATAGAAGGTTTGGCTTTTGGTTCTAAGTCTTGCTCAATGATCTCAAATGCTTCTTGATGAAATGACGTTTCGTCAACTTCAAGTTCTGAAATGGTTTGGTTTTCACAGATGGGTTTGGTGATTGTGACTTCTATTAATTGAGTATTGCAAGCTTCATTTTGAAGGGCTTCCTTCAAATGACAACTTATGATTGAATCGCAAGCATCAACGTAATAGAGTGAGTCATCATGATGTTGAGGGTGTTTCATGGATTGGCCTATATCGAAAGTTACTTCCTCCTCGTCTACTCTAAGCGTGAGTTTGCCTGTACAAACATCAATGAGGGCTCGAGCAGTCGCTAAGAAAGGTCGACCTAGGATAAGAGGAACATTTTTGTCCTCATCCATGTCTAGGATCACAAAATCAACGGGAAATATGAATTTGTCAATTTTAACTAAGAGATTTTCAACGATGCCCCTCGGATATTTGATAGAACGGTCAGCTAACTGGATGCTCATACGGGTAGGTCTAGGTTCACCTAAGTTTAATTTTTCAAAAACCGCATAAGGCATAAGGTTAATGCTAGCACCTAAATCAGCTAACGCATTACTGACAGAAAGATTTCCTATTAGGCAAGGTATGGTGAAACTTCCTGGATCAGTCATCTTTTGAGGTAGTTTGTTTTGAAGAACTTCAAAGCATTCCTCGTTCAGAACTACGTGTGATAACTCTTCTAGCTTCTTTTTGTTTTGTAACATCTGGTATTTTTACGTTAATTAAAAGTTAATGTCGTTTATGTTGTAAGGGCCTTTATTGCCTAATATGGAACTCATGGGTTACTTATACTCATAACTTTAATTTGTCTTTTAATCCTTAAACTCGAAAGATTATAATGATAATTGTTATTTAATTAATAATAATAATAATAATAATAATAATAATAATAATAATGATAATAATAATAATAATAATAATAATAACAAAAATAATAATAATAACAATAATCATAATAAGTGTTAACCCTTGAGATATTTAATTAAATTAAAAGATGTTACTTAGATAATTCATGTAAAATTTTAAATTATAGAAGTTATATAAATTACTTGTTATTAAATAAATTAAATGAGGGTCTTAATAGTTAAGGGGCTTATATGTCATTTTTGAAACTTAATTAACAAGTTTTTTTTTACATAAGATGATAAGCTTTCAAAACCACAGGGACTGAAAGTGTAACTATAAAAAAAATAATCCCCAAACCTCCCTCCCTCGCCCCCGTTTTCCCGGTCGCCGGCCGGCAAGCTCCGGCGCGGCTCCGGCGACCCCAAAACACTAAAATTAATTCGATTCTTTAACCCAAAACCGTTTCCCAATCTATCTAGAACCCGTTTCGAACTTAAAGACACCAATTAAACGCATTTAGTCATCGGTTACTAGGTGAATCGAGTGAATAACCGAAATCCTTTTAATCTCATAGCCGTTTGTACATTAAAACACAATAATAATCTAATTAACTCAACATAAACAATAATCAAACTATCTTTGATCGAATACAACCTTCAATTTCATCTGAAACAAACGCAAATCTCGAATTCAGTCATCATCTTCATTCGCGACTGTAGCCTAACCGTGATCCATGCTCGGAGCTTTATTAAACCAAATTGGAAGAGGGCTTTTGCTTATCATCGATTTGCGAATCTATCTGCAAAGCTAATTGAAATAAGAACAACATTTGAACCTTAAATCGACATCCACGAAGTCGCGGTGGTGGTACCTATCATCTTCATCGAATCCGAACTCAATAACGTAAGTATCATACATCAATATGCTCGATTTCTCATGGGGAATCAAAGCCCTATGATTTATTTCATTAACAATATCATCTTGATGTTCAATTGGATTGAAATCAGTTCTAGGGTTCATGGATATTTGGGGGATTATTAAATAAATACATATAAGGTTTTACAGCGGGTTTGTAACAGATATGGGCGCTGGCCCGAATGGTTAACACCTAGAGCACCTACACAGGGGACCCGGGTTCGATCCCGGGCACCCACATTATTTTTTTAGGTGTTTTTCAGCCTTTAAAAAAATTATATAAATTTTCAAAAAAAATATAAAAACCAGTTTTATAAATTTTGATTATTTTAATAGTTATCTAATTATTTTTTTCTGTAAATTATTTCTTTAACACCTTAACAAATTTTTTTATATATATTAAATATTAATAACAAATGTTATAATTAGATTGTTTTTATAAAAAAATAAACTTTAAATAGTTAGGATCATTAAGTTGTATCTAGCTATTTCATTACCTTTAATTATAGATTAATTATGATTTTATTTTATAAATCAATATGTTAAATGAATAATTATTTAAATAGTTTTTTAAATAATCATTTAAATAATTAGTATATATCTAATCTTTTAACTATATGATATGATAATTAGTTTAAAGATTTATTCATTAAACTATTACTTAAACTCTTGAAACCTGTGAAACATATATATATTGTACTTATACTAAAAGTTGTGTACAATAAATCGTTTAGAAGTTCAAACTATATAAAACGATTTAAGTTAATTTTAAAGTCATCTAAATAAATATTTAATTAAGTACCTTTATCAAATTTTTAAATAATTAATAAATTAATTATCTCTTTTCACATATTATACTTGATCTTTATTTAAAACAATAAACTAAATTGTTGAATCATTTTAATTATTACTGGTATTAATTGATTTATACCATCTTTGTTAAACTAAAATGTAAGCGATCCATTATTTTATTATTTCAACCCCCAAATTCCTAATTGAAACCCTAGTTCACACTTATTCGTTAATCTTATTATTTAAACTTAATACTTGTAAATATATACATATTTAGGTACCTCGTGAAGGTTTACTTTGGAACGTCGCTTATTATTCATATTAAACATCTCTTATATACTTATTGAACATGTGAGTTTCCTTGCCCCTTTTTCATATTTTCACACTAATTTGGGGTGAAACATGATAGCTTATACATGATACACTTATACACGTTTGAGACTTGTAAATCACATGCAATTCAACTTATTATTTTGTCATGGTTATTTGTGTATTGTAAGTGTTTATATGAGATACATAGTTTGTTTACAATCATTAACTATTGCTAGCCTGGCGACGTCTTAGATCTTTGGGCCTGACAAGCCTACATGGTGCTAAAGTCGAGGTATTGCCGACTCCTGATGACGTATGCTTGTTCATCATGGGAACCAAATACACTTAGCCAATCTTTTATACTTGTAATCAAGTCGAGGTTTGGTTGTAACGATATGTGTTCTATAACCTTACTAGCTTATGACCTATGACATGAATTGCTACTTATAACCTTTTTCATATTATGTATGAAAACCTTGGAAACTCACCAACTATTTTTAGTTGACTCTTATTTTATCATGTTTCAGGAAACCCTCAAGTTTAAAGTGGACTTTTGAAGCTTGCAATAAAACTAGGACTTGGACCTAGTTAATGAATAAAATGTTTATGAAATGTTTAGTCTTGTTTGGAACTTATTTCATGTTTGAGACTTATGCTTGTATTTCATTTTAAGACTTATGATAATAATATTTGCAATTTAAATATAGCGTTATGTGGCTGTGAACAATCTTAACCCTCACACCTCGACGTTTCCGCCGTCAAGGTTGGGGTGTGACAGATTGGTATCAGAGCCCATAACTATAGGGATTTAGGTTATTATAAATGGTGACCTAGACTATAGTTGCATGAACCTCATAGAAAGATCCTTATACCCTTGTGCTTACATGTTGTTTGCATGCTACATAATGCTATGCCTTTTGTGCAACTTGATGCCTTAGCATAGGATTGCCTTATGTATGCTTAAACTTAGTTACTTGTCTCCCTAAAATTAACTTTAACTCTTTGATTCTCCCCGACAAATGAACTTCTTAAAACTATTCTTGGCAACACGTGGAATCTACACTTATCATCGTGGGTTCAATTCCTTAGACTCTATGTCTAATCTATGAACATCTCATCAAGGTTTTGATTTCATAAACCAAAGAAATTTGTGTGACACATAGACACCTGAATTCTGGATTTCCTGGCACAAGGCCTTCGGGCTAAGGCAAGCATATCGTATAAATCTCAATGTGAGACCAGTTATGCTTACCTGGGGATTTCTGGGATGAGTGATAAACTATGGTCAACATACACAAGTCTCTATGGCAAATGGGTCAATTTACCTTGACGTGTCAACGATTCCAAATGGTAATGCGTTACCAAATGGAACCATCCTCTTTGTATCTCAAAAATCTTTGATTCCTTGAACTGGTATCTCTTCATTCTTATCATACATAATGTTCCTGTTAATATTGAACCTACCCTACATTTCAACTCTTACGTTTAAACACCGTTACACGTTGAGCGTTTCATGTAACTATCTCTATATCTTGACCAATGTGAACATGGAAATTAATATACCCAAAGATATTGGGAATCTAAACCGAATGGTCATCAAAAACTTTAAACCGTTACTTATGGTTCTCAGGTCTTCTTAAGGGCGTGTCCCATAACTAAGAACATGCAATGCTATAGGTGGAATTCCTACATCTCGAGATACTTTGTCTAGGCAAAGTGTAAATGGTGATTTGACTCGATCATTGAATCCATTTACTTGACTCGAAACCCTTGAGATGAGTGATCACTTATAAGTACGCGTGTCTTCAATAAGGCTATGATTGACCTCATATTTTGAGAAGTCCTTGTATTCCTTTCGATTGTGAACCGAATGTTCACATCTCATTGTGGTGTTGAATAATTTCCTGCCCATTGATTTCGTCTTCCCGATTGAAACCATCCAAGATTTGAACACCACAACAATTTCTGTTATCTTGAACTTTGATCTTAAGCTTGTAAGCATGATTTTTCCTTTGTTACATTGATGTAACTTGAAATTTTCTGAATTTCTAATTGATATTATTTTCCTTTCGTCATTAAGTCAAACTCCGTACCGTCTGCACCATGAGAGATGCAAGTGTTTGCAAGTCAACCTATGACTAAGAACACCCGTATCTCCTAAATGATTCTAACTCATCAAAACAGGGGTGATTCCCTTACTTTGATAATTTTCCATTCGTTTCGATAAATGGTTTCCAATTGTGATTTATAAAATTTCATTCCCTGGATCGGGGTGATTCCCTTATCCCGAGGATTGACTTCAATTATTTTTTTTGGAATGACATTTTCACAAATGACATGATCTCACCAAAATAGGATTGAAACCCGTACTTTGGTGACAAATGTCAATCTTCGATTGTTTTCTTGCTATTATGAAATTCAATCATCAAGATAGGCGTGAATTCCATACCTTGATGATAATATCATCTTTATGAATTGTATTTGTTCCAATGAGACGACTTCATCAAAGTAGGAGTGAATTCTGGATTTTGATGAAAAAGTTCATCTCTGTGACATCCGTCACTTTAAGGTCCGTCAATTAACGTGTTTGTCCGTCGTCTAGTCTATGTTTGGTCATACCTCATCTTTATTTGACTATTTATGTGGATATCATGTGTGCAATATTATCGTTGTGTGTGTGCATTCGTTATAACCATGTGATGACCTTAAAAAGACCTTTAAAACTTTCATTTTTGAAAACGTTAAATATATCATTTTATAAATATAATAAATGTTTTAATATAACCATTTCTTAAGTCATAATAACATTAAATGAACTTTTACAATTAATATAAAATACCTAACAAAGTCGTTTTTCAACCGAACAAAATTTGGGAAAACTCGGGGGTTAAGTGCAGGGACTAAACTTGTAATTTTGCAAACTTGGGCTGGGTATAAATACCCCCTTATCAACCCTAGAACCCACTTCACCATCTTCTTCATCCTCATCTTCTTCACACACAAAATCTCCATTTTTGCACCAAATCCAACCCGAGAGGTCTTGTTTTCTTCGTCTTGACACCGTCTACAGCCTAGACTACTTCTTTCTAGCAGGTAGTTGTCTTTGGTTGTTCGTTTTCTAGCCTTTTCACGGCTGTTCAAAACTAGGGTTTCGGGTGTTCGGGTTCAACCCGAACATACAAGGTCGTATGGGTGCGTGTGAGGTCTCTTTGCTTGTGTTTCATGCTTGTGTATGTTTGTTGAGTGTTTCTGGAGGTTCTTGTGGTGTAAAACCCGTGTTTAGAGCAGCTCGGGGGCTGCTCATCCCGACCACAGTCGCGATTTTGCAGATCAGGCGACTGGGTCACCCATGCGATTGAGCCGTGCGACTGAGTGGGTCGTGCGACTGGATCATGCGTCTGAGTCAATCGCGCGACTGAGTTGTGCGACTAGGCAGGTCGTGCGACTGAGTTGTGCGACTGAGTGTTTGTGTGCGATTGAGTCATGCGTGCGATTGAGTGATTGTGTGCGATTGAGTCAGGTGACCGACTGAATGTGTGCGAATGAATGTGCTTCGCACGACTGGAGTCCAATTGCACGAATGAAGGTTCAATCGTACGAAAGTAGCTGATTCGCACGATTGAAGGTTGATTCTTGCGTATGGAAGTTGAGTCGTGCGAATGGTTGTTGTGTGGTACGACTGCAGGCCAATCATACGAATGAAGGCTCAATCGTACGAATGAAGCTGATTCGCACGATTGAGGGTTGATTCGCACGAATGGAGGTTTAGTCGTGCGTCTGACCTTGTTATGTGACTGAATTTGTTATGTTTGACCCCTTGTGCGTGGTGTGAGTATGTCGTGTGGTGTCGAGGTAACACTAACACAATAATGCCATTGTTCGGCCACAAAGATTAAAGTCAACGTGAGAAAGGGCACAGAAACTATTTTGAGCAAATTAAACTAACGTTTTTACAACGACCAAATTGACTTATAACTATTGACACTTATTCAATGCTTCTTCAATAAACAACGAGACTTTACTTAAACAGCACCATTAGTGGCGACAATGTCTTGTACTTGGATCTACATAGGATCTAGTACGTGTGTCAGTCTGTGTGTGTGGTACGCGACCCAGCCGATACGACCCGAACCGACCCATCATTATTGCGCGCTTATACATATATCATATCATTAATGCTATACAATAACTGTCAATAGGTGTTTGACTACTTATTTGCATTCAACATTTGGGATACATCGATCATACATACTTACCACCTAACGAGTGAGTTTCGTGGCCCCTTTTTACGCTTATACAATATTTCAGTCATTTACAAATTGGGGGAAAAGTATGCTTACACAATTTTTATGCTGTACAACTTACATACATTTTACATACAAGGAATCAACGTGATACTGTGTTGCAAGTACTATTTGATACATGCTTGGGTCTGCTGTGTGGTTCTATCTTTGCAACTATTTAATTCCAGTGTGGGAACCGACGGTTAGGTATTGGTAGTACTACTGGGTTGACACCCCCACCCTCGTTCGATGGTATACTAGTTGGTACCATCAGTGGCCAGGAACGGGCCCTTGGGTGAATATATGCCGACAATTTCTTTGTGTACGTCGCTAGGTTTGGTTGCAAAGCTCATGTCATGTGATATTTACTTGTGTAATAACTGTATTCACGGTATTCCGACGCGCTTATTTATTACAGCATCACTTACATTTTTATTACATAAACCTGCGAGCTCACCAACAATTATGTTGACCGTTTTAAGCATATCTTTTCAGGTGATCATGCAAGTCCAGGAATCTAGGTGTGCTGCCTTAGTGGAGACCCTAGGATGCATTTTGGAACTTAGCTCATTTTGATAAACAATCTTTTTGAACAATGTTAACGCATGTAAACAATTATCAACTTTTGAAACTTGTTCCCGGGTTGTGGGAATTAACATTTACATTTTCTTCATATGTGTATATGTGTTATCATTATCATGTTGCTTATGGCTATGTTGTCGTGAACATTGACTAAACACGACACAAGTCCCCTTGTTGTCGGGTGTCGTCATGACACGCATGTCATCATTTATTATTATTGCCCTCTATCGCTTACCATGTGTTATGACGATCCCGGTCTCGTTACATCCCCGTGTTTCCGCTTTTAGCGGGGGTGTGACAGATTGGTATCAGAGCCATTGGTTATAGAGAATTAGGCAATACGCTTGACCTAGACTATAACCTAGGAACCTTCATGTAGATTTGCATGCTAGGACTCTATATGCATATTATATCTCGTGTATGTGTTCCTCGCTGCTTGATTTGTTCATCTATTTGTTATGTGATCTTTCTACCCTATGAGAGAGCCCTTGTGCTCACTCTTTTATGGGGATGCCTCTATTGGATCTTCCGTTCCCTCTGCGCGCCGAGTTAGTTTATCAGATCCGGGTATTAAACCCGAAGAAATCTTCACAGATCATACTATTGCGCTTGACCTTGGACATTGAGGTTAACCCTGAGGAGGGATATGTCAGAAACCTCGAAAGATGAGGAAATAGACAACCTCCGCTAGACTAAACGTGATTGTATACATGGACTTACAACTGTTGTGTTGTGTGATGACAAAAAGTATGATATTGACATGAAATACATGGACTTGATGGATTATTATGGATATGATGTAAAGGAAAGTTGGATGTCATGTAACCGGATCGGGCATCATTCTCGGTACATCGTGGGTGTGGTGGGAACGCTGCGGGGAACCCTATATATAAACATCATCGGTATACCGAGAATATGCTCGAAATGGGCTGCATGGTGGTCTTGACTGACCGGAACATGAACATTGGAATTTGATAAGTGGAATACTTGTGTATCTTATGGTGACTAAAGCTGATATGTTACCTCTTTTATGATTAGAACATGCCGCCTCGAAGAGTTACCCGTAGCAGTAGTGGCGGGAGTGAAGCCCCAAGGGATAGAGGCCGAGGCAGAGGCAGAGCACCGAGAACAAATGATGCTCCTGCCAGTAACAGTCAAGGCACAGGGAACGCCGACATGGCAACCCTGATCGCTCAGCAATTGGCCGCACTTATTCCTACTATTGTGGCCCAAGTGAGCGACGCACTTCAACAACACCACCCTCACGGGGATGGTGGCAACGATGATGGAGCCCAAGGTGGGATTGAAACGGAGACGGGAAATGGAAACCCGACTGGAAACGAGAGCAACCAGGAAACCGGGAATGGTGGTACTGCCGGTATTGAGACTGGAGTGGTTAATGCTCGTCCGGGATGTTCGTACAAGGAGTTCGTGGCTTGTAAGCCAAGGGAATTCGACGGGAAAGGTGGGGCGATAGCCCTAACCAGGTGGTTGGAAAAGATGGAGGCAGTGATCGACATCAGTGAGTGCCTCGACAGCCAGAGGATCAAGTATGCCACTTGTTCTCTGCAGGGTAAGGCCCTAACCTGGTGGAACACCCAGATTCAAGCTCAAGGAAGAGAATCTGCGATGCAGATGTCATGGGACGAGTTCAAAGCCTTGATCACCGAGGAGTACTGCCCTCTCAACGAGATGCAGAAACTGGAGCATGAGTTCTTGAACCATGCTATGGTGGGGGCAGGGCATGCAGCTTACACTGATCGCTTTCATGAGCTGGCAAGGTTGGTTCCGCATCTGGTTACGCCGGAATCAAAGAGGATCAAAAGGTACATTTGGGGACTCGCGCCTCAAATTAGAGCAATGGTCACAGCAGCCGCTCCTCCTACTATTCAGAGCGCAATTCTGAAAGCTGGCGCTTTGACTGATGAGATGGTTAGAACAGGGGTTTTGGGCCGAGGAGCCGAGAAGAGGAAGGATGTTGGGGAGTCGAGCCGGTCGAGTGCCGGACGGTTTGAGAAGAGGTCTAAGCCGACCAGGAATTTTGTGGCCGTGTCTCAGGCCAGGAAAGAGTATGTGGGGCCGCACCCCAAATGTGACAGGTGCAACTATCATCATCCCCTAGGGACGCAGTGCCGGGTGTGCGCTAACTGTAGGCGCCCGGGTCATTTGGCAAGAGATTGCAGGACTGTGCCAAATCTTGTAGCACCCGTCAACGCGGTTAACCCCGCCGGGAATGCAAGGGCTTGCTTTGAATGTGGGAGCCCCGATCACTACAGGAATATGTGCCCCAGGCTGAATCGGGCACCGGGTCAACAGGGGAACAACCAGCAGCAGGTGTTGGCTATCGCTGGGAATCAAGGCCCGACTACTCAGGGAAACGCAGCTCGGGGACGTGCATTCGTCATTGGAGCCAATGATGCTCGTCAGGACCCGAATGTTGTCACGGGTACGCACTTACTCAATCATCACTTCGCATCTATATTATTTGATACTGGAGCAGACAATAGTTTCATATCTTCTGAGTTTGTGCAATTACTTGATTTGAGTCCTAGTAGGCTAAAACTAGCTACTCCGTAGAAATGGCCAATGGTAGAGTTGTTCAGGCCGATGAGATTATTAGGAAGTGCTCGTTGACGCTGGAAGATCATACGTTTGACATAGATTTGATACCCTTCGAGCTAGGGAGCTTCGATGTGATTGTGGGTATGGATTGGTTGTCGCAGAATGGAGCAGAGATTGTCTGTCGAGACAAGGTAGTACGTATCCCTATGCCAAACGGGGAAGTACTCAAGGTTCAGGGAGAACGACCGGGTAAGAGCTTAAAGCTTATTTCCTGCATGAAAGCACGCCAGAGTTTACGAAAGCAGTGTTATGCCTTTCTGGCTCATGTGGTTGAAAAGAAAGACGAGGAAAGGAAACTGGTGGATATTCCAGTGGTACGGGATTACCCAGAAGTATTTCCAGATGACTTGTCTGGTTTGCCTCCTCCACGACAGGTGGAATTCCGTATTGAGTTGGTTCCTGGAGCTACACCGGTAGCGAAAACGCCATATCGACTAGCGCCATCCGAGATGCAAGAGTTGTCTAGTCAGTTACAGGAACTACTGGAGAAGGGTTTTATTCGACCAGTCATTCACCGTGGGGAGCGCCGGTACTATTTGTCAAGAAGAAGGACGGATCGTTCCGTATGTGCATCGATTACCGTGAACTGAACAAGTTGACGGTGAAGAACCGATATCCTCTCCCCAGGATCGACGATTTATTTGATCAGCTGCAAGGAGCTTCGTATTTTTCAAAGATCGATCTTCGTTCTGGTTATCATCAGCTAAGGGTTTTCGAGGACGACATACCGAAGACTGCGTTCAGGACTCGTTATGGGCACTACGAGTTCTTGGTCATGCCATTTGGATTGACTAACGCACCAGCTGTGTTCATGGATCTAATGAATCGGGTGTGCAAACCTTACTTGGATAAGTTCGTGATCGTGTTCATAGACGATATACTTATTTACTCCCGATCAAAGGAGGATCATGTAGAACACCTTCGGGCAATTCTGGAGCTACTACGCGAAGAGAAACTTTTCGCCAAGTTCTCAAAGTGTGAGTTTTGGTTGCGAGAAGTGAAGTTTTTGGGTCATGTGGATAATGAGGATGGGATTCACGTAGATCCCGGCAAGATCGAAGCGGTGAAGAAATGGGATACGCCCCAGACACCATCAGAGATACGGCAATTCTTAGGATTGGCCGGTTATTATCGTCGCTTCATCGCGAATTTCTCAAAGATTGCGCAACCGTTGACCCTGCTTACTCAGAAAGACAAGAAGTTTGACTGGGGATATGCACAAGAGCAGGCATTCCAAACGTTGAAAGAAAAGTTGTGCAACGCGCCGATACTGTCTCTCCCAGACGGAACAGATGATTTTGTGGTTTACTGCGACGCGTCACATCAAGGATTGGGATGTGTACTAATGCAGAAGGACAAGGTGATTGCCTACGCTTCGCGACAACTTAAAGTGCACGAAAAGAACTACACCACTCATGATCTTGAGTTGGGCGCTGTAGTATTTGCACTTAAAATTTGGAGGCATTACCTATATGGAACCAAATGCATCATCTTCACTGATCATAAGAGCCTTCAACATATTCTGGATCAGAAGGAACTCAACATGCGCCAACGACGTTGGGTAGAGCTTCTTAGCGACTACGACTGTGAGATCCGGTATCATCCGGGGAAAGCTAACGTGGTGGCTGATGCCTTAAGCCGTAAAGAACGTGTGAAACCACTGCGTGCACGAGCGTTGGGATTGACCATCCAAACCAACTTGAAAGCTCAGATTCAGATTGCACAGAGTGAGGCATTAAAAGAAGAAAACCTTGCGGGAGAAGAATTCTGGGGGTTAGATAAACAGATGATTCGCAAGGATGACGGTATACAGTACTTCATGGATCGCATATGGGTACCCAAATGGGGAGGTGTTCGTACCTTAGTCATGGATGAAGCCCACAAGACGCGATATTCTATTCATCCTGGCACAGACAAGATGTATCATGATCTAAAGGATCTGTACTGGTGGCCAGGCATGAAGAAAGACATTGCCTTATACGTCAGCCGATGCTTGACGTGTTCGAAGGTCAAAGCTGAACATCAGAAACCATCGGGATTATTACAGCAACCTGAAATTCCCGAGTGGAAATGGGAGAACATAGCAATGGATTTCATTACCAAACTCCCTAGAACAAACAGCGGTCATGACTCGATATGGGTCATTATTGATCGAATGACCAAGTCAGCACACTTCTTGCCTATCCGAGAAGACTACAAGATGGATAAGTTGGCGAGATTGTACATTAAGGAGGTCGTGGCACGGCACGGGGTGCCGGTGTCAATCATATCCGACCGTGATAGCAGATTCACTTCACGTTTTTGGCAGACGCTACAGAAAGCGATGGGCACTCGGTTAGACATGAGTACAGCCTATCACCCTCAAACAGATGGCCAAAGTGAACGCACTATACAGACGCTAGAAGACATGTTGAGAGCATGTGTAATCGATTTTGGAGGTAGCTGGGATGCTCACTTACCGTTGATTGAGTTCTCCTACAACAACAGCTACCATACAAGCATTGGATGTGCACCATTTGAAGCGTTGTATGGAAGGAAATGCAGATCTCCCGTTTGTTGGGCCGAAATTGGTGAAAGTCAGCTGACAGGCCCAGAGATCATCCAAGAGACAACAGACAAGATTTTCCAAATCAAGATCGACTTAAAGCCGCGCGAGATCGCCAAAAGAGCTATGCCGACAATCGTCGGAAGCCTCTAGAATTCAATGTTGGGGATCGTGTGTTACTCAAAGTCTCCCCTTGGAAAGGAGTCGTTCGATTCGGAAAGAAAGGGAAGTTAGCCCCAAGATACGTTGGACCATTTGAGATCACTGAAAGGATCGGTCCAGTGGCTTACCGGTTAAGGTTGCCACAAGAGCTTAGCGGTGTGCATGATACTTTTCACGTGTCAAACCTCAAGAAATGTTTGGCCGATGAATCCCTTCACGTGCCAATCGAGGAAATCAAGATTGACGACAAGCTTCATTTTGTTGAAGAACCCATTGAGATCATGGATCGAAAGGTCAAGCAACTGAAGCGCAGTAGGATACCTATTGTTCGCGTAAGGTGGAATTCAAAACGAGGGCCAGAGTTTACACGGGAACGTGAAGATCAGATGAAACTCAAATATCCACATCTTTTCGAGGATGACACTCTTGGACCTAACTCCAGCTGAATTTCGGGACGAAATTCTCTCAACTGGGGGATACTGTGACATCCGTCACTTTAAGGTCCGTCAATTAACGTGTTTGTCCGTCATCTATTCTATGTTTGGTCATTCCTCATCTTTATTTGACTCTTTATGTGGATATCATGTGTGCAATATTATCGTTGTGTGTGTGCATTCGTTATAACCATGTGATGACCTTAAAAAGACCTTTAAAACTTTCATTTTTGAAAACGTTAAATATATCATTTTATAAATATAATAAATGTTTTAATATAACCATTTCTTAAGTCATAATAACATTAAATGAACTTTTACAATTAATATAAAATACCTAACAAAGTCGTTTTTCAACCGAACAAAATTTGGGAAAACTCGGGGGTTAAGTGCAGGGACTAAACTTGTAATTTTGCAAACTTGGGCTGGGTATAAATACCCCCTTATCAGCCCTAGAACCCATTTCACCATCTTCTTCATCCTCATCTTCTTCACACACAAAATCTCCATTTTTGCACCAAATCCAACCCGAGAGGTCTTGTTTTCTTCGTCTTGACACCGTCTACAGCCTAGACTACTTCTTTCTAGCAGGTAGTTGTCTTTGGTTGTCCGTTTTCTAGCCTTTTCACGGCTGTCAAAACTAGGGTTTCGGGTGTTCGGGTTCAACCCGAACATACACAAGGTCGTATGGGTGCGTGTGAGGTCTCTTTGCTTGTGTTTCATGCTTGTGTATGTTTGTTGAGTGTTTCTGGAGGTTCTTGTGGTGTAAAACCCGTGTTTAGAGCAGCTCGGGGGCTGCTCATCCCGACCATAGTCGCGATTCTGCAGATCAGGCGACTGGGTCACCCATGCGATTGAGCCGTGCGACTGAGTGGGTCGTGCGACTGGATCATGCGTCTGAGTCAATCGCGCGACTGAGTTATGCGACTAGGCAGGTCGTGCGACTGAGTTGTGCGACTGAGTGTTTGTGTGCGATTGAGTCATGCGTGCGATTGAGTGTATGCGATTGAGTCATGCGATTGAGTGATTGTGTGCAATTGAGTCAGGTGACCGACTGAATGTGTGCGAATGAATGTGCTTCGCACGACTGGAGTCCAATCGCACGAATGAAGGTTCAATCGTACGAAAGTAGCTAATTCGCACGATTGAAGGTTGATTCGTGCGTATGGAAGTTGAGTCGTGCGAATGGTTGTTGTGTGGTACGACTGCAGGCCAATCATACGAATAAAGGCTCAATCGTACGAATGAAGCTGATTCGCACGATTGAGGGTTGATTCGCACGAATGGAGGTTGAGTCGTGCGTCTGACCTTGTTATGTGACTGAATTTGTTGTGTTTGACCCCTTGTGCGTGGTGTGAGTATGTCGTGTGGTGTCGAGGTAACACTAACACAATAATGCCATTGTTCGGCCACAAAGATTAAAGTTAACGTGAGAAAGGGCACAGAAACTATTTTGAGCAAATTAAACTAACGCTTTTACAACGACCAAATTGACTTATAACTATTGACACTTATTCAATGCTTCTTTAATAAACAACGAGACTTTACTTAAACAGCACCATTAGTGGCGACAATGTCTTGTACTGGGATCTACATAGGATCTAGTACGTGTGTCAGTCTGTGTGTGTGGTACGTGACCCAGCCGATACGACCCGAACGGACCCATCATTATTGCGCGCTTATACATATATCATATCATTAATGCTATACAATAACTGTCAATAGGTGTTTGACTGTTTATTTGCATTCAACATTTGGGATACATCGATCATAGATACTTACCACCTAACGAGTGAGTTTCGTGGCCCGTTTTTACGCTTATACAATATTTCAGTCATTTACAAATTGGGGGAAAAGTATGCTTACACAATTTTTATGCTGTACAACTTACATACATTTTACATACAAGGAATCAACGTGATACTGTGTTGCAAGTACTATTTGATACATGCTTGGGTCTGCTGTGTGGTTCTATCCTTGCAACTATTTAATTCCAGTGTGGGAACCGACGGTTAGGTATTGGTAGTACTACTGGGTTGACACCCCCACCCTCGTTCGATGGTATACTAGTTGGTACCATCAGTGGCCAGGAACGGGCCCTTGGGTGAATATATGCCGACAATTTCTTTGTGTACGTCGCTAGGTTTGGTTGCAAAGCTCATGTCATGTGATATTTAATTATGTAATAACTGTATTCACGGTATTCCGACGCGCTTATTTATTACAGCATCACTTACATATTTATTACATAAACCTGCGAGCTCACCAACAATTATGTTGACCGTTTTAAGCATATCTTTTCAGGTGATCATGCAAGTCCAGGAATCTAGGTGTGCTGCCTTAGTGGAGACCCTAGGATGCATTTTGGGACTTAGCTCATTTTGATAAACAATCTTTTTGAACAATGTTAACGCATGTAAACAATTATCAACTTTTGAAACTTGTTCCCGGGTTGTGAGAATTAACATTTACATTTTCTTCATATGTGTATATGTGTTATCATTATCATGTTGCTTATGGCTATGTTGTCGTGAACATTGACTAAACATGACACAAGTCCCCTTGTTGTCGGGTGTCGTCATGACACGCATGTCATCATTTATTATTATTGCCCTCTATCGCTTACCATGTGTTATGACGATCCCGGTCTCGTTACATCCCCGTGTTTCCGCTTTTAGCGGGGGTGTGACAATCTCGTTATATTATGTTTTTGTAAAAATTTCACCGTTAAGATAGGAGTGACTTCCCTTACCTTAATGTTGAGTTACCTCGTTTTATTTCTGTGGATCCTCAACAAGGAGTTGGGATCGAATTTTTTTTGATTGGTAAGTTAGTGGTCATACCTTGGGAATACACCATCAAGTTAGGAGTGGAAACCACACCTTGATGACTATTCCCATTTCTTGATCTCTAACTTACCAAGGTTTTAATCAAGTGACAAGAAACGTGTAGTAACTTGAAGGGTGAACCAATGTTAGTGTTTGGACCTATCAAACCAAAGCATGATTTCTGAACTTGAAAAGAGACCCGATCACTCTAGGTTGATTTTGATTCCAAGCTTGGAGCATTTAAATTCTTAAATTGATTTCTTTTCCTTTATCCTTATGTTTTGACTTGATCCAGCTATATCGAACCATTTATTCCCTACTTATCAACTTTTATTTTGAGATATCATCAACACATGATTGTTTGATGGTAGTCTTCTTAAACAATTTTTCTACTAAATGAAGACATTATCAACTTGTGGTTATGTCTTTCTAGTCATACGAATGTTCTCGACTGTACTTGTGGGTTTGATGAACTACGTATGCAATTGAAGATCATGTTAGGTTGGACTCACTTTAGTATAGATGTTTACTTTACATTGTAATAGGACTTTTGTTAGTTTCATTTTGTATTTTGTTATTAATTGGCAGTTTTGGCAGTCCAGCGAAACTGTGAGCAAATCTATAGTTTCGCTCACAGCTTGCTGTTTTGGTTCACCCGGCGAACTTGTGTTCTGCCGGGCGAAACTATAGTTTCGGCATGATAGTTTCGCTGGTAGCAAAACTGTCAGCGAAACTATGACTGCTATATATACTATTGTCATTTCTCTTTGTATGATAAGTTTGCAAAACCCTAATCGTGGAATTCTGTTGCAAACTATCATTTCTAAGCAGTTACTTCATTGAAATACAATTGTGCTTATTGTTATTGAGTGAGTTTGTTCATTTGAATATCAATTATGTCTTGATTCATCATATTCACTTCTCAACTGTTTGCTATTTGGTTTGTGTATTTGATATTGATCAAATTATCCTATCAATTGTACTGTTCATCGATCACTTGGACCAACAATATGGTATCAGAGCCTTAGTGCTCTTGATTTGTTGAGTTTTTGTGGTTTTGGTCAATATCTAGTTTCAATCAATTTTCATTGGATTATCAGCTGTTTTTGGGATGAAAATTGATTGAATTATGCTTGTTCTTGATTGAGGAAGATTCTACAATCATCAGATCTCAAATTCATTGAGTTTTGGATGATTTCAGATTGATTTTGAGGAGAAAAAGGGTTTTAAGATCGACCAGCGAAATTAGTGTTCTTACTGCGAAACTGTCATCTTCATTCAGCGAAATTATGAGTTATTTTGGATCAGAAGTTGTTTTCTAGAGTTTCAGCGAAAGTATTTCCTTGAACGAAAGTTCAGTAGTGTTTTTGACCAATTATCAAGCGAAAGTGCTGCTGAATCTATTTCTGAACGAAAGTTCAAGCTTGTTTCCTGCGAAATTAGCAGCGAAACTAAGCAATTGTTGTCTCTGATTCAAGCGAAAGTGCTGCTGAAATTGCAAGCGAAAGTGTCTGTGGTTGCGAAAGTGTCTGCGATAATATTGTTTCAGCGAAACTGTTAGTCAAGTCACCTCTTTCAGTGAATTTGTTAGCGAATTTGTCAACGAAATTATCAATCTTTCTGCCGAAACTATCATGTCGAAATTAACTACTCTTACACTTGTGGATCTTGAAAGTGTTGCTCCTAATAGACCTCCAAGACTCATTAATGGAGATAATTTTGAAGATTGGAAGAGATGTCTCAAAGCTTTCTTTTTCTACACAGATCATAATCAATGGGAATCGATTATTTCAGGTCCTCATATACCTACGGTTACGGTTGGTGATGTCGTTTCTCAGAACAAAGATCCATCTTCTTATACTGAAAGAGATCTGAAACTGATTGATCGTGATCAAAAAGCTTTTGGTGCTCTAACTCTCTACTTGGCTCCAGACATCTACAATCATTTTGCAGAGCATAAAAATGCTAAATCTCTTTATGATGCTCTCTGTGAATTCTTTGATGGGAATGCAGATCTGGTGAAAGACAAGAGTATTCAAGCTGAAAAGGAGTTCAATTCGTTTGTAGGATACAAGAATGAAAGTTTGACAGATCTTACAAATCGTTTCTTAACTGTCTCAAGCACTCTGAAGAAGTATGATGAAAGACTCTCAAACAGTGAACAAGTTAACAGGCTTCTCGATTCTCTTCCACCACAGTGGAGTCTTCAAGTGAGGATGCTCAAACAAGAAAGAGGTTTTACAGATTATAAGTTGATGGATATCATTAACAAGTTGAAATCTTTTGAGTTGGATATGAAAAGAAGAGAATTTAACCAGATTATGATGCCCACACCTGGTTTTTCTCAAAATGCTGCTTTGTTGTCATCCGCTGCAAACTCTCACATTCAAAATCCAATTCAAGGAGGGAGCAATACAAGTAATTTCTCAAGTGGTAGTAATCATGTTGGAAAAGAATTGGGAAATTCTAAGGTGAATGCTGAAACTACAATTCCATCTGAAACAATGGCTCTATTTGGAATGTTTGTTCAGAGGTATGAAGCTCTTGTTGCTGGTGAATTGAAAGGTAAAGGAATGACTATGGAGGATATGTATCAGGTTGATCCTGATGATTTAGAAGAAACTGACATTCAATGGCAAATGGCAATGTTAACTTTAAGAGCTTGGAGATTCATGGAAAGAACAGGAAGAAAGAATTTTGGTGGTCAATCATCAACCTCAAAACTAGGATTTGATAAGTCAAAATTGAGGTGCTTTAATTGTAAACAATTGGGACATTTTAAACGTGAATGTCCATTACCAATTGTCACAGATCCTAGTAACACCGGTGTACCAAGATTGACAGCAGAGAAAGTAAAGGAAGAAGGAAATTCAAAAAAGGAGTCAGCCTTGATTTCAAATTTTGACTGGAGTGCAGAGGTGGAAGAAACAAGATCTGAAATAAATCACGCGTTAGTTGCTGAGATTGTGGAAAGTGATGAGATGGAAGTTGATAAAGATGGATTTGTGTTGTTTAAGGAATTCAAAAAAGAAAATGAATCTTCAGTAAAGGAGAAAGAAGAGAAGGCAGATAGAGAGAAGAAAGAGGAAATTACAGATTCAAAAGAAGAAAGAAATTCAAAAGCTGCGAAAGGAAAAGAGAAGGATGATGCGGCTGCTACTGTTGAGGAAAGGAAATCAAGTACTCCAGTATGCATGTGCGATAAAGCTTTAGCTGCCGAAAGGATGGTAATGGGACTTCCTTATGAGGTAATACAGGATATGTGTTCATCTGCTTGCAAAATTAGACTTTTTGGGGTTTATAAGGCTAATCGTTTGTTAATTGATAATGAAAAGGATTTAAAACGAATTAATGATGAACTTAAAATGAATGAGTAAATCCAGACATTCTTAAGCATAAAGTTTAATTTAATCATAAAGCTGCTGTCTACTTCATTCATCAAGCTGAGTCTATCAAGCATATCGTCAAAGAATCTGATCCATTTCTTTTTATTTTAATGTGAAACAGAATCCAGTAACAGAACTATCATTTCTCATAGAATTACTGGTCATGTAAATAAGAAATATTTAGAGAATATACAATAATTTCTCATCATGTTAAATCCGATCTCAGAATAAATATTTTGTGAAATTAAATGAGGCTTTAAAAGAAACTGATCATTTAAAAAGAATTGTTTTGGAAAGGAATGTAGAGGTTAATACTTTGACTGAACGTGTTGCTCTTGCTGAATTTGAAGCAAGCAAACTTCAGTCAAAGTTAGATAAATGGACTATTTCTGGAATGAAACATGATGATCTTTGTAAATCTCAACGGGGAGCAAGAATTAAAACAGGTTTGGGTTATGAAAATGTACAGGTTTATCCTCCTCCTAGTACATATTGTTATTCTCCTATGCCTGTTCCTCATCCTTCTAATGATTTAATCAAATCAGATACTGACAGTATGTCTGCAGGTTTAGTTGGGAATAACTCTAAGTACACTCGTGAAGACTACGACTATGGACCAACTAGTGGGCTTGGATGCACTAGTTCTAGTACACCTGAAAAACAGCAGTCTGTTTTAGATAATAAGTCTAGTTTAAATTCAGTGTTTGTTTCTAGTTCAAATGTAACAGACTTGAATGTCTCATGTTCTCTTGATTGTTCTATTTCATCTTGTAATTCAAATCATCATAGTGATGATTTTGTTCTGGTAATGAATGCAATGAATCTGATGTTTCTCCTAAAACAACTGAGCAACTTAAAATTAATTCTTTCGAAAAGTTCTTTTCTCAACCTATTCCATCTTTCATACCATTAAATATGACATCTTCAGAAAAATGCAGTTCGTCTTTATCTGAAACTGGTACCAATGGTACGAGTTTTACTGATTTGTCAGAAGAATCAAGTTCTGATTTTGTAAATAATAACTCTGATTCAAATAAACAAAAACATCATGAGATGTATGAGACGTTCAGTGATGTTGATTCTAGTTTGTCTGAATGTGATGAGGAGATTATTATTGATCCTATTTTTACTTCATCACATCATCGACCTAGATTCAAACATCATTGTTTCAGGTGTGGTGAAGAGGATCATCTTATCAAAAATTGTTCTTTGATTGAAAGATCCTCTAATAGGAATTGTTTTGGGAATAAATTGACAAAATTGGTTAATATTTCTTTCATAAAAAATCAGCTTCTTTAAAAACAAAAGTTGTTCAATCTTGGGTCCCTATTGCTCCTGGCTAAATGTTTTGTTCATTCATTTTAGGGATCTTCTTCAAAGATTGTACACAGTCTGTGGCATGTTGATAGCGGCTGTTCCAAGCATATGACGGGATTAAAGGATTTGTTGACCAATTATCGGATTATAGATAGAGGATATGTGGCATTTGCTGGAGATAAGAAGGGTGGAAAAATGATTGGACAAGGAGAAGTTACCAATGGTTCTCTTACTCTAGAAAAAGTCAACCATGTTCCTGAATTGGCATTTAATCTTCTGAGTGTCTCTCAAATTTATGATAAAGACATTCCTGTTCTATTTAAATCTAACGAATGTTTATTTTTAAAATCAGAGATAGCTATTCCAGAAGATTTAATTCTCATGTGTGCTCCAAGGAAACACGATACATATCTTCTTGATATGAATTCTAATGAGTCCAAGGCTACTGTAACTTGTCTTCTCTCAAAAGCATCAACCTCTGAGTCACTCTTGTGGCATCGTCGCTTAGGCCATGTCAATTTTAAGATAATTAATAAATTAGTAAAGAACAATCTTGTTAGAGGACTTCCTTTAAAAGATTTTTCTGTTACTGAAAAATGCATGGCATGTGCCAAAGGGAAACAACATAAGAAACCTCATAAGCCTAAACTTTTAAATAGCATATCAAGTCCTCTGGAGTTGTTACATACTGATTTATTTGGGCCAATTAGTGTTAAATCAATTGCTAAAAAATCTTTTTGTCTTGTTGTTACAATGATTTCTCACGTTATTCATGGGTGAGGTTTCTTGCACACAAAAGTGAAGTTGCAGAGGAATTGCAGAAATTAATCATTTCTATTGAATCAGTCAGTAAGAAAAGAGTTATGGGATTAAGAAGTGACAACGGCACTGAATTTAAAAATCAGATTCTTGATTCATTTTGTGCTCAAAAAGGGATTGTGAGACAATTTAGTGCTGCAAGAACACCCCAGCAGAACGGTATTGCAGAAAGAAAGAATCGCACTCTTGTGGAAGCTGCTCGTACAATGTTGATAGAATCCTCATTACCAATTATTTTCTGGGCTGAAGCTGTTAATTGTGCATCTTATGTTCTAAACAGGGTGCTAATTGTGAAAGATAAAGTGAAGACTCCTTATGAACTTTTTCATAAGAGGAAGCCACTAATTGATTTCTTTCGCCCATTTGGTTGTTCTTGTACTCTTCTGAATACTCAAGCTCAAAAGACAAAATTTGGTGCTGTTTCTGACGAGTGTTATTTTGTTGGATACTCTTCTTCACAAAAGGCATACCGAGTTTATAACAAGAGAACACGTATTGTTCAAGAGTCATTCTATGTTGATTGGCAAGAATCCAATCCTTCTGAAGTGAAATCTGAACCTGCATGGTTCTTTGATTCCGATACTGTGTTCAATTCATTTAATTTGCCAGTTTTCGATGATGATACATCAATTCCAAGTACTCAAACGAATATTATTCCATCATCTTCATCGTCTGTTCCATCCATCCCACAAGTAAATGATGCTGTTTCAACTGATGTTAGCTCATCGTCTCCAATGCCTGATCAAGCTCCATTATCTGATTCTTTATCTCCTACATCTCCTAACTTACCTGATTCAACACCTGTCATTGATACACCTTCATCTACTCTTTCTCCGGCAATGGCTGATACTTCTTCAACTATCTTCCTTCTTCAAGTGATTATAAAACTTTGAAAGATCATCCGCTTGATAATGTGATTGGATCTGTTTCTGATGGTGTTCGCACGCGAAGTCAATCCGGTCTGATTAATGTTTGTCTTTTCTCATGCTTTATTTCTCAAATTGTTCCAAAAAATGTTCATGCTGCTTTACAAGATCCTTGTTGGGTAGAGTCTATGCAATTGGAACTTCAACAGTTCAGAAAGCTTAAAGTTTGGACTTTAGTTGATTTACCTCCCAACAAATATCCAATTGGTACAAAATGGGTATTTAAGAACAAACCAGATGATCGGGGTGTGGTGGTGCGAAACAAATCTAGACTTGTAGTGCAAGGCTTTGCTCAAGAAGAAGGAATTGATTATACAGAAGTCTTTGCTCCAGTTGCTCGTCTTGAAGCAATCCGAATATTTCTTGCTCATGCTGCTCATAAACAGTTCAAAGTGTACCAGATGGATGTGAAATGTGCTTTTCTCTACGGAGACATTGATGAAGAGATATATGTGTGTCAACCACCAGGCTTTGAAGATCCTGATTTTCCTGATAAAGTGTATAAGCTTGATAAATCTTTGTATGGCCTTCATCAAGCACCCAGAATCTGGTATGAGACTCTTACGCAATATCTTTTAAGCAATGGTTATTCTCGTGGTACCATTGATATGACCTTATTTAAAAGGGGGTGAATGGTGAAATGATCTTTGTTCAAGTGTATGTCGATGATATTATTTTTGGATCTACAAACTCTCAATTGTGTAGAGAGTTTGAAGAAGTGATGAGCCAAAGGTTTGAAATGAGTATGATGGGTGAAATGTGCTTCTTTCTTGGCTTGCAAGTTGAACAACAGAAAGAAGGAATTCTTATTCATCAAGAGAAGTACATTAAAGATATTCTGAAGAAATTTAAGATGGATGATGCGTCTACTGAAATGACTCCTTTTACTGCTCAGACGTGTCTCACTCCAGATGAAAATGGAAAACCAGTTGATCCTCATCTCTTTCAGTCTATGATTGGCTCTCTCATGTATCTTACTGCAAGTCGTCCTGATATCACTTTCGCTGTTGGTTACTGTGCTAGATATCAGTCGGCTCCAAAGGAATCTCATGAGAAAGCTGTCAAACGAATTTTCGTTATCTCAAAGGATCGTCTCGTCTCGGACTGTGGTATCCATATGGTGGAAATTTTAATTTACATGCTTATTCTGATAGTGATTCCAATGGTTGCAGGTTAAACAGAAAATCTGTGTCTGGAGGTTGTCAATATTTGGGAAATTGTCTGGTATCCTGGCAGAGCAAGAAACAAACTACTGTTTCTCTTTCTACAGGGGAAGCTGAATATATTGCTGCATCTAGCTGCTGCTCTCAAGTTCTCTGGATCCAACACCAAATGATTGATTATGGAATTAATTTCCTTCATACACCTTTATTCTGTGATAATGAGGCTGCCATTGGAATTGCTAAAAATCCCATTCATCATTCTCGCACAAAGCATATTGAAACCCGAATTCATGCGATTCGTGATGCTCAGGAGAAGGGTTTCATTAATATTATTCCCATCGATACAAAAAATCAAAAAGCTGATCTTTTCACAAAAACTTTTGATAAACCTCGTTTTTATGAATTGATTTCTATGCTTGGGTTAATATCTTTTTAAATTTTCATTTTCTATTTCTTTGATAATAATAAAAAAAATTAAGTTAAAATTTCATTTATAATTATAGAAATATGAAAATAAAAATTTGGGGGAGTAATATCATTATTCTGAGATCGGATTTAACATGATGAGAAATGATTGTATATTCTCTAAATATTTCTTATTTACATGACCAGTAATTCTATGAGAAATGATAGTAACTGTTACTGGATTCTGTTTCACATTAAAATAAAAAGAAATGGATCAGATTCTTTGACGATATGCTTGATAGACTCAGCCTGATGAATGAAGTAGACAGCAGCTTTATGATTAAATTAAACTTTATGCTTAAGAATGTCTGGATTTACTCATTCATTTTGGATTGCACAAAAACTGAGTCCTGAAAAAATTGGATTGAGAATGAATCTTTCGTTCATTTTGCTTTGTTATGTCATCATTCTCTGCTGGTTTATTTTGTGTCAAGATGTCTTGTGTCTGTGCTTATCTCCTCTGCTGTACGTGAGTACTGACCTGGAGTGATGATCTCCTCTGCTGTACGATAGTACTGACCTGGAGCTCTCATCAGCACATGTTCAAATGGTTATCTCCTCTGTTATACGTGAGTATAGATCTGGAGCTCTCACCATTTTGATATAATTATGTCAAATCATCTTATCGATGAATTTCTCTCAGAATGAAATATTCTGTTTATGATCATTTGCACACTTATCCACAAATCTTGTTCCATGAAGATTGATTCATAATTCAAGAAATCCTGAGGTTGGGTGAGGGTTTTTACCAAATGATTGTGGGGTCTTAGCATTCTAAAGCATCTAATCGAACCTTAAATGAATCATAAGCTGTTGTTTGAAAAAGGATAAGGCATGAGTTTAAGTGGACAATTATATCAGCAATCGTTATTGATTTGTTCTAATTTCAGTTGTTTCTGTGCAGATTGTGATCAGACCTTGTACTCAGTATGATCTCATGACTGGTAGATGATTTTTAATCATCATTATGTTCTAAAATATTTAGAGAATGTGATCTCTGATTATTTTAGATCTCATTATGTGATGTGCTTCATTTGAGTATTATAATTTAAAAAAATAATAATAATAATAAATAAAAAAAATAAAAAAATAAAAATATATATAAAAAAAATAAAAATAAAAATAAAAAAAATAAAAAATAATAATAATAATAATAATAAAAAAAAATGGTGCGAAATTATTCTTTCGCTAATAGTTTCGCTAAGCGAAACTGCAATTTCGCTAGGTTTGCTTATAAGTTGTTAACCAGTTATCTTCTAGCGAAATTACAGTTTCACTGGGCGAAACTGTAAATTCGCCAGACGAATTTATAGTTTCGCTGCCAGCGAAACTGTTGGCTATATAAGTCATTTTTGCGAAATTTCTTTCATAATTTCGCGACATCGTTCAGTTTCTCCTTTTAGGGTTTTTCCGTAACATAAACGGCGATTTTGATTTGTGTGTGTTATTTGGACTGATTTCGCGTGCTATTCTCTTCGTATGTGAGTTTCGAACACTGATTGACTCTTTAATCTGGATTACATCATCTATTAATAAGGAATCTGGATTATGTCGCTTCGGTGGTTTCGCTGTTCGTTCAGCGAAACTACTGAAGTCTCTGCGAAATTGAACGAAAGTTCACATCTTTTCAGCGAAACTGTAAAGTTATGCTGTCCGAGCGAACTTAACAGTTTCGCCATATCTTATCTAATTTCGCAATGACTGATCCTTAATTCACACAGTTTCGCTTGTATTTTCATGTGTCAGCGAAACTAATTTGTAATAGCGAAACTAAATTAATATTTGGTGAAACTAATTGCGAAACTACTTTGATTCATTCTAATCTTGTCGAAACTACTTTTTGTTCTGCGAAAATAACAAGTTTCTATGAGCGAAATTATAGTTTCGCTCGTCGAAACTGTTTGTTTTTCTTGTCGAAACTGTCTTTGATTCAGCGAACCTATCATGTCTTAGTGAGCGAAACTATTGTTTCGCTTGCCGAAACTGATTGTTTCTTTTGTTTTTGTCTTATTTTCTTATTTTCAGTATTTCTTATTCAAATTTATTTGTTGTTCTTTTCAGGTTATTATGGCGAATCTCAAGTTTGATGAGAGGAATAACATCACTGCCATATTAGACGATACTCTGCCAAAGGCGGCCGGATTTCGTGACTGTATTAGATGGCTCCAAAGATCACCCATTGCATATGCTATCTCTCACTCACACCACTATCTATGATCTTCATATTAGAGACTTTTGGAGATCAGCAGAATACAACACTGGAGGAGATGTTCAGAGAATCACAGCTAGAGTGATTGATCATGATATATCTATTACTGCTGAGAGCGTGTCGAGGATTCTTAGACTAGAAGATGATACTGGTGATGAAGTTGATATGACAGAATCTGAAGTTTCCAAGCTTTCCGACAAATGGGGTATGAGGGACCAGCTTTTGGTTCGAGGAAGGAGATTAAAAAGTCCTTTTTATCTAAAGAATGGAGATATATAGCTCACGTTTTTATTATGTGCTTAGATCACCGTAAGGGTGGATCTGATGGACTTAACCTTGACTGGGCCAAAGCTATGGTGATATGTTGTAAAGGGGAGAAAGCAAACATTGCTAGATTGATCTTTGCGTGTATGGCAGAAAAATATGTGAAAAAGGATAAATGGTTGTTATATCCTCGCTTTATTCAGATGATTATTGATGATCTTGTTCCTGATATTTCCTAAACATGGTGAAGTTAAGAGATTAGTGCAGATGAATCCTCGGATATTTGCTGATTGCTGTGCTATCCGCCATGATTTCAGTGGTAAAATAACCCATCTCTGGGAAAATATGTACCCACCAGAACGATGGAATTATATCAGACGGGTCGATGAGTCTGAAAACAAAAGGGCTGAGGAAACAAGGGTGAAACAAGCTGATGCAGCTAAGAAGAGAAAGAGATATGCAAAAGAGAAAGATTATGATTTCGAAGAAGACATAGATACACAAGCAGAGGAAATAAGGGTGGAGAAAGAACGGAGGTCTAAAAAGAGAACTGACTTTGTTGAGCCTGAACGAAGAACAAAACATAGACACGAGGGTTTCACAGCAGGGAAAGAGGCTAGTGCTGGTCTTGATGAGGATGTGATTCGTAGTCTAAATACTTCATTGGCAAATGAGTTAAGTATGATAAAGACTAAACTGACGAATCAGGAGATTAGGGAAAACAAAAGATGAGGTAATTGAAGGAATGAAAAAGATGTTGGTTGACCAGAATAATTTGATTAAGAGGTTGTTTGAAGAAATTTCTCAGATGAAAGCTGCTGCTGGCCTACCTAGTCAACTAACTCAATCTGAGTTAGATGATATGACTGATATATCTAAGTACTCATTCTTAAATGTGGGTACTTCATCCAAGGTAGGAGAGGGCACTTCTGGAGCAGCTGATACTGAAGCAAGGGAACAAGAGATCCCAAGAGAAGATGCTGGAAGAAATGAGGAAGATGATATTATTGAAGCAGGGTTTGTTAATCTACAGTTTGATTTTGATAAGGATATTGTGGGAGAAGAAGTGGTTGTTACAGCTACTAATGAGGAAGTGTCAGATAAAGGAAAAGGTTGATTGATTGATGAAGAAGAGGAGGATGAGCAATTGGTTGATTATGATTCTGAACCGGAGTTCTATGAAGTAGATGAGAGACCTTTGGTGTATGTTGCTAAGAAGGGAGATGATGAAAATGATGTGTTTGAGATGGATAAGAGTGATTGGTTGGTAAAGGAGAAGGAGGCTGAAGAACTTACTCCTTTGTTTCAAAATATGGAGAGTTTAAGCAGAAAAGAGGCAGACAAGAAGATAATAAGTTGGTGTTATAATCCTTTCTTAAAGATGTTTTTGATTAAAAGAAGAGGAGGCAATATTAGTTACATGCTCAAGAGGAAGGCTTTTAAGACCTTGCCTAATGGGATCTGAGACGGTTGGCCACCTTGCCTTTGATTAATGCTCATTTAAGTGAAAGGGCATATTTCTTGAGAAGGAAATTAAAAATGGCCTTAATGATAATTTTGAATCATTTGGATACATGAAGGCTGAACGAAAGAGATCGAAGAAAGATAAAGACTGGAGACTGGCAAAGGGAGGATTGTTTTGAGAGTCAAACCACCTAAGACTGTAAACAGAGTAAGATTGGCTGATCCTCTTCCTCCACGTTTACAGGACTTTGAAAAGTGGTTCTATGATAATAACACTGGCGAGGCGGTGATTAGAGCCAAACAAGGAAAAGAGTTTAGGGTGTTTGACCAATGGAGTTATTCAGCTTCTGTGATGAAGATCTCTTGATTCTTTGTGAAAATCATATTAAGGCTGGGGCAGGAGAGGAAACACGAAAGGAAGCAAGCTTGTTTATGAATGTGGCGAACAAAATAAGAGGAGTACGGGCGGAGGTAAAGAGTTTGGCTGAAAGGTGAGAGCACAAGATGACTTTGCCATGGATGTTCAAGACATGACCAGGCAGTTTGCTAGAGCTAGTGGTCATTCGGAGGAAGCTGATGATGCAGGAATTAACCTTGGAGAATCAGTGGCTGAAGCTTCTAAAGATGTTGCTGCAGGAGGTGATGAAGATAGACCAACAGCAGCTGAGGAAACGGGAGCTGACGAGTCAAACCAAGAGAAGTGAAGACAGTGAGGTCCAACCTAGGGGGAGTATTGAAGATCATGTTAGGTTGGACTCACTTTAGTATAGATGTTTACTTTACATTGTAATAGGACTTTTGTTAGTTTCATTTTGTATTTTGTTAGTAATTAGCAGTTTTGGCAGTCCAGCGAAACTGTGAGCGAATCTATAGTTTCGCTCACAGTTTGCTGTTTTGGTTCACCCGGCGAACTTGTGTTCTGCCGGGCGAAACTATAGTTTCGGCATGACAGTTTCGCTGGTAGCGAAACTGTCAGCGAAACTATGACTGCTATATATACTATTGTCATTTCTCTTTGTATGGTAAGTTTGTAAAACCCTAATCGTGGAATTCTGTTGCAAACTATCATTTCTAAGCAGTTACTTCATTGAAATACAATTGTGCTTATTGTTATTGAGTGAGTTTGTTCATTTGAATATCAATTATGTCTTGATTCATCATATTCACTTCTCAATTGTTTGCTATTTGGTTTGTGTATTTGATATTGATCAAATTATCCTATCAATTGTACTGTTCATCGATCACTTGGACCAACAGCAATCTATACTTGGAAACTTGCTATCTTACAAAACGTGTTTACAAATACTTTTCTTAATGTTTGCGTCATTTCTTGAATCGCTTTTGAACCCTTAACCTTGAAAATCAATGAAATTTTATCTTGGTTTTGAACAACAAGACTCGTTGTTATCCTCATTGCGATGTGGATATAAGGGTTCATAAAATTTCGTAATTTGTAGTCATATGTGTGGCTTAAAAGAAAAGACATAACTTGGCATGTGTCTAAGTGTCTTACTTTCACATATGACAAAACCTAACATCCGTGTTCCTGTGAATCTCCTGTTTAACTTTTCATCACTAAGTGCCTCTTATCTTAGATGCCATGATGACAAATGGTGCATTATAGACCGATTAACTAATTTCATATTGACTCATGTGGGTTAACGGGTCGAGAAATTGGTTCGTATCTATCTCAAATAGTCGTATACCGTGGTATGTTGTTGAACATCGATCATTAATTTGGATGATCAATTCATTTTCTACTTTTAATAATGTTCCTAACCATCGTCGTGAACTTATTCCAAAATCTTCGCATATGTATTATTCTTAGACCGATGATTGGTCAAAGGAGAGATACATATTCACAAGATATGCGTTAAGATCGTTTCATATAGTGACGTTTGGGATTCTTAAATCCTGACGGTTAACCTTTCTTATCATTGTTGGTCCTTATTGATTCCTAGACATCAAATTACTACGAAATTATATTCTAGAAGTTGTGACTTATGAATCTAAGGTACCACGGTAGCTCGTCATCGTTCTTTTTCAACGTTTCATCTCAAAACGTCTCACGTTTATTATGTTAAGAATCTTGTAAGATTACATAAAGTGAAGCGTTCCACCTGTAATCAAACGTCAAACACTGCTCGTTGAACACTTACCTTTCATTTTAACTCCTTTTGTACATCTAAGTTCATTCTTAATTTCGGGACGAAATTCTTTAAAGTTGGAGAGACTGTAACATCCGGTATTTTTACGTTAATTAAAAGTTAATATCGTTTATGTTGTAAGGGCCTTTATTGCCTAATATGGAACTCATGGGTTACTTATACTCATAACTTTAATTTGTCTTTTAATCCTTAAACTCGAAAGATTATAATGATAATTGTTATTTAATTAATAATAATAATAATAATAATATAATAATAATAATAATAATAATAATAATAATAATAATAATGATAATAATAATAATAATAACAAAAATAATAATAATAACAATAATAACAATAATCATAATAAGTGTTAACCCTTGAGATATTTAATTAAATTAAAAAATGTTACTTAGATAATTCATGTAAAATTTTAAATTATAGAGGTTATATAAATTACTTGTTATTAAATAAATTAAATGAGGGTCTTAATAGTTAAGGGGCTTATATGTCATTTTTGAAACTTAATTAACAAGGTTTTTTTTACATAAGATGATAAGCTTTCAAAACCACAGGGACTGAAAGTGTAACTATAAATAAAATAATCCTCAAACCTCCCTCCCTCGCCCTCGTTTTCCCGGTCGCCGGCCGGCAAGCTCCGGCGCGGCTCCGGCGACCCCAAAACACTAAAATTAATTCGATTCTTTAACCCAAAACCGTTTCCCAATCTATTTAGAACCCGTTTCGAACTTAAAGACACCAATTAAACGCATTAGTCATCGGTTACTAGGTGATTCGAGTGAATAACCGAAATCCTTTTAATCTCATAGCCGTTTGTACATTAAAACACAATAATAATCTAATTAACTCAACATAAACAATAATCTAACTATCTTTGATCGAATACAACCTTCAATTTCATCTGAAACAAACGCAAATCTCGAATTCAGTCATCATCTTCATTCGCGACTGTAGCCTAACCGTGATCCATGCTCGGAGCTTTATTAAACCAAATTGGAAGAGGGCTTTTGCTTATCATCGATTTGCGAATCTATCTGCAAAGCTAATTGAAATAAGAACAACATTTGAACCTTAAATCGACATCCACGAAGTCGCGGTGGTGGTACCTATCATCTTCATCGAATCCGAACTCAATAACGTAAGTATCATACATCAATATGCTCGATTTCTCATGGGGAATCAAAGCCCTATGATTTATTTCATTAGCAATATCATCTTGATGTTCAATTGGATTGAAATCAGTTCTAGGGTTCATGGATATTTGGGGGATTATTAAATAAATACATATAAGGTTTTACAGCGGGTTTGTAACAGATATGGGCGCTGGCCCGAATGGTTAACACCTAGAGCACCTACATAGGGGACCCGGGTTCGATCCCGGGCACCCACATTTTTTTTAGGTGTTTTTCAGCCTTTAAAAAAATTATATAAATTTTCAAAAAAAAATATAAAAACCAGTTTTATAAATTTTGATTATTTTAAATTATTTCTTTAACACCTTAACAAATTTTTTTATATATATAAAATATTAATAACAAATGTTATAATTAGATTGTTTTTATAAAAAATAAACTTTAAATAGTTAGGATCATTAAGTTGTATCTAGCTATTTCATTACCTTTAATTATAGATTAATTATGATTTTATTTTATAAATCAATATGTTAAATGAATAATTATTTAAATAGTTTTTTAAATAATCCTTTAAATAATTAGTATTTATCTAATCTTTTAACTATATGATACGATAATTAGTTTAAAGATTTATTCATTAAACTATTACTTAAACTCTTGAAACCTGTGAAACATATATATATTGTACTTATACTAAAAGTTGTGTACAATAAATCGTTTAGAAGTTCAAACTATATAAAACGATTTAAGTTAATTTTAAAGTCATCTAAATAAATATTTAATTAAGTACCTTTATCAAATTTTTAAATAATTAATAAATTAATTATCTCTTTTCACATATTATACTTGATCTTTATTTAAAACAATAAACTAAATTGTTGAATCACTTTAATTATTACTGGTATTAATTGATTTATACCATCTTTGTTAAACTAAAATGTAAGCGATCCATTATTTTATTATTTCAACCCCCAAATTCCTAACTGAAACTCTAGTTCACACTTATTTGTTAATCTTATTATTTAAACTTAAAACTTGTAAATATATACATATTTAGGTACCTCGTGAAGGTTTACTTTGGAACGTCGCTTATTATTCATATTAAACATCTCTTATATACTTATTGAACATGTGAGTTTCCTTGCCCCTTTTTCATATTTTCACACTAATTTGGGGTGAAACATGATAGCTTATACATGATAAACTTATACACGTTTGAGACTTGTAAATCACATGCAATTCAACTTATTATTTTGTCATGGTTATTTGTGTATTGTAAGTGTTTATATGAGATACATATTTGTTTACAATCATTAACTATTGCTAGCCTGGCGACGTCTTAGATCTTTGGGCCTGACAAGCCTATTTGGTGCTAAAGTCGAGGTATTGCCGACTCCTGATGACGTATGCTTGTTCATCATGGGAACCAAATACACTTAGCCAATCTTTTATACTTGTAATCAAGTCGAGGTTTGGTTGTAACGATATGTGTTCTATAACCTTACTTGCTTATGACCTATGACATGAATTGCTACTTATAACCTTTTTCATATTATGTATGAAAACCTTGGAAACTCACCAACTATTTTTAGTTGACTCTTATTTTATCATGTTTCAGGAAACCCCCAAGTTTAAAGTGGACTTTTGAAGCTTGCAATAAAACTAGGACTTGGACCTAGTAATGAATAAAATGTTTATGAAATGTTTAGTCTTGTTTGGAACTTATTTCATGTTTGAGACTTATGCTTGTATTTCATTTTAAGACTTATGATAATAATATTTGCAATTTAAATATAGCGTTATGTGGCTGTGAACAATCTTAACCCTCACACCTCGACGTTTCCGCCGTCAAGGTTGGGGTGTGACATGTTTGACAAGACACCTTTTAGAAACTTAGCGTAGTTTGGCATTTGTGCTAAGGCCTCCACCAAAGGCAGATTGATGTGGAGTTGCTTGAACAACCCAAGAATTTGCCATATTGTGCCTCATTCTTTGTTGTCTCAAACGACCTGGATATGGAGCTGGTGGAACATAAGGTGGTGGTGGAACGTATTTCTTTGCTGGTTCTTCAATAACAACAGGTTGCTTTTGCTTATCACTCGCATTACTTGGAGTTTCAGTTTCTACTTCTTCAAGAATGGGTTGTAATGCGGGTTGTTAGGACCTGGTATTTGAACGAAATACCTAGTGATTAGCGTGTAAACCAGATCAAATAGTGCGGAATCCTATTTGATTGGCGATCCAATCAGTGAGAACACAAGAAGAATCAATCAAGAATTGAATCTAACGTTAGAAGTCGATTGAGAATCGATCTAATGTGTTCTGTGAACTTGGAGAACGATTTGGGAGGCTTCTGGACGGCTAGGGTACGTCTGGAGTCGTAATGGTATGAATGCTTACGTTTTTCCACGAATTGGGTTGTATTTATAGGTTAGTATTGTTCATTCGTGCGACTGGACCATAAGTATGGTTCAGTCGTGCGATTGAACTATGCGGTTGATTCATCCGCACGACTGAGTGTTCAGTCGTGCGACTGAGCCAATCTTATGTGTCAATCATACGACTGATCCAGTCTCCTGGTTCAGTCGTGCGACTGAGTCAATCGTATGAAGTTATTCATGCGTGTGGTCCATTCGCATGGGCCATTCGCATGAGAACTTCATTAAGTTAAGTTTGAATGTATTAATTAATATAACATTTTGTGTAACCATTCAAACAATCACAAACCTAATTAACCAATTCAATATCGACTCATTAATGAAATATTAGACATTACAAATCACAAACAATCCATATCATTTCATTAATCATTTCACATTACATCATAATCAAACAAACAAGATCTATTACATTTCATATCATGATCTAGGGACATACATGCATCAACAAACTCCCCATTGGACCTAGATCTCTCTAATCTCTTGTTTTCTCCTCCTTGTATTTCTTGTACTTCTCCTCTTTTGTGACTCCCGCGTGAATCTCAAACGCAAAGCAGAGTCGTATAACGTTCTCGAACTGGAGGGATTGTACAATATCTTGCGTATCATAGAACAGTGGCCACTTGTATAGCGTGTAGACATCATTTGCTGACAAGTTTGTAAGCCACATCGGGTCGAATACCCTGATCGTATCCATTTGGCCCTCTTTGCTTAGGACTATGATCGCTTCTGCTGTTCTCCAATCATAGTACCACCACTTAAAGTGTGGAGTGAAGTCCTGTGGCATTTTCCTGAGTGGGATTCTCGACATTGTGAGCGGAGGACTCCACTTCAACACTATCTTGGGCTTGCCAGTAATGGCATCAACCTCAGACCTTCTTATATACCTAGTAGGCTGTTGTGGTCTGAAGTTAACCCATCTGGTGTGGTACTCCTTCTTTAGGGCAGCCTCAAACCAGTCTGACATCTTCCTCGGGTCAGCATACAAAAGCTTTAGCTTAGCCAGCTGGTTGAGCTCAAAACCTGGTAAAGTCTTCAGATCATGTGGGAATCTGAAGTACTCTATGCCCTGTTCTCTCTTAACTGCATATACTTTAAGATCATCAAAATACGCCCATGCAATGATCCTGCCAGACACCTTGTGATGTTTCTTGACTCTGTAGAGTTTGGTGTAGGCATCTTGTTTCGGTGCAGCACGTTGGGCTCTAACTTCTTCAAAACATGCAGCCCACTCAGCCTTTCGAATGTCGACATCGTCATTTGAGGCTTGGGCCGTTCCTTCTGCTTTCTCTGTTTCTTGCTCCATCTTGTTCAAGACCTCAAAAGTATCGCTGATGAGGGATTCACCCAGATTGGGGACCACATTTCCCTCATTGTCAGCGTACTGAGGGTAATCCTCGGCAGTGACATCTTCAATCTCGACTTCATCAACATCGTTGAGCTCTTCGTCACTAGTCGAATCACATGTCGGAGCATCTTTCACTATCTCATCTGGATTGAGCTTGAAAATCTCTGCGAGTTGCTCGTTTGATAGGTCGTGAATTATTTCCCCTTCTTCAGGGGTATAACTCACTGACCTCCTTACGATCCCTTGCAGATCAAGAATCATTGTTAGCTGAGTCTTGACCTGCTGAAGGGGAGCAACATCAAACTCATCCCTTTGGTAATTTGGATCTGTTTGATTTACACATTAAACATATCAACCATTAGTAATTAATCAAACAGAAATGCATTAACTTAATATAAACATTAAATACATAGTTTTCAATACATGATTCAAATACAAAAGTAAATTAATACATAAACATCTAATCTTTACTTTTGTCTTGTATCATCGGCTCATCACTTGGAGGAGCAGAGGTAGAGGCTGATTGGTCTTGTCTGTTCTTTGACCTCCTCTCTTGACCTGAAGCAGAGGCCGATGCAGCTGCATCCCCTCCTTCTGCTTCATCATCATCGTCCTTCTCCTCTGTCCTTTCCCCTTCAGTTTCCTCATCCTCCTCTGTATCATCCTCATCATCCTCATCATCATCTTCATCATCATCATCCCCATCATCTCCGTCCCCTTCCTTGATCTTCAAGGGCTCCTCCTTAGATCCCTTGAGCTTTAACATGATAGTCTTCTTTGCCTCCTCCAACTTCTCTATCCTTTTGGTAGATGTGATGCTATGTGCTTGGAGTTTGGCTATCTCAGTGCTCTGAGCAGCCATCTGTTGGGCCTGCTCCTCTATAACTCGAGCCTGCTCTGCAATCTGGTGAGATTGTGTAGCAGTCAGGTCAGCAAGCTGGCGGATCTGAGCCGCCTTCTCCTCATCTGCCGCTAGTAAGCGCATCACCATCCTGTTGAGCGCAGACAACTGTTCCTCTACCCCGATTGGAGGTAGAGGTGATCCATAAGTATGAGAGGGATGGGCTAAGGGTCCAGCTTGGTGGGTAGTGGTGGTGGTGGTGGCTGTAGTGAAGATAGGTCTGTGAAATGGTGGAGGTGATGTGGGAGTAAAGGATATGGTGGTGGATGGAATCTGTACTGTGGTGGGAGGTTTGGTGGTGGCTGTGGTAGCTGTGGTGGATGTGGTGGCTGTGGTGGTGGATGGTGTGGCTGTGGAAGTGGTAGTGGTGGTGGAAGGTATGGCTGTGGAAGTAACAAAAGTCAAACGTCGCTTCTTCTTCTTCTGACCATGGGGCTGAGCCATCCTTTTCCTCCTCGTCCCCGTTGAGGTGGATGCTCCCCCTACAACCCTGCTAGCTGACCCCAGTGCATAACTCGGGTCAGTTTTAGTCTCTCCGGAGTCTCTCGGGTGTTCACCAACCACCCTTAGCCCATGTTCTGTGGGAACAACTTTGCTTCCCACAGTTCGCGTTAGGGGCTCCTCATCCGACTCCTCCTCCTCCTCCGCACCAGGAACAAAATCCTGATGAAATCTTGCTGACTCGGCAACGTCTCCAGCTGGGGCAGACACTGGAGGTATAACATCAGACACAGTGCCTCTAGGTGGAATAGGCATATCGTCTCCAGCATCCCCACTGTCATCATCATCCGAGTCATGAGTGGGTAGAGCAATCTGCTCCACATCAGAATCACTATCATCGTGGCGCCACTTTCTCTTGGCTGGCACCACGTAGTCCTCCCGGGCCAGATGCCCAAACAACCTCCTGACAGGGGGTTTCACTTGCTTCCCCCTGTATACCTTCATCCTCCCCAAGGTAGTGTCATCCATCACCTCGAGGACTACCGCATCATCCTTCTCCTTCGGCAGGGAGGGGAGCTTCTGATCTATGATCATCTGCATAAACCTCGGGTACATACAGAAGCCCTCCTTCCCTTTCCCCTCAATGTTCTCCACCAGGTAGGTGAAGATCATCTTGGAGAAGCTGAACGGGTGGTTCAGCACCAACGCAACATACGCGTTCTGTATCTGGTCGGATAGCTCATCAAAACCTCCCTTCCTGGAAGCTATGCACTTAAGCAGCACGTGCGCAAGATACTTAAACTGGGGACAGAGGTTACTCTTGTTGAGTACCCCAGCATTGATGTCCCCAGAGTACTTGGCTCTAAGAAAGCATTCTCTGACTGTGAGGGGGTGTAATCGAGTCGGACAATCAGCGTCATCCCCCAACTGTAATACGATCCTTAGATCCTCCTCTGAGATAGCAATAGCCTCTCCAAAGATGGTACTTCTGATGCAGTGAGGCTCAGAGGATCTATCCACTGTAGCGCCTTCCCAGAAGGCCTGCTGAATGGATCGATACGGAGTACAAGGAGTAGATATGGCATGTGCAATCCTCGACCTCAGTAGAAATATGATAATGCCCGAGAAATCAGCAGCGTTTCTGGATGTCAAATCCAGATGAGCACATATATTGTGCTTCGTGCTCATAGTCCATCGACTCGCCATCTGTTACACAAAGATAGTAAACGTTAGTACAATTGGCTAAGAAAGTCATGTAACACTCAAACTTGAAGAAAAATCTTTCTGTCATGCGATTGAGGTTGTGCTACTGAGATCAGTCGTGCGACTAAACAGTGCGACTGTGATTCAGTCGTGTGAATGATCTCATGCGTACGACTGAGTGTGCGACTGGACTCATGCGTGTGTAACCTCATGCGGTTGAGCCAGTCGTGCGACTGAACTTCATATGCATGGTTCAGTCGTGCGGTTAGGCAGTTCGCACCCTTCAGTCGTGCGACTGAAGTTCATCAACCTGTCCATTCGCATGATGTACTAACTGTTCAATTCAAATTCACTTTTCACCAATTTTGAGTTTTAGACTTCGTGTATTGGTTCATTTGACTCGCAATCCATTTGTATAACACCTAACGTCTTTAATTTCTTCTATTTGAGTCGTTTAGTTAGGTTATTAAGCCACTTAAGTCTCGGTTAGTTTACGGGTTTGATTTTCCAGATTTGGTGTCAAATTGAACATTATTGTGGTTTCTCTTCACCGCAAATTACCTGTAAAGTCGATGTATATGATCTGTAATCAAGAAATGGGGGGTTTTAGGGATCAAATGAAGTTTGGGCAGAGTGACGTTAAGTCGTGCAATTTAGGGTTAATTTGAGGGTGGTGAGTCTCTGCGACCGACTCCCCCTCTATTTATACTAACCCTAGATTCAATCGTGCGACTGAGCTCATACGCACCTTTCAGTCGTGCGAGTGGGGCTCAGTCGTGCGATTGGCTCAGTCGCCCTTCTTCAGTCGTCCGACTGGATCTCAGTCGTGCGACTGACTCACTCGTTCGCCCTTAAGCATCCGACTGGGCCAATCGTATGGGCCATTCGGTTGGATGGTCCATACTCATGGTCCATTCGTACGAATGGCTCCCATTCATATGATTAGTCCATACGTATGGTCCATTCGTGCGAATGGGTCATACTTATTAAATTTTATGCCAATTTGAATATTTAACTTTTAAACCCCTTTTAATTGTTGAAATTAACGTTATGAGCCTTTGATCATCTCAGACATGATCATTTTAACTTGAAAACTTTTTGATCACCTCAGACGTGATCCTTTTAAACAGTTTAGTCACCTCAGACGTGAACCTTTTAAACACATTTTCACCTCAGACGTGACTGTTTTAAACTTTTAAAGCACATGTGGTCATCTCTGACATGACCCTTTTAGTGAGTTGATCCCTTACTGATTTTCCTGATGTAGTCCGACAAACAAACAAACTAAACCGACTAACTAAATTAAAAATTTAAACTAAAGAATCAAAACAAGACTTGTTTTTGGCTTTTTGTGAGAGATAAATCCTAAGATGGAAATCTACGGGATTTGGTTCCGGAATAGACAGCTTCAACTTAGATTGACCACACCTGGACCAATTCAATTTTGGAATCATACAGGCAAGTCAAATCATTTGGGACTTGTTATCAAAATCTTTTGATGCTCAATTCTTGGTTTTCATCCAGAGTCGTTAGCAACTTTAAGAAATCATACTGGAACTCTTAGATTACCACATTGATTAGAACTTTCAAGAATTTGTAGCCACAATGATTGTCAATATGTTTGTCCACTTAAATCCATACACAGACTTTTGACACAAACTGGTGATTGTATTAGGTTTAATTATTTCAACTAACATTTGTGGATCCCACACTTATATGGTAATCAACATTCCTCAGGAGCTTTTGAGCGGTCTACGGGTATTATTACAAGAAGAGACTATTCTTAGAGCTTTCAAAGAGAAGCCAGTCCTCAGGTCATGCCATCGCACAGCAGAGAGGCGGCAAACAACAATGAGTTCTAGAATATCTAGGTTATGCTTATCCTCAGGTCAGTGCCATCGCACAGCAGAGAGGCACACAACCTATCTCCTTGTTAGAGCAGTTTAATTTTATTTTGCACAAAATGCACCAACAACATAAGTCATTAGCTTTATAGCATTTGTCTTTCATTTTTTCTTGCTTTGCTCTATTTATGGTCATCCGCACACATTTGTGGCATTTACATGCTCATTACCCCTTATTGGAATATTGTTGATTGTGTTAACCAGTGATAAGATGGAAGCCCCCAGTCAGTTGAACGACTTAGTTTGATCTTGAGATCACCAGTCAGGTCTAATCATCTATTGTGTTGAATCTACCGACATATCATTTGTGGTCTAGCAACCTCTAGGTCGACTTTCTTTGTGTTACCTTAGGAGTTACCAGTTTTTCTATCATCTTCCCTTTTATATTGCTTAGACTACACAGACTTATACTTTGAATTTTTGCATCTTTTCTAAATTTAATTTTTAAGTCCCTCTTGATTTGTTCCTGTGTACTATCATTTTCCAAAGGGTTTGAATCGGTATCACAGATACGATCTACCTTATATCAGCTATCCACTCCTTCTCCCACTTGTTAGGACCTGGTATTTGAACGAAATACCTAGTGATTAGCGTGTAAACCAGATCAAATAGTGCGGAATCCTATTTGATTGGCGATCCAATCAGTGAGAACACACGAAGAATCAATCAAGAATTGAATCTAACGTTTGAAGTCGATTGAGAATCGATCTTATGTGTTCTGTGAACTTGGAGAACGATTTGGGAGGCTTCTGGACGGCTAGGGTACTTCTGGAGTCGTAACGGTATGAATGCTTACGTTTTTCCACGAATTGGGTTGTATTTATAGGTTAGTATTATTCATTCGTGCGACTGGACCATAAGTATGGTTCAGTCGTGCGATTGAACTATGCGGTTGATTCATCCGCACGACTGAGTGTTTAGTCGTGCGACTGAGCCAATCTTATGTGTCAATCATACGACTGATCCAGTCTCCTGGTTCAGTCGTGCGACTGAGTCAATCGTATGAAGTTATTCATGCGTGTGGTCCATTCGCATGGGCCATTCGCATGAGAACTTCATTAAGTTAAGTTTGAATGTATTAATTAATATAACATTATGTGTAACCATTCAAACAATCACAAACCTAATTAACCAATTCAATATCGACTCATTAATGAAATATTAGACATTACAAATCACAAACAATCCAGATCATTTCATTAATCATTTCAACATCTATTACATTTCATATCATGATCTAGGGACATACATGCATCAACACGGGTGCATCACCTTGAGTGGTTTTGCCACTCCTGGTGGTGATGGCTTTGACTTGAGCATTAGGATTTGTCACAGTGTTGCTGGGCAAAGCTCCTTGAGGTCTTTCAGAGAGTTGTTGTGCTATTTGACCTACTTGGTGCTCTATGGTCTGTAATGATGCTTTGTTGCTTTTGATGTCAGCTTCGTTTCTTTGGAACCTCTCCTCATTTCTTTGATCAGATTTCCGGATGTACTCATACGTAGCTTGTGTGGTTAACAACAATTGCTGTAATAAGTCTTCCATTGATGATGCTCCACGGTCTTGGTTACTACTGCTTGGACCTTGGTATGGTGGTTTCTGTTGTTGGTAAGGTGGCCTTCGGTTGAATCTAGATGATTGTTGGTTACTGCCAGCATCTCTGTAATTCGAGTTGTTTCTCCAATTTGAATTGTATGAGTTGTTTGGGCCTCCTACGTAGTCAACATCTTCAACCATCATAATGCCTTGTGGGCACTCGTTGGTCTTGTGTGAATTTCCACATGTGTTGCATCGTGTTGGAGTTTTCTTTAGCTCGCTTTGCAATTGTTCAAATTTTTTGGTTAGAGCTTCTAATTGGGCTGCAATTAGGGTTTCAGAGTCTACTTGATGAATACCTTTAGAACTGGGTTTGGTTCTTAAAGGATTGTAAGCAAAGCTCTTCTTAGCTGCTCTTTCTAAGGCTTGATATGCTTTTGTTGGCGTGACACTTCCAAAATCTCCTCCAGCACTTTGGTCTACTGCTTGCTTGTGGGCTCCGCTAATCGCATCGTAAAAGATTTGACACTGCAGCCACAGATCAAGTCCGTGATGTGGGCATCTCCGAAGGAGACTTTTATATCTATCCCTTGCTGCGTGTAATGATTCATCGTCGTCTTGACGGAAACTTGTGATGCTGCTTCTTAGTTTGGCAGTACGATCGGGTGGAAAGTATTTCAAAAGGAATTGTTCAGCCATTCCCGCCCATGTGGTGATGGAACCAGGCGGAAGTGAATCAAGCCAATCGATGGCTCGGCCTCGAAGTGAAAATGGAAAAAGTCTTAGTCGAATGGCGTCATCTGAACAGTTATTGATTTTGAAGGTGGCACAGATACGAAGGAATAGTGAGATGTGAGCATTAGGGTCTTCGTCTTGTAACCCATGGAACTGAACAGAGTTTTCTACAAGTTGGATAATACTAGACTTAATCTCGAAATTGTTGGCCGCTATTGCTGGTTGGACAACACTAGACTCATAACCATCTATTGACGGTATGGCATAGTGTGTCATTTTCATTTCCTCGTCTTGGTTAGCCATGTCTTTTTCGGATGGTGTATCTTCCAAAATGTCTTCTTTAATAACTGGTGCTTCTTGTTGTGATCTTTTGCGCAATCTTTGACGGAAAAGTCATTCGGGTTCTCGAAGAGGCGGAACAAGTTCAGAACTAGACGAGTCGGACATACACTAACTTAAGAAAGCATAAACTAACTAAGGCTTAAAATGAATCAGGCAAAAATAACTAAACTAACTAAGGCAAACTACCTACAAATAAAAATGAAGTTTAAACAAAAATATATTAACAGGTTATATGCAAGATAGTCAAAAATTTAGTTTGTCTTTCAAACTGCCGTGTGTCCCCGGCAACGGCGCCAAAAACTTGATTGGGTGCAGATAGTATATATATTTGATAAAGATTTATTGCACAGATTCAGTTTTAATTGGTTGTTACTAATACTAAACCACACACACAAAAGGCAGTGTACCTGTCGTGAGGTAATATAGCGTTGGTAAGAACCGGGTATCAATCCGTGGACACACCTAGCCTACTCAACAAACTTGATGTTTGACTATCAGATTTGGTTTTTTGTTAAAGAGAGTGATATTTTGTATTGGAAAGAATTTTAGGGTTTAAAAGTAAACAATAATAAAAAGAAAGTAAAATAAGAATTGAAGCGTTTGGATTTAAAATTAGGGAATAAAAGTTATCATCCTAATTAGAATCCACTTATGTAATTGTGATGAATTGGTGAGGTGATGTGATTATGTTAATGTTTATAAAGATGAGCCGGCGCGATTTCTCGACTATCCTGCTGCCGTAGTAACTTGATCCTGTCAGGCTGATTTTACTGCTCAGATCAAAGCCCTAGTAATGTAGATGAATCTTTTGTGTCCTATTTGACATACGATTTCTGAAAACATAATTTAATGTTAAAAAGAGAATTGATCAGGTTCCTTCCTAACATACCATTAATTTTAGAAAACCGTAACAATTACTGAAGATTCCGAACTAATAAAAGGGAACCCGCAAATGATCAGAAAGTTAAAGTGATATGATTTCTAATAACCATTTCTAGTTCATTAGCCATGGATTTATTATGAAGACCGGTTTTCGCGAATGAAAGTTAATCATACGGTTTTCAACCTTATATGACAATCACAATCACAAACCATAAAAGTTATAACTTCCCGTTCAAATGTAGATGCTACCCATCAATAGTTTTCCCAGACCACCATAACATTAACATAATACTTATCACACCATTAGTTCATCACAAATTACATAAGTTTCATCCTATTAGGATGATAAATAGAGTTTAGCTCATGATGAGCTTTAACATAACAACGGATAACAAAGAAGATAGATAAGTGATAATCGGTGAAATGGAACAATCAAACCGATAATCCACAATGGATGACGTTTAGGTGATCCCAAGCTCCTTCCAAGTGTTGTATGCACCTCCCGAGCCTCCGAATGATCTTGAAGTCTTGATTCCCGAGAGAATTCAGCAGAGTAACTCTCCCACCAAAGCTTGCCAAAAATGGTGAGTTAGGGCTTCTATTTATAGGCTTTCCGGAGTGTTTAAGCACGGCCCCGTGCCTAAAAGGCACGGCCCCGTGCTAGTACAATGCTTACGAAAGTTGGTCGGCTCGTACATGCAGGTTGTGTCGGGCACGGCCCCGTGCTAAATGGGGCACGGCCCCGTGTTGGTGGTGGGGCACGACCCCGTGCCTTATGGGGCACGGCCCCATGTCTACTTTTAGGGGACAATACTTTTTGTCCTGTCAGATGTCCAAGCACGGGGGTGTGTTAATTTAGCACGGGGGTGTGCTTAATGAGGCACGGCCCCATGCTTGGAGTCCAAAGCTCGGATTGCTTCAATTTCTTGTTAAATATACTCCTTTTGTCCATCTTGCCCTTTTAAACACCTGAAAACACAATTTAACACTTTTAAGTACATTTTCATCATTTTAAGGAAGATATTAAGGAATAATTGATGTGCTTTTGATAGGATTTTTATGTATAATTTGGAGCACATCACATATAAAACAACAATCGCTTACTACCTACACACTATTCTCATGTAAAAATAAATTATTTAAATATGTTTTAATAAATGCCAACATATGATCGATACCTAAGTTGTGTATATCCAGTTCTCTTACTATTAACATAGTTTGGAAGTTGTACTTCACATTTGAATTTTGAGAGTTCTTTGATGCAACCCATAAAGAGCTTTGTCAAGCTTGCAAACATAATCAGGATGATCTGGGTCTGCAAATTCAGGTGGTTGTTTGACATACACTTCCTCATCTATCACTCCATATAAAAATTCAAACTTGACATCAAGTTGATAGACTTTGAAATCCTTGGATGAGCAAAAGCGAAGAATATCCTAATAGCTTCAAAACTTACCACATGAGCAAAAACATCTGTGTAGTCAATTCTTTATTCTTGAGTGTACCCTTGAACAACTAGTCTTTCCTTGTTCTTGATGACAAGTCCTCTATCATCCTTCTTTTTTCTAAAAACCACCTTGGTACCTATTGTAGTCTTCCCATGAGAAAGAGGACGTAGGTTCTAAACCTTTTGTCTTTTTAGTTGAAGCAACTCCTCTTGTATTGCTTCAACCCAACTTCCATCTTTTAAAACTTCAGCAACCCTCTTTGGCTCAATCAGGGATAAGAAACAAGAGTGAAGACAAACATTTTTGTCATGGGTTTGTACTCATGTTCTCACCCTAGTCTCAACATCTCCAATGATGTTTTTGGTGGGATGGGACTTGTGGATTCTCAGTTGAGGAATCATAACAAGTTCGTTGGACAGATCTAAATTTGTGAAATTCATATCTGGTAATTGAGTATCACCCACCACATCAACACACTTATCAAGAGAAACTTGATCCAATAAGTGTGTGAAATCATTGATGTTGTCTTCTATGGAGTGGTTGTCAGCATCAAGAAATTCTTGATCACTATCACCACCTCCATCTCCTCCTACATTAGAAATACCTTCATTTGAGTTCTATGCCTTAGTGCTGGAATTTGTAGGCACCTCAGATGTATCAGCTGAAGAGTTTGTTATTGTTGTGTTGACAGGATTTCCAACTGTAGGGTTTGTTACCACTAAAGCTGAAGTAAATTTCTAACTTGGTATTCTCAGCTCAAATCTTGGGTTAGGATCTACGGTTGATAAGCTACCTATAGATCCTGAAACAATCTCACAAGATTTGTTAAAATAGTTGGTAACTAAATCAAGATAAAATAGCCAGTCAGGACCAAAACCATTTTATAAGGAATACACTTAGAGGCTAATGCAACCATAGAACAACTAGAGCTTTCAACATGCACATGCGAATTACAAGGAAGTTAATTTGGAAGATTTGATACAACTCAATGAATTATGCTAAGTATTAAATCTTCCAAAGCAAAAAGACCAAATCTTTTAAAGCCAAAGATGAAGTCTTTCAAAGCTTCAAAGACAAAGTCTTCCGAAGCCAAATACCGATTTCTTCTGAATACAAAGAAGACATGCTTTTTCTGAATCACCTTTTGACAAAAACTAAACCACTTTTCATTGGCATCTCTGAAGACTCACCAACTTATATGAGTTAGTGAAAAGTTCATACTTTTGTCGAACTGTAGATTATGGTCTTTTGTTTGTAACTTTCTACTTTTGTACTTTTATCCTTTTTGTAATAGATAAGGATGTAAGCTATGCCATGTCATAGTCACAAGTCAAAAGGCAATCTGCCTTTTGACTCTACATTGATCTTGTTGTCTAGATTAGTGTTTCTAGCTGGCCTTCAAAGTATCGTCGGCTGTAAGATGTAATATAAAGTATCTCAGGTACTTGTATCTTTATGTATGCTTTATAACACTTGTAAGAACGTGAGAGCAATATACATCATTCTTGAAAACCATATTTGAGTATTCTTGTTCTATCTTTTACTTGTTTTCTTAGTATCATCATAAACCGGTTCCACATTTGATTTCTTAATTGTTCTAAATCTCTCCTCGTGAAACTGCATTGACCCCCTTCACCGGTCTTGCAATAGGTATCAAAGCAATCTTAGGCTCTTGATAGTAATATCTCACCATCTTAAATCCTTTTAGTTTCACAAAACACTTGACAACTCAAATGGCAGCTCTTACTAAGGCTGATATGGAAACCGGTACCATGACAAAATCTCTATTGATCACTCCTGATGACTTTGATACTTGGTGCCTAAGAATGAAAGGCTTCATCAAGTCTCAATATAGTAGAATGTGGGGATCTTACAGGATCGGGTTTCCTCACTCAACACGATTATATTCTTTCAGACTCACTAAATCTCACTCGTATAGATGATGTAGAATCCTACTAAGAGTTGATAGTAATATACTAAGTAAAGTAAATAAAAACACATGAGAATGGTTTTCAAGATACTTATATATATTACTTCTCAACTCAAAGTTTTACAAGACTCTTACAAGCATGTTACATGAGTTACAATGAGAAACTATATATACTACTATCTACAGCTGGATATACTTTGATACCAGCTGTTACTTACAACTAGACAAATACTACATTACTAGAAGTAATGTATCTTAAATAAAATACTATCTAAGATTTGGTAGTCATGACATGTCCATGACTTACCTTTGATCATCAACTAAAGTTGGTAACTATACTAATTGATAAGAAATAAACAGTAGGATAAAGTATGGTCAACTACATGGGCGTGGAAAAGCACCATGTAGTATCTCAGAGGTTGCAGCGGAGTGTTAGAGGAACCATACTTATGTCCACTGATTCATAGTAGGTTCTTCTGAAGCTTAATTGGCTTCGGAAGAACAAGTTCTTCCAAAGCCACTTATACTTCGGAAGAGGCTACTTCTTCCGAGGATTGAATTGTTCTTCAGGCCTTCATGCTTTGGAAGTCATTGTCTTGAATTCTTCTAGATGTTGAACTTCGGAAGAAGGAAGACTTTGTCTTCAGAAGTTAGAGTTCCTCTTCGGAAGCTCTTTCAGACTTGACCTTCAGAAGCACAACATTTGCCTTGTGAAGTTCTGCTTTTGCCTTCGGAAGTTCTTCATCAGTTGCAACAAAATTGTCCAAGTGTTTGTTTTGGTTGCACCAGCCTTTCTTGATCTAACAAACTCCATCTAAGCTGATGCTACCAAAACTTAACTTGTTTCTACTTCTCAAAACTTTCAACATTAGGAAAAGAAAATACTTATCTATTTCCTTGTTTTTTCCATATGTGGTGCTGAGGAGTTTGTACAAATCATTCGTAGACAGGAGATCCAGTTTGTCACTTTGAATGATATGCACCCTTTGTTGTGGCCCTCTAAAGAGAGTTAGTTGATGGGAGTTGTAGTCATACTCCCATCTAATCATGGATTCTAGTTCAGGGCCTTCTACCATTTGTAAGAAGGCTTTGCCTTTGGTGGTTGATCCTTCCCCTTCTTCCTTCTCTCTCTCATCTTCAACCCTTCTTCAATCTTGACTCTTGCAGTCAGTTCAGCCAGATGAAGGCTGCTTAGATGATTCCTGATGTGAGCAGCTATCTCAGAGTTGGAAGGATTGGAGAATAGTTTCTCTACTAACTCAGCAATGTCAAATCTTTTTAATTGTAATAGAGAAGAGGCATTAAGCCTATTGATTTCACCATTCTCTCTTTCCACAACAAAGTTATGAGAAGAGTTTTCGAACCTCCACTGGACTATTTTCTTTCTAGGAATGAGACGTTGAGATGGTAGCTTGTCTCCCTTCCTAGTGTCCGGTAAAGTCATCAGCTTTCTTCCCAGCAACTTTTCTTCTTCCCCAAGAGAGTCGGAGTTTGTTGCGAAGAGTTTAAGTGCTTGGTCCAGTGTTGGTCTAGGCAGATCAAAGAATTATTTTCTTGTGAGGGAACATGAGAAGCCATCAATGAAGGTTAGTTTGATGGACCCCTCCTCACAAGAGATATCGCTCAGGGTGATGAAGTTGATGAGCTTCCTCTTGATCTCCTTGAATTCTTCTAAGGAAAGAGGTTTGGATGGTTGAGAGGATGGCTTAGGTGGCTATTGGGTAGATGATGTTTTGGGTTTTAGGGAGTGTTTTGGGTTTAAGGATGGGTAGTTGTGGTGGTTGTTGTCATTGAATGGATGAGGAAGAGGGTATGGTTGATGGTGTGGGTTCAGGAGTGAATGGCTCAGTGGTTGGATCAATTTTGATGGGGAAAGGGAAATGGATTGGTTCAGGTTCAGGTTGAGGTTGTGGTTATAGTGTTGGCCTAGAAGTCATCCCCTGTACTCTTCTGTACATCTCCTTCCTTCTTCCTGAGAGAATGTCAGCTTTGATGTCACTGACATGTCGCTGTAGAGTCTTCTCAGACATGGGACCAACTTGCCTGCCAGAGAAGCCATGGGCCCTAAGATAATCTTTCATCCAGGCTTTATCACTCATCTTTTTGACAGCCGTAAGTTTAGCTTCTTCTTCTTTCTTCTTCTTCTCCTTTAGCTTTTCTCTAGAAGCCCTCTTTATTTGATGTTGTTCTTTCTTGAAAAGCCATAAGATTGTGTCATTGTTTGAGGAGTTAGTTCCTCAAGAGAGAATCCCCTGGAGCTTAGGAAAGCTATCCTTTCACTCCTAAGCTGTTGGTCAGCTTCTTCTTTCTTTCTCATCTTTTCTTCCTCTAAGGCCAACCTTGCTGCTTCTTCTTGTTCTTTCTACAGCAGGGTTGCCTTTTATAACTCAACCAGCTCCTCAAGTGGTAGCGGGAGCACATCTTTATTAGCAGCTCCCAGATTGACAAGTCTGTCAATGATCTCCACCCTTCTTTGATTGTTGATAGCCTCCTGGTTGGCTACAGCTGCTTTACTACTTGCAGCTAGTAGCTTCCAGTTGGGAGTCTACCTTTTCTTCTTAGCTTTTCCAACATTTCTTCCTCTAGAAGTTCTTCCGCAGTCAACTTCCTCTTCCCTTTAATGTCTTCGGAAGTTTGAGACTTGGGAGGTTCTTTGTAGAGGTTTCAGGTTGGTGAGTGGTGATTGGAGCATGAGGTGATGATGGTGTTTGAGTGAGAGAGAAATTGAGAAAGTCTTCACTATTTACCTCAGATGCTAGTTCAAGGATTGCATCTGTGATAATTAGATCCTCAGACAAAGAATATAACCCTTCCGTAGCTTGTATCTCAGCTTCGGAAGTTTGAATTGATTCTTCCGCAGCTTTGACTTCAGCTTCGGAAGTCGGTGGGATTGTACTATCTGTCCCAACTGTTTTATTTTCTTGGCCATCAGTCCCCATTTCCCCTTCGAATTCAATCTCAGGTTCAATGTGGACCTTAGGTTGACCAACTTCTTTGACAATGGTAGATGGTGCATTCAACCTTTGGAACTCTTCAGCTCCAAAGTATGCCATAACAACATCTGGACTTGGTTGTTTCAGAGATGATCCCATTAGATACCTGGTTAGGAATTTGTTCAGGTCTATGAGCAACCTTGGATCTATTGGAAGGATGATGGGAGGAGGCTCAGGGAAAGCAGTTGATTGCTGAGCTGGATATCTTGTAGAAAGTGAAGAAAGAGCTAAGCTTTGTGGCTCCACATGTGCTTGTGACGTAACATTCTCTCCCTTTTTGGTAGCATCATCTTGAGAGTTTGATGAGCTATAGGAAGAGGTCAAGGAGACCTGAATTGGTACGTACCTAAAAGATCTCTTAGTCTGTTTCTCAGTTAGTTTAGCCTTGAGATTTTCAATCTTAAGTTGCTGATGGCAGACCTATCTTCTAAAGTCTTAATCTTGAATTCAAGATTTGAGACTTTAGATAGTAGGTCTCTGAGAATGAGTTTCATACTTCTCTCATCTTCTTTAGAAGAATCATGGGGAGATGAGGTAACATACCTAGTATGTTCATCCTCACCACCAGTTGTGGTTTCTTGGCGCCCTGGTTTCCCTTGCCTAATGATGTCTCTTTCAGAGTCATCAAAGGGCACGATTGCCGTAGATTCAGTCTCAGAGATGTTAACACTGTCATGAGGGTCCATTGAGTCCCTTCCACACCAGTGGGACTCACCTTAGTTTGGGTTTGCTGATGGGGGCTAGAAATCAGAGATCTCTCTAGGCTCAGTTGATCCTTAGGTAGGTGTTGTGGATCGACATCATGCCTTGAAGAGACATGAGTTCCATATCAGTTCTTATTAAAAGGTCAGTAAAGGATATGGAAGTTATGCCTATTGACCCGGGACCTTGATCAATGTCTAATGGCATTGGGCCTATGATAAGGCTGTCCCTTTCTGGCTGCTCAGGAGAGTATAGAGACTCATCTTGAGGGTTGTCAGCTTTGGTTTGGGGCTTATGGGATTGAGATTGAGGAGACTCAATACCCATATTGAGGTCTATTGTGAAGGAAGGTGGGACCTCAGACTGAGTGGGAGCCCATGTTTCCACTCTAGCCTTTTTGGATTGAACAGGGGGGACTTGTTCAATCAGAGGAGATTGAACAAGGGTTCGTTTGGAACTTCTCTGATAAGTAATTTTCATGGGATGGGAAGGTAGATTTGGCAATATGGAGGTTATTTGTTAGGACCTGGTATTTGAACGAAATACCTAGTGATTAGCGTGTAAACCAGATCAAATAGTGCGGAATCCTATTTGATTGGCGATCCAATCAGTGAGAACACACGAAGAATCAATCAAGAATTGAATCTAACGTTAGAAATCGATTGGGAATCGATTTAATGTGTTCTGTGAACTTGGAGAACGATTTGGGAGGCTTCTGGACGGCTAGGGTACGTCTGGAGTCGTAATGGTATGAATGCTTACGTTTTTCCATGAATTGGGTCTATTTATAGGTTAGTGTTGTTCATTCGGGCGACTGGACCATAAGTATGGTTCAGTCGTGCGATTGAACTATGCGGTTGATTCATCCGCACGACTGAGTGTTCAGTCGTGCGACGGAGCCAGTCTTATGTGTCAATCATACAACGGATCCAGTCTCCTGCTTCAGTCGTGCGACTGAGTCAATCGTATGAAGTTATTCATGCGTGTGGTCCATTCGCATGGGCAATTCGCATGAGAACTTCATTAAGTTAAGTTTGAATGTACTAATTAATATGACATTATGTGTAACCATTCAAACACTCACAAACCTAATTAACCCATTTAATATCGACTCATTAATGAAATATTAGACATTACAAATCACAAACAATCCATATCATTTCATTAATCACTTCACATTACATCATAATCAGACAAACAAGATCTATTACATTTCATATCATGATCTAGGGACATACATGCATCAACAAACTCCCCCTTAGACCTAGATCTCTCTAATCTCTTGTTTTCTGCATAACCTCCTTGTATTTCTTGTACTTCTCCTCTTTTGTGACTCCCGCGTGAATCTCAAACGCGAAGCAGAGTCGTATAACGTTCTGGAACTGGAGGGCTTGTACAATATCTTGCGTGTCATAGAACAGTGGCCACTTGTATAGCGTATAGACATCATTAGCCGACAAGTTAGTAAGCCACATCGGGTCGAATACCCTGATCGTATCCATTTGGCCCTCTTTGCTTAGGACTATGACCGCCACTTAAAGTGTGGAGTGAAGTCCTGTGGCATTTCCGTGAGTGGGATTCTTGACATTATGCGCGGAGGACTCCACTTCAACACTATCTTGGGCTTGCCAGTAATGGCATCAACCTCAGACCTTCTGATATACCTAGTAGGCTGTTGTGGTCTGAAGTTAACCCATCTGGTGTGGTACTTCTTCTTTAGGGAAGCCTCGAACTAGCCTGACATCTTCCTCGGGTCAGCATACAAAAGCTTTAGTCTGGCCAGCTGGTTGAGCTTAAAACCTGGTAGAGTCTTCAGATCATGAGGGAATCTGAAGTACTCTATGCCCTGTTCCCTCTTAACAGCATAAACATTAAGATCTGTAACTCCAGGAACATCAAACTTGAATCAAATCATGAAGAATTAGATCAAAATATGATAATCATAATCAAAACCCCTTTGATCTCTATTGATTGCTAATAATATTGTTTACAAGTAAATCCCTCAATCAATTGGTCATGCAACCATTAACCTAATTCTAATTACAATTAGGCTATTTATAGTCTAGTTTAAGTTTCCATATTTACACATAACCCCCTAGACTATATATTTAGACTAAAACATGACTCAAAGAAAGTAAAATATATTTTGTTCACACAAAATATATTTATTACAATAAAACTCCTAGTCATCTAAATCTTCAACGTCTCGTCTCGGTTACTCGTCTCGAACGAGTCCGGTTTGACTTTTGTTGACTTTGACCGTGACGTTGACTTTTGTTGACTTTCATTGTGTTGATAATATAGACTATCTTTTCCAGCTCCAACAATACTCCCCCTTAGTCTATCATTATCAACTTCTTCAAACGAAATCAGCACCGAAAAGTCAGCACTAGAAAGATCTTCAATTTGAATCTTTCTGAATTTGATGAGAAAGATTTTTCATCTCATAAGCTCCCCCTATTTATATGCTCCCCCTTTTCGAGTGCAAACTTTACAAGGATATTGGAACAGGTTTCCCAAATCTCTAATCTCGAGTGCTTCAGAAGATGTAGGAGGAGGATTCCTAGCTCGGTATCTTCTGCAAACTTAAGGAACAGGCTCTCTGATCAGGTACACTGCTTATCTGATGATCGGCCATCACTTAAAGCAAAAATCTGAAACACATTCACAAACACAATCTCGACATTTCTAATTAGATCATTTCATTTTAACAAAATAAACTCGTGTTTATCTGTGTGTGAAAAACAAACGAATCTGTGTTCGTTTGTACACAATTTCTGTGAAATGCTTGAAAAATGATAAAATTGTATCAGTATAATATGGAAGACCTAAAAGAAATTTTGAACTAAAAATTTATTATATTTTTTATTTTTATTATATACATTTATTATAACATTTTTTTAATCTATATTTTTTTATAACCGAGAATTGAATCGATCATGAGATCACATCCTCAAGATATACTTTAGCAAAAAGATGAATTTAATCATCAACAAGCAATGAGATCACACTGATAACTGAATCTAATGACAGTCTTTGAATGATTTTTGAAATTGTCAAACAGATCAATAACGATTGCTGGTATGTTTGTCCACTTAAACTCATGCCCTATCTTTTTCAACAAGCAGAAGATGATTCGTTAAGGTTCAATTAAATGCTTTAGAATGCTAGGACCCCACAATCATTTGACAAAAACCCTTACCCAACCTCAGGATTTCTTGAATTTTGTAACGATCTTTACAGAGCAAGGCTTGTACATTAGTGTGCAAGTGATTATCGACAGAATATTGCATTCTGTGATGAATTCATCATTGAGATAATTTGACACTACTTAGACCAAAATGGTGAGACCTCCAGGTCTATACTCACGTATAACAAGGAGATGACCATTTAATCATGTGCCGATGAGAGCTCCAGGTCAGTACTATCGTACAGCAGAGGAGATCATCACTCCAGGTCAGTACTTCCGTACAGCAGAGGAGATTAGCACGAATACAAGACACATAAATACACCAGACATGACTCAAAGCTATGACATATATGATTTGTATCATGGTGGGTGAAAGATCAATTCTCAATCCAATTTTTGTCGGGACTCAGTTTTTGTGCAGGCCAAAATGATTGCGTAAATCCAAACATCCTTAAGCATGATGTTTTAATTTAAATCATTATGCTGCTGTCTACTTTATTCTTCAGGCTGAGTCTACCAAGCATATCATTAAAGAATCTGTTTGTTTTTCTATTATTTGCAATTAAAAATAAGATGTGAATCAGATAACAGCATCAGTTACTATCATTTCTCATTTTAAAAACGCAAGTCATGCAAAAACAAGCATTGCAAGAAGATATACAATCATTTCTCAATCATCTCAAATCAAGTTCCCAGTTCTCTTTTCATTTTTATTTTCATATACTCTCCCCCTAAATTTTTATTTTTACAATTTTTTTATTATTTTGTATTTATTTTTTTTATTTTTTTATTTTTTTATTATTATTTTTTATTTTTATTTTTTTAAATTTTTTTTTAAACTGTACAAAAATAAAAATTTATCAAAGAAGGTTTTCCAAACTACACTGATATGAAGATAAGAAATGAATTCTCAAGAAATATGCAGTGATTGTGAAGTGAGAACGGTGATTGTGCATATAAATATCCAGATTGTGGATAAAATACCATGACCTTAACCTGTTTGTTCCGCCTCAAATTTGAATAAGAACAAACTCTGTCAGTAAACCGGATTACTAACAGTCCTCCTGAATTGTTCCTGCACTCATTAACAAATTAGTTAGAAAGGGAAACCCAGGCCGTCGTAGTCCTGGAAGTTCCTGTTTCATCAAGATAAGTAACAAGCTTCTGCACACAACCGTTTAAACAATCAGGGATTGTTGTATCCTTCTTTTTAATTTGCCAAATTTGTTTCCATTCAATTAACTTGGATTTGAATGAATTAAATTTGGAAATCATTTTCTGTTTAAGACCGGAAGGAAAAGAATTTGGTTTTAAACTTTTGGTCATTTTCATCTTTGAATCATGTGAAACCGGCTTCACATGAAAAGGTTTGGATGGAGGGTTTTTCATCCAACCATTCAAAGATGTGTGCTTTTTACCTCTTGATCCAGAGAAGCAACCCGTGTTGCCTTTACTGTCTGGAACATTCTTTTTATACTTACATTCAGAGAAGAAATTGTTGAGAAGAGATTCCAAGAGAACAAGAGATTCCAAGAGAAGAGGCTGGGAGAAATGAGGAAGATGAGATTGTTGAGGCTGGGTTTGTTAACTTACAGTTTGATTTTGATAAGGACATTTTGGGAGAAGAAGTGATCGTTACAGCTACTAATGAGGAAGTATCAGATAAAGGAAAGGGGTTGATTGATGAAGAAGAGGAGGATGAGCAGTTGGTTGATTATGATTCTGAACTAGAATTCTATGAAGTAGATGAGAGACCTTTGGTGTATGTGGCTAAGAAGGGAGATGATGAGAATGATGTGTTTGAGATAGATAAGAGTGATTGGTTGGTAAAGGAGAAGGAGGCTGAAGAACTTACTCCTCTGTTTCAAAATATGGAGGGTTTAAGCAGAAAAGAGGCAGACAAGAAGATAATCAGCTGGTGTTATAATCCTTTCTTAAAGATGTTTTTGATTAAAAGAAGAGGAGGTAATATCAGTTACATGCTCAAGAGGAAGGCGTTTAAGACCTTGCCTAAGTGGGATCTGAGACGGTTGGCTACCTTGCCCTTGATTAATGCTCATTTAAGTGAAAGGGCAGTATTTCTTGAGAAGGAGATTAAAAATGGTCTTAATGATAATTTTGAGTCATTTGGATTTATGAAGGCTGAACGAAAGAGATCGAAGAAAGATAAAGACTGGGAGACTGGGAAAGGGAGGATTGTTTTGAGAGTAAAACCACCTAAGACTGTAAACAGAGTAAGACTGGCTGATCCTCTTCCTCCTCGTTTACAGGACTTTGAGAAGTGGTTCTATGATAATAATACTGGTGAGGCTGTGATTAGAGCCAAACAAGGAAAAGAGTTTAGAGTGTTTGACCCAATGGAATTATTCAGCTTCTGTGATGAAGATCTCTTGATTCTCTGTGAAAATCATATAAAGGCCGGGGCAGGTGAGGAAACTCGAAAGGAGGCAAGCTTGTTTATGAATGTGGCGAACAAAATAAGGGGAGTACGGGCAGAGGTAAAGAGTTTGGCTGAAAAGGTGAGAGCACAAGATGACTTTGCCATGGATGTTCAAGACATGACCAGGCAATTTGCTAGAGCTAGTGGTCATTCGGATGAAGCTGATGATGCAGGAACTAATCTTGGAGAATCAGTGGCTGAAGCTTCAAAAGACATTGCTGCAGGAGGGGATGAAGATACCACCAAGCAGCTGAGGAAACGGGAGCTGAGGAGTCAAACCAAGAGCAGTGAAGATAGTGAGGTCCAACCTAGGGGGAGTATTGAAGATCATGTTAGGTTGGACTCACTTTAGTATAGATGTTTACTTTACATTGTAATAGGACTTGTGTTAGTTTCATTTTGTATTTTGTTAGTTATTAGCAGTTTTGGCAGTCCAGCGAAACTGTGAGCGAATCTATAGTTTCGCTCACAGTTTGCTGTTTTGGTTCACCCGGCGAACTTGTGTTCTGCCGGGCGAAACTATAGTTTCGGCATGACAGTTTCGCTCGTAGCGAAACTGTCAGCGAAACTATGACTGCTATATATACTATTGTCATTTCATTTTGCATGATAAGTTTTACAAAACCCTAAACGTGGAATTCTGTTGCAAACTATCATTCTCAAGCAGTTACTTCATTGAAATACAATTGTGCTTATTGTTATTGAGTGAGTTTGTTCATTTGAATATCAATTATGTCTTGATTCATCATATTCATCTCTCAATTGTTTGTTATTTGGTTTGTGTACTTGATATTGATCAAATTATCCTATCAATTGTACTGTTCATCGATCACATGGACCAACAAGATCCTACGCCCATGCTATGATCCTGCCTGACACCTTGTGATGTTTCTTGACTCTGTAGAGTTTGGTGTAGGCATCCTTCTTCGGTGCAGCACGTTGGGCTCTAATTTCTTCAAAACATGCAGCCTACTCAGCCTTTCGAATGTCGACATCATCATTTGAGGCTTGGGCTGTTCCTTCTGCTTTCTCTGTTTCTTGCTCCATCTTGTTCAACACCTCAAAAGTATCACTGACGAGGGATTCACCCAGATTGGGGACCACATTACCCTCATTGTCAGCGTACTGAGGATAATCCTCGGCAGTGACATCTTCGATCTCGACTTCATCAACATCGTTGAGCTCTTCGTCACTAGTCGAATCGCATGTCGGAGTATCTTTCACTATCTCATCTGGATTGAGCTTGAAAATCTCTGCGAGTTGCTCGTTTGATAGGTCATGAATTATTTCCCCTTCTTTAGGGCTATAACTCACTGACCTCCTTACGATCCCTTGCAGATCAAGAATCATTGTTAGCTGAGTCTTGACCTGCTGAAGGGGAGCAACATCAAACTCATCTTTGGTAATTTGGATCTGTTTGATTTAAACATTCCACACATAAATCATTAGTAATTAATCAAACAGAAATGCATTAACTTAATATAAACATTCAATACATAGTTTTCAATACATGATTCAAATACAAAGTAAATAAATACATAAACATCTAATCTTTACTTTTGTCTTGTATCATCGGCTCATCACTTGGAGGAGTAGAGGTAGAAGCTGGTTGGTCTTGTCTGTTCTTTGACCTTCTCTCTTGACCTGAAGCAGAGGCCGTTGCAGCTGCATCCCCTCCTTCTGCATCATCATCATCCTCCTTCTCCTCTGTCCTTTCACCTTCAGTTTCCTCATCCTCCTTTGTATCATCCTCATCATCCTCATCATCGTCATCATCATCATCACCATCATCTCCATCCCCCTCCTTGATCTTGAGGGGCTCCTCCTTAGATCCTTTCAGCTTTAACATGGTGTGGCTGTGGAAGTGGTAGTGGTGGTGGTAGCAGTAGAGGCTGTGGTGGTAACGAAGGTCAACCGACGCTTCTTCTTCTTCTGACCATGGGGCTGAGCCATCCTCTTCCTCCTCGTCCCTGTTGAGGTGGATGCTCCCCCTACGACCCTGCTAGCTGACCCCGGTGCATAACTTGGGTCAGTATCAGTCTCTCCGGAGTCTCTCGGGTGTTCACCAACCACCCTTAGCCCATGTTCTGTGGGAACAACTTTGCTTCCCACAGTTCGCGTTAGGGGCTCTTCATCCGACTCCTCCTCCTCCACCGCACCAGGAACAAAATCCTGATGAAATCCTGCTGACTTGGCAACGTCTCCAGCTGGGACAGACACTGGAGGTATAACATCAGACACAGTGCCTCTCGGTGGAGTAGGCATATCGTCCCCAGCGTCCCCACTATCATCATCGTCAGAATCATGCTCTAGGAGCAGTAGCCTCTCATCATCAGAATCACTATCCTCATGACTCCATTTGCGTCTCCCCGAGGCCACATATCTCTCGTTGGCCAGGTGGCCAATCAACCTCTTAACCTGGGGCTTCACCTGCTTGCCCCTATAAACCCTCATCCGACCTAAAGTCGTGTCATCCATGATCTCCAAAGCAACTGCATCATGACTCTCTTTGGGAAGATGTGGCAGCTTCTCGTTGAAGATCAGCTGCAAAAACCTGGGGTACATACAAAATCCTTCCTTCCCTTTTTGCCTCCAGGTTCTCCACCAGATAAGAGAAAATCATACTAGAAAAGCTGAAGGGGTGGTTCAGCACCAGTGCCACGTAGGCATTTTGAATCTGGTCTGATAGGTCGTCAAACCCACCCCTCCTCGAAGCAACGCACTTAAGGATCACATGAGCTAAGTACTTGTACTGGGGGCACAGGTTGCTCTTGTTGAGCACACCTGAGTTTATGTCCCCAGCGTACTTGATCCTCAGAAAGCATCCTCGGACAGTCAGTGGATGTAATCTGGTAGGGTGATCCGTATCATCTCCAAACTCTAGAACTCTCTGGATATCAGCAGCAGTGACCTCGATATCATGACCCAGAATAGAGCTCCGAATACTGTATGGCTCACGAGAGCGATCCACGGAGGCATTCTCCCAGAATGCCTGGTGTAGTGATCTGTAGGGCGTGCAAGGTGTAGAGATAGCCTTATGGATCCGGGAACGTCTTAGGAAAGCTATAATCTCTGTGAACTCGGCCCCGTTCCGAGTAGTATGATCCAAGTGAGCACAGATGTTGTGCTTTGGATTAATGGACCATCTATCAGCCATTTTCCTGAAACACATGACACAGAACCATTAGTACATAATACATCAAAATTCAGTTCTAAGTGTAATGTTGAAATTCATTTCGATTCATTCGTGCGAATGAATCATGTGACTGAAGTCAGTCAGCTGTCCTTTCATGCGGCTGAGCTCATTCGGGTGAATGAGACATGCGATTAGGTTCAATCTGCTGACTGAGTCTGCGATTGGTTCAGTCGGCCGACTGAGCTCAATCGCATGGTTCATTCGGCCGATTGATCCAATCGCAAGATCAATCGTGCGATTGGAGTTCATCCGGACGACCAGTCGCCTGTCCCACAGTTCAGTCGCCTGTTGTTCGAATCTTTATCAACACAGATGATTTAACATGGATTACCGATTCAACAGACTCGCATTCTTGTTACTAATCACCTATTAACTTTAATTTTAACATTTTGCATAGTTTAAGTAGGTTATTAGGTCAAGTTCAGTCCGTTTCTTGTTTTCATTTGAATATCACCAAATTAGGGTTTCAATCCTTCTGATTTCGGTGAAATAAGACTTCAATCTACCTGTATAATCAATAGCGAACGTCAGTGAATCAATAGCAATGAGAAAACAAGGTCTAATGAAATTTTGGCAGAGTAACGGAATAGTGTGCTATTTAAGAGCGATTGGGTTGTGATGAGTGAAATGCGATCGACTGTGCCCTTTAAATACTGAAGCTGAGTTCAATCGGCCGACTGGCCTCATTCGCTCAGTTCATTCGGGCGACTGAGGCTCAATCGTGCGATTGGCCCAGTCAGTCGCATGCAGTTGACCGACTGAGGTTCAGTCGGTCGACTGACTCAATCGTACCTTTCATTCGCATGTTCAGTTGACCGAATGAGTCTCAGTCGGTCGACTGACTCATTCGCCCCCTTCCAATCGGTCGAATGGGTCATTCTGATAAGCCATTCGTGTGAATGGCTCAATCTCATGTCCAGTTGTGCGAATGGGAGCCATTCGCATGGTTGGTCCATACTCATGATCCAAACGTGCGAATGGGTCACACTTAGTAATTTTTCTGCCATTTTGACCAATTTATATTTAAAATCCTTTTAACTTTTGAAATTAACGTTATGAGCTTTTGATCATCTCAGACATGATCATTTTAACTTGAAAACTTTTTGATCACCTCAGACGTGATCCTTTTAAACAATTTAGTCACCTCAGACGTGACTCTTTTAAACACTTTGTCACCTAGACGTGACTGTTTTAAACTTTTAAGACATATGTGGTCATCTCAGACATGACCCTTTTAGTGAGTTGATTCCTTACTGATTTTCCTGATGTAGTCCGACAAACTAACAAACTAAAACGACTAACTAACTTAGAAATTAAACTAAAGAATAAAATAAGAATTGTTTTTGGCTTTTTGTGAGAGATAAATCCTAAGATGGAAATCTACTGGATTTGGTTCCGGAATAGACAGCTTCAACTTAGATTGACCACACCTGGACCAATTCAATATTGAATCATACAAGCAAGTCAAATCATTTGGGACTTGTTATCAAAATCTTTTGATGCTCAATTCTTGATGTTCATCCAGAGTCGTTAGCAACTTTAGAAAATCATACTGGAACTCTTAGATTTCTACATTGATTTGAACTTTCAAGAATTGCAGCCACAATGATTGTCAATATGTTTGTCCACTTAAATCCATACACAGACTTTTGACACAGACTGGTGACTGTTTTAGGTTTAATTATTCAACTAACATTTGTGGATCCCACACTTATGTGGTAATCAATATTCCTCAGGAGCTTTTGAGCAGTCTACGGATATTGATTACAAGAAGAGACTATTCTTAGAGCTTTCAAAGAGAAGCCAGTCCTCAGGTCAGTGTCATCGCACAGCAGAGAGGCGGCAAACAACAATGAATTCTAGAATATCTAGGTTATGCTTATCCTCAGGTCAGTGCCATCGCACAGCAAGGAGGCACACAACCTATCTCCTTGTTAGAGCAACTTAATTTTATTTTGCACAAAATGCACCAACAACATTAGTCATTAGCTTTATAGCATTTGTCTTTCATTTTATCTTGCTTTGCTCTATTTATGGTCATCCGCACAAATTTGTGGCGTTTACATGATCATTACCCCTTATTGAAATATTGTTGATTGTGTTAACCAGTGATAAGATGGAAGCCCACAATCAGTTGAACAACTTAGTTTGATCTTGAGATCACCAGTCAAGTCTAATCATCTATTGTGTTGAATCTACCGACATATCATTTGTGGTCTAGCAACCTCTAGGTCTACTTTCTTTGTGTTACCTTAGGAGTTACCAGTTTTTCTATCATCTTCCTTTTATATTGCTTAGACTACACAGACTTATACTTTGAATTTTTGCATCTTTTCTAAGTTTTAAATTTTAAAGTCCCTCTTGATTTGTTCCTGTGTACTATCATTTTCCAAAGGGTTTGAATCAGTATCACAGATACGTTCTACCTTATATCAGCTATCCACTCCTTCTCCATCGATTTTTTTTTATTTTTTTTATTTTTTTTATTTTTTATTTTTAATGTTACTTGCTAACCTATTCTCCCCCTAAAATACTAAAATCATAACTAGTTTAATTATTTTAGGATTTTAATAAACAGCAAAATAACATGAGTTTAAATTAAATAGACTAAAATAACAAATAAAATAAAATAAAAAAGAAAACTTTAACTAAACTACATCGGACTACACATTATCATCATCAGGAATAACCTCACTTTTCTTTTTAACGCCATTGACCTCTAGCAAATATTGAAAACGTGGTTTATCAAAGGCTTTAGTATAGAGGTCAGCGCGTTGAAAATCAGTATTAATTTTTACCACATCAATTAAGTTCTTTTCAAAACAGTCTCTTATGAAATGGTATTTAATACCGATATGTTTGGTCTTAGGACGTTGGACCGGATTTTTAGTTACTGCAATTGCAGCAGAGTTATCAACAAAAATAGGAGTAGAAGAGAACATTAAACCGTAATCCCGCATTTGCTGTTGAATCCAGATGATTTGTGAACAGCAACTTGCAGCAGCAACATATTCGGCTTCACAGGTTGACAATGCAACCGATGTCTGCTTCTTACACTGCCAAGTAACTAGTCTTCTCCCAAAGAATTGACACCCTGCTGATGTAGACTTGTAGTTCATCTTGCAGCCTCCATAATCCGAGTCACTATACGTCGTGAGCTCAAAGTCATCATCATGAGGATACCACAACCCAAGTGTGGGTGTACCCTTCAGATAACAAAAATCCTTTGACCCCGATCAGATGGTTGACCTTAGGCTTAGCCTGATATCTAGAACATAAACATGTAGCATACATGATATCAGGTCTTGAGGGTGAGATACATGAGGGATCCAATCATTCCTCGGTACATCATGGCATCTACAAGATCTCCATTTTCATTAGGTGCTATGTCGTGATTCGTAGCAAGTGGAGTCCCAGCAGCAGAAGCATTCTCCATGTCAAAACGACTGAGAATGTCCCCTACATACTTGGTCTGATGTAGAAAGATCCCATTTGGTGTCTGATCCACCTGTAACCCGAGAAAGAACTTCATCTCCCCCATAGCACTCATCTCAAACTCTTTCTTCATAACTGCTTCAAACTCTTTGCATAACTCTTCGTTCTTTGAACCGAAGATTATGTCATCAACATAGATCTGTACGAGCAGTAGGTCGCCATCTTTTTCTTTAATGAACAGCGTGCAGTCAATGACTCCCCTGCGAAAGCCGTGTTTCACAAGATGAGTCGAGAGTTTCTCATACCAAGCTCTTGGAGCTTGATGAAGCCCGTATAAAGCCTTGTCGAGCTTGTAAACTCTATCCCGATGATAAGGATCTTCAAATCCCTCGGGTTGACTGACATAGATGTTTCTCTGATTTCCCCATGAAGGAATGCACTCTTCACATCTAATTGGTAGACTTTAATCTTCATGTACGATGCATAGGCAAGGAAGATACGAATGGCTTCCATCCTTGCCACGGGCAAACACCTCATTGTAGTCAATTCCCTCGACTTGGCGAAAACCCTGAACCACCAATCGAGCTTTGTTCCTGATAATGACCCCTTGGTCATCCTTCTTGCATTTCAAGACCCATTTGGTGCCAATGACTTTAGCACCTTTAGGTCTATCAACCAGAGTCCATACACCTAACTTCTTGAACTGAAGAAGTTCTTCTTGCATGGCACTCACCCACGCCTCATCATTTAGTGCATCACTGACATATTTTGGCTCAAACTGCGAGACAAAACACCGATAAGCACCATCATGAATGTACCCCTTCTCCATAACCGAGGCGTAATCAGCTGAATATAGCTGATTTCGGGTTTGTACTCCTGATCTGACATCCCCAATGACATTGTCTAGGGATGATAGACGTTTAGTCGTGATCCTGGAGTAGTAGGAACAGCTACCTCAGAGCCAAATTATGAACATTTGGTTCTGCATCTGAGGTAGTTGGAGTTTGAGGTTCCGAAGTCGAAGGTGCATCACTGGTAGATGCTTGTGGACTTTCAGGAACTGGAACCTGTTCCTCCTGACTGTTCTGGTCATCTTCTTCAGCTTCATCTTCAGAGGAGGAGTCACTGTCATCGACTACTCCCCCTGACTGAGTAGATGATTCTCCCTGTGAGCTAGATGGTGTATTCAAGATATCATACATCATTCTAGTAGCTAACTCGTCATCCGAGGGAGAGAGAGGGATGTTGAAGGACTTGAAGAATCCATCATAGTCGAAAAAGTAGGCGGGTCCTTTGCCAGTAGGTGGTGTGGTATATCTCTGAACGTCAACATTACACCACACTTCTACTAGACCCGTTGAGTTGTTGTAAACTCGCTTGTTCGGTATGTTGTATCCTAGAAAGATTCCTTCATCCGCCTTCTCGCTGAATTTACCTTCTTGTGTCTTCTTCAAAGTGTGCACGGCGCGCCAAATGGTTCAATACTCCAAATTCGGTTTGCGTCTTTGTAGTAGCTCGTAACATGTCTTCCGTGGCGCTTGACTATCAGGACTCGATTCAGTGTATAACATGCATTCGCCACTGCCTCATTCCAGAATTGGATAGGCAGTTTCGAGTCTGCCAGCATAGTCCGTGCTGTCTCTATCAAGCTTCTCTGTTCTTTCTCTCTCAGCAACCCATTCATCTGAGGCGTGTAGGCAGAAGTGAATTGATGCACAATTCCCTTTTCCTTGCAGTAAGCCTCCATCCACTGGTTCTTAATTCGTCCCGTTGTCTGAGCGTACTTGTCTAACTTTCAGCTTGTAGAGAGATTCCAGTGTGGTTACTAACTCCTTGAATGACTCAAATGTTTCTGATTTGGATTTCAGAAACATTACCCAAGTGAACCTTGAGTAGTCATCAGTGACCACAAAACAGTACAAGTCGCCTGCAATGCTCTTTGTACTGACTGGACCAAACAGATCCATGTGAAGAAGTTCAAGAGGAAGTTCTATTGAATGAACTTTCTTTTCCTTATGAGACTTCTTCGTCTGTTTGCCTTTCTTGCAAGCTACACAAAAGTCAGGAAGCTGGAAGTTCTTGACATTAACTCCTCTCACCAGATCCTTCTGAATCAAGTGATTCATCTTCCTTTGACTAATGTGTCCCATTCTCCTATGCCAGGAGATGGAATCCTTCTCAGTAGCTTTAGATAGAAAGCACTGAACCTCATGATCCGTTGTAGCAGCTGTTGACAGATCCAACATAAAGATCTTTATATCTTGAAGTAGTCATCAGAACTTGGTCCTCTGGGATCACGTAGTCTTTCTTTAGCACGTAACACTTCTTGTTGTCGAAGATGACTTTAAACCCCTTATCACAGATTTGGGAAACAGAAGTAAGTTATTTTTTTGAAGTTGTTGAACGTAGTTCACCTTATCAAACTTAACTTTCTGATTCCCCTTCTCCCTGAGCTGTGATATAGCCTCCCTTGTTTCCAGCAACGAAACATGCCCTCCTTTTATTTGCTTGACGTTTGATAAAAGGGCCCTGTTTCCTGTCATGTGCCTGGATGCTCCGTGTCTACAATCCACGTGTTAGTTTCAGCACTGTATTGAACACCCTGCACATACAAAGTAAAGGATTAGTTTAGGTTAGGACCCAAGCCTTTACTGGCTTGGTTTCCCAGAGGCATCACACATCATAAATTCCACCCATTGACCCTTAGAGGGTGAGGGTAGCTCAGGTTCCTTCTTGTCATCATTATCAACACAGAGGATGACTTCTCTTTCCATAAGCCAGATTTGTGCAGGCCTGTTTGTGATAAACAGTCGACTGGCTAACGGTTGAACTTTAGGTTCACTAGTTCTTCTAGGTGGAGTTAGAGAACTCCTCTTAGAAGACCTAGGCTTTGAATCCTGAAGTTCAATCTTCTTCCTAGGTGTCTGATAGTAAGGACAATAGGAAGCAATGTGTCCACATTCTCCACAGTTGTAGCACGACCTGCTATCAACTTTATGATTAAACTTTCTTTGTGGAGAAGTGTGTGACACTCTAGTAACATCACTCACTTTAGGTTTGACTCTGGTTCTTTTGATGTTTTCTCTGGTTTAACAAAGTTAACTGTTTTAACATGTTTAACATCTTTTCTTTTTGGTTAACTGGTTTTTGACTTGAACATGTGAAAGATTAACATTAGAATCTTTTTAGTTCTGATTTGACTCTGTTTGACCCTGACTTTAAGTTAACCTTTTCAAATTCCTTTTCCAGATTAACACAAGGCAATTTACCCTTTGCCTTTGAAGTGGCCTCCTTTTGTTGGTTCCAGATTCAATAGATGAACATAAGGAATCTGGATCACTAACAAGAGGAGTAGACACCACATGATCCTTGATGGGGTTATTATTAATTGGTGTAGTCTTAGTGTTCATCAGGTCTCAGGTGGTGGTGGAACCACTTTGTAACCCAAACCCCCCCGTTATTCCTTTCTCTCACTAAGTGTTGAACTATGTGTGAAGAACTAGTCCAACTGTGCAGTTTCTGTTTTAATGAGTTTACTTCTACTTCTAGAACTGCCTTTTGCTTCTTCGTGTCTTCTAGGGAGTTTTAGATAGTACCTAATGTCATTAGCTTGGTTAAATGCAACTACTTTGGTTTCCCTAAGCTGTTTAGTCAAAAGGTCTATCTTTTCTTTATAACTATGCTCATTTTGTTTTAATACTCTATTAGCCTCAGTGCACAGTTGCAAATCTTTTACTAAGTTATCATTATGATCTAATAACCTAGCAAACTTTTTCATCTATGCTATTTCTAAAAGTATCAAAATCAGAACAAGCATGATTATCAAACATTTGGTCAGTAGTACTTACCTGAGTTGTTCAGAAGAGTTAGCCATCAACGCACATCAGATGTCTCTGGTTCTGGTGGATTCTGTCTGTTCTGACTTTGACGTGGTGCTCCTCTTTAGGCTTGTAACTAACTGCCACTCGGTTGCAGTTGCTTCTTCACTATGTGATAGCTATCTCAACTCCTAGATCTCCTTCACTCGCGGAATCATCGTCAATATCTTCTACACTTGCAATGTTTGATTCCCCTGGGAGACAAACCTAAAGGGCTCCAATCCTGTCCTTCATCATCATGAGCAGTCAAGGTTTTGGATCCTTGCTTGATGAAGTAGAAGTAGAAGCTTGCTTGTCTTGGCGAGTGAAGGACGAGAACGGGTTCCCGTTACCCGTCTTCTTTGGCTTGACACATTCTCTTTTGAAGTGCCCCTTCTCTCCACAGTTGAAGCAGTCACTTTGCTCTTGTCAAAGCCAAATGTGGTATCCTTAGTAGCTACCAAGTTCTGTCCGGTCTTTTTAACAAACTTCTTCGCCCTCCGGACAGCACTAGCTAAGGCCCACATTATGTCCATCCTCTCAAGCTCCATTTCGTCCACCTGCTCGTAGTCCTCGTCTGCCAGATGGCAGTTTCCAATCTTTCCAGCAACAAGTCCATCATAAGAATGAACCACTGCAGCTAAAAGATCCATGTGTTCTCGAGCTACTTCCACAGTCACATTACCGAGGTTCTCGGTCTTCAGTTTAGTAGCACTTGCTTCAGATCCAATATAGTGGGTACAAGAAGATCCCGACGTGTCTGATCCTGAAGGAGACGCATGTGAAGGACCCGATGAGCTAGACACAAATGCAGTCTGGAGAGGTGCTCCAGATGTCTTAGCTTGAGGCGTGGCATTGTACAAAGCTGGATTTTGAGTGTACGAAGACTTCTGAGCTCTGTACTTCATCCTAAGTGCTTCTTCTCGCAACTTAAGAATGAAGTCATTAATATCCAGTTTTGCCAGCATTCCATTCTGTCTCAGGTTAGACACGAATGAAGCCCACTTTCAGGCAATCCGTCTGCAAATTTAGTAACTTTCTCTTCCATGGTAGTAGTCACCCATGTGTATGCAGTTTACTCATCAGATGGTAGAATCTATCTATGACATCGTCTAAACTCTCGTTCCCCATCGATGAGAAGTTATCGAATTCCTTCTTTAACTCCTTGGCCTTGATTGCCTTCAACGAAGCATTCCCGTCGTACCTCTTTTCTAGCTCATCCCATAGTTTCTTGGACTGCTTATTCTCTGAGTACTGGTGGAAGATATCTTTGGGATAGACTGTGTAATCAATGCATAAACTCTTTTCTCTGCATTGTATTTAACTTTCTGCGCGTCCGTCATCCCTCCTAACGTTAGCTTAACTCCATCAGCTCCCACCGGTGTACTATATCCAATCTCGATGGCTTCCCACAGATTCAGATCCACTCCATTGAGGTAGATCTCAAAACGTTGTTTCCAGTGGGGAAACTCATCTAACGTCAAGAGCTTTGGTGGTTTATTATGATTACCCACCTCACTCTCAAGCAACAGCAGGTTCTGGATCCTAGAGTCCTTTCCCAGCAGTAAAGGCTGACATTTGATCTTCCATGGCGAATAACTTTAGTCTAATAAACCAAACTGTCACTGGTGCGACTGAAGGATGCAAATGGTCTAGTCGTGCGTATGAACTCTGCGACTGGTTCAATCGTGCGGCTGAACTAAGCGATTGGTTCAGTCGTGCGAATGAAGCTGATGCGTATGAGCAATACGAACGAACGGTTCAATCGTACGAATGGAGATGCGACTAGGTCCAATCGTGCGTATGGGCAATGCGAATGGAGTCCAGTTGTGCGAATGGGTCACTCGTGCGACTGAAGCTGCTGTTTTGCGAAATTTTCTAGGTTAAACGTGTTTTAGCCGTAAAAAATCGAATTTTCGCAAGGTCTAATCGCCTAAGTCCGTAGAAACCAAACTTTGATGAGCAGGGAACGTCCAAGATCACTTTTGACACCAAAGATTGCGTTTTAGTGAAAAAACACAAACTTTTATGCAATCTTGATTGAATCACACGTAATCAAGAGCCAAAGCTCTGATACCACTTGTTAGGACCTGGTATTTGAAGAAATACCTAGTGATTAGCGTGTAAACCAGATCAAATAGTGCGGAATCCTATTTGATTGGCGATCCAATCAGTGAGAACACACGAAGAATCAATCAAGAATTGAATCTAACGTTAGAAATCGATTGGGAATCGATCTAATGTGTTCTGTGAACTTGGAGAACGATTTGGGAGGCTTCTGGACGGCTAGGGTACGTCTGGAGTCGTAATGGTATGAATGCTTACGTTTTTCCACGAATTGGGTCTATTTATAGGTTAGTGTGTTCATTTGGTGGCCATAAGTATGGTTCAGTCGTGCGATTGAACTATGCGGTTGATTATTCATCCGCACGACTGAGTGTTCAGTCGTGCGACGGAGCCAGTCTTATGTGTCAACCATACGACGGATCCAGTCTCCTGGTTCAGTCGTGCGACTGAGTCAATCGTATGAAGTTATTCATGCGTGTGGTCCATTCGCATGGGCCATTCGCATGAGAACTTCATTAAGTTAAGTTTGAATGTATTAATTAATATGACATTATGTGTAACCATTCAAACACTCACAAACCTAATTAACCCATTCAATATCGACTCATTAATGAAATATTAGACATTACAAATCACAAACAATCCATATCATTTCATTAATCACTTCACATTACATCATAATCAGACAAACAAGATCTATTACATTTCATATCATGATCTAGGGACATACATGCATCAACATATTGCTGGTGTGGGTTTATCACCAGTAGTGTTAACAGGGATGTCACCAGAAGCCGTTGGCTCAATCATACCAGGAAGAAGCTCAGTGTGTCTTCCAGTAAAGTTGGTGGACACCCTCTTCAATACCTTGAAAATGGCCGGCCTTATGTGAGGGATAGGTAGAGCAGCTGCACAGACAAGCTTACTCTGGTCCAACTCACAGTTGATTATATGCTGAATGAATCTGGGATACATATGAAATGTTTCCCGTTAAAGATTCCCCATGAGATTGGTTAGCACAAACCTTGAGTAGTTGAAACGGAGGCCTTTTACCAACCCGTGAACTAGGCATCCTAATTTATAAGGAATTTGATCCCATCCCCCAAACTTGTTTGATATGCAATGAAGGACTATGTGAAGCAGGAACTTCCAGTTGTAAGAAAAGTTGAATTTGTACACAGTTGACCTACTCATATCACCCCATATCCCATCTGGGTATATGTGTCATCTAGGTTTGATTTGCGGAATTCCGTAGAAGAGCCCTCATCATGAAGCTCTAGATGCTCCCTGATGATTTGTTCAGATATGATCAATTCCTGACAATAAATGCTCGATCTAATAACCCTAACTCCGTTCAGGATTTCAATCTGACCATTTCCCCAAAATTCTGCCATGTGGTTCAAGTAAACAATGGGGTTAATAGTTAGGGCAGTGTAGTAGGTGGATTGCGTAAGGAACGAGATGATTTCAGAGAAGTCAGCATCCTTGGAAGAGTCAAGGAGTGCGACTTGGTTATGCTGAGGGTTTAGTGCCATTGTTTAAGAAAGTTACAGAGGAAATGAGTTTGATTTTGGGTAAATTGAAGACGAAGAAAACTTAGGGCAGTGAAATTGGTAAAAAAGATTAAGGGAATGAGTCCGAAGTATTTAAATGGGTGAAGCTGGCTGATGGATAATTTGAAGTGATGGTTTGGGGTATGATGTGACAAGGATGGTAAACGGTTTAAAACTATTTAAAATATTCATCATACATTAAATAAAATCTTTATTACAGAGGGGGCCAAAAGATTTCCATTACTCAGTAAAGCCTTCTTCAGAGAGTAAAGGTTTTCCAAAGGTATTCTTCTTCCGAAGCGAATCCTACTTCCGAAGGTAAATTTGTCCTAGGAGAAATTTACATCCGAGAATAAGAAGGTCTTCCTAGTGAAGAGGTTTTCAAGCTTCAGAAATAGATTTGATATAACATCAAGTTTTCTTCTGAGATTAAAAACTCTTTGGAGGGAAAAACTAACTTGGAGGAATTTTCCTTCAGAAGATAAATAAGATATCTTCCGAGGGTTAATTTCTATTCGAAAGAACTCATACTTAACAAATTTTAAAGAAATACTTTTGTAATAGGGCTTAGATTATATTGATAAAGACAAGACACATTTTGAAAAGGTTTTCAAATGAGACAAGCTAATCAATGTTTATCATCCCAATAGCCGTCATAAGATACTTAAATCTTTGTTCATCAAATGCTTTGGTGAAAAAATCAGCATATTGTTCATTTAAATCAATTTTGACTAGTTTAATCAGATTTTTCTCATGAATATCTCTAATGAAATAGTACCAGATGTCAATATGCTTTGTCTTCGAGTGCTTGACAGGATTTTCTGTGATGGAAATAGCACTCTTGTTGTCAATATGGATAGGAGTTCTCATGAAGTTTAATCCATAGTCTATCATCTGGTTTTGAATCCACATCAGTCGAGCACAACAACTAGCAGCGATAATGTATTCAGCTTCAGCAGTTGATGTTGAGACACAAGATTGCTTTTTGCATTGCCATGAGATGATCCTTCCACCAAGAAATTTACATCCTCCTGATGTTGATTTCTTATTGATGTTGCAGCCACCATAGTCACTATCAGTGTAGCCAAAGAGATTGAGATTGGTGTTCCTTGGATACCATATACCTAGTTTAGGTGCTCCTTTGAGGTATCTAAGAATTCTCTTGGCAGCAACTAGGTGAGACACCTTTGGAGCAGCATGATATCTTGCACAGATGCAAGTTGCAAACATGATATTGGGTCTACTTGTTGTGAGATACATTAGAGATTCAATGATTGCCCTATATTGATGTTGATCAGTATTCTCCCCCTCAGAGTTAGGACAAAGATTGTGATTTCCGGGTATATGAGTCTTTGCTGGCTTGCAATCTTTCATATCGAATCTCTCTAAGATGTCATTGACATATTTGAATTGATTGATAAAGAAGCTGTCTTTCATCTACTTTACCTGAATTCCAAGGAAAAAGTCCATTTTTCTATGGAACTCATCTCAAACTTCTTCTTCATAATGCTCTCAAAGTCTTTGCACATTTGCTCATTTGAGGAACCAAATATGATGTCATCAACATAGACTTGTACGAGCAAAATATCCTTCCCAGACTTTCTTATGAATAAAGTATTGTCAATGGTACCTCTTGTGTAACCATTCTTGAGGAGAAACTGAGACAAGGTCTCATACCATTGCCTAGGTGCTTGTTGCAGCCCATAAAGAGCTTTATCCAATTTGCACACATAGTTGGGGTGCTGTGGGTCTTCAAATCTCGAAGGCTGGCACATATAGACTTGCCTATCTATATCCCAATATAGAAATGCACACTTAACATCTAGCTGGTAGACAATATAATTCTTGGATGTAGCATAAGTAAGAAAGATCCTCACTGCCTCAAGTCTTGCAACAGGTGCAAGGACATCAGTGTAATAAATTATCTCCTCTTGAGTGTATCCTTGAACTACCAATCTTGCCTTGTTCTTTATGATTAAGCCTATATCATCTCTCTTGTTCCTGAATACCTATTTTGTGCCTATTGGTACTTGACCGGATGGTAGTGGACATAGGTTCCAAATCTTTGTCTCTCGAATAGAAGCAATTCCGCTTGCATTGATCCAACCCAACTACTATCTTTCAAGGCTTCTTCTACCTTCTTGGGTTCCATCTGAGATAGAAAGTATGAGTACAAGCAGACATTACCATTATGAGTTTGTCCCCTTGTCTCATGCCTTCAGAGACATCTCCTATGATGTTTTCAGCTAGGTGAGTTGTTAGATCTATGAACAATAGGTCTAGATCCTTTTGTATAGGCTTAAAACTTTAATCATTACTTGTAATAAAATTTTGTAATTTATTACTTTGATGTATGCATTATGTATATAGGTTAACCCATATATGTGTTGATTTGTATCTATGATTTCAGGATCAAACATTAGACTTAGTCAATTTCTTAAATTTACTAAGTGTAAGAAACATATATGGATGAACAAATATGTTCTTCCGTAGATAATCTTCTAACTGGAAATACATCCAAGGATTTCCTATGGAAGAACACCAATGCAGACAAGTCTAAGGGAGTACTGAGAGATCGAAGACCATGGATGAATAACTTGTACAAGGAAGAAGAAGAAGTGAAGACTCATACGGAAAGGAAGACTCCTGTTGAAGACAATATAACTGCGGAAGACCAAACACTTTTACTTGCAACATCAAGCAAGTCAAGTCAGTCAACAAGTCAAACACGGACTCCAAGATTTTTGTGTTTCCTTAACAAAACATAAATGCCTACAAATACAAGTCCTAGGTTACACATCATGGAAGAGCGTCTAGACGGCAAACACCAAACATCACAACAATTCACATAATTAATCAAACACAAAAACCCTAGCAGCCGTCACATCAATACATCACAAACATCAACACGTTCGAAGCAAACATTGTTTATAGCATTCATTATTTGTTCTTTTGTAATCATTAATAAGTTTTAATAAAATAGTTTTGAATCAAATCTTGTTCTTTCATTTATTGTGTTGAAATCATTCTACTCTTTATTATTAATTTCATTGTCTTTGATTTTATTAATAATTAATCAATTAAGCAACGATTAATGATCATTCCGCAATCATTAACTCGATTTCAATCTAACGCTGATAATTCCTGACGCGATCCTTGGATTCACATGTGGTATCAGAGCCAAGTGCTCATTGATTTAGATCAATTGATCTATTGGTGTTAAAATTGTTTAATTGATTGCTTATTTCATTAAATTTATCAGTTTTCTGATTAGAGCTATTGTTTTTGAGCAAAATTTTTTGGTGTGAATCAATTTTAAAAACAATAAAACAGTGTTTTGTCTTTCAGTGAGTACTGTTTCATTTCTTGGTTAACTTAGATCTATATTCACATTAATTGAATCATAGATCTCTATTATTGATTAATATTCATGAATTGTTCAAATCAATTGAACAAATACATTAACAAAACCCTTTGATTTGATATTAATTATCATTAAAAGGATTGATTGATTTCTGACCATAATCACCTAATTATTCATTAATTAGTTTTGTCATTAATTAGTTCATTACTCAAAAGAAACTCTGTTTAGTTGAATTCTAATACTTTAACTAAAATGAGTAACTTTGTCGGTGGATCAACATACCAACCTCCAAAGTTGGAAACAAAAGCGGATTTTAAATACTGGAAAATCAAGTTTAGGAATCATGCACTGATTCTGACTTATGGGTATCAATAACTGAGGGTCCTTATATTCCACCCGCTCTTGGGGCATATTCTAATGACAATAATCAACCTATAAGTACAAAAGAACTGTCACCTGATGATGTTAAAAAGGTTAAAGTCGATATTAGAGCATACAGTCTGCTTAGTATGGCTTTACCTGAAGAAATACTAATCAGGTGTGAGAATTATAAAACAGCAAATTCCTTGTGGAAGATACTTCATACACTCTATGAAGGGAGTGATGATATCAGAAGCATTAAGAAGGATACTCTTCGCTCACAATATGAAACATTTCATCATATTGAGGGTGAATCAATTCCTCAACAACTCCATAGGTTAATGCAACTGGTAACCAAGATGAACATCATGGAGTTGAAGTATACAAATGAAGAATTAAACAAAAAGATGCTCCATACTTTGCCTGAAAGTTAGAAGCAACCTGTGTCCATGTTCAAGAACACCATTGATCTCAAAGCAACTAGTTTAGATACATTGGTAGCTAAAGTTGAAGCTCTTGAAATGGATGATAAATCAAGAAACAAGAGTGTGAGAACACATGTCACACATTATCATTTTAAAGAAATCAAAAGTGCTGGAAGTGCTTTTATTTCTAACAATGATAGTGACAATTCTTGTACTTTGAGTGAAGATGAAGAAGAAGTGAGTTTTTATGCATCAAATCCTTCAAAGAAATCTTCTCAAAGTAAATCAGAAAAAGAAAAGGGAAGACCTGATGAGAGAAAAGATGCATCTACATCATCAGCAAAGTCTTCATCAAACAACAACCAAGTAGAGCCCATCACTGTGATTCTGGACTCTGAAGAACAAAAGCAGCCTTTGCAGCTTTTAGTTCAAGTTTTTAAGCTTACCTGGAAAGCACTTTAACACCTGCCATTATCTACCAGCAAGACTTGAAAGAACTACATCCAGATGTAGTAGAGGAGATGGATCTTCAATGGCAAATGACAATGATTGCTTATAGAGCCAAGCAGTACCTGAGAAGAAATAAAAATTTAGCTGCAACAAGTAAAACATCAAAGATTGGTGTTGATAAGTCAAAGGTAAGATGTTTCAAATGCAATCTCTATGTGAACTCTCAAGAGGATGTAATCAACAATCAACTCCTGACATGAGACAACATCAGTAACATCATTCTCATCAACATCAATCTCATCAACCAACAACATCTCAAAGATCTTTCAGACAACCACAACTAACTCATCCCCACCAGCCAAATGCATAGGCAGGGCCTAGTAACTCTAAAGAAATTGGGCTGATCATTCTTCAAGATGGAAACTGTGACTGGAGCATGTATGAGAAGGAAATTTTGGAAGAGTTATGGGTGCGAATAGTATATATATTTTGATACAGATTTTTCGCACAGATTTAGTATTAATTGGTTAGTACAAATACTAAACCACACACACAAAAGGCAAGTGTACCTGTCATGTGGTATATAGTGTTGGTAAGAACCGAGTATCAATCCGTGGACACACCTAGCCTACTCATCAAACTTGATGTTTGACTATCAGATTTGGTTTTTTGTTAAAAAAATGACAAGTTGCATTAGAAAGAATTTTAGGTTTAAAAAACAATAATAAAAATAAAGTAAACTAAGATTCGAAGCGTTTGGATTTAAAACCAGAGAATAAAAGTTATCATCCTAATTAGACTTCACTTATGTAACCGTGATGAATTGGTGGTGTGATTTGAAGGTATTGATTAATGTAATTATGTTAACGTTTATAAAGATGAGCTGGCGCGATTTCTCGTCTATCCTGTTCCGTAGTGACTAGGATCACGTCAGGTTGAGTTTTACTGCTTAGATCAAAGCCCTAGTAATGTAGGTAAATCTTTTGTGACCTATTTGACATACGATTTCTGAAAACATGACTAAATGTTAAAAAGAGAGTTGATCAAGTTCTTTCCTAACATACCATTAATTTTAGAAAATCATAACAATTATACTACAGATTTCTCAAACTAATAAAAGGGAACCCGCAAATGATCAGAAAGTTAAAGTGATATAATTTCTAATAACCATTTTCATTAGCATTAACATGGATTTATTATGAGTTCCGGAATGAATGAATTAATCATAAGTTTTTCAAACTTGTATGACAATCACAAACCATAATATTTATAACTTCCCGTTCAAATGTAGATGCTACCCATCAATAGTTTTCCCAAGACCACCATAACATTAACATAATATTTATCACACCATTAGTTTATCACAAATTACATAAGTTTCATCCGATTAGCATGATAAAAAGATTTAGCTCATAATGAGCTTGAACATAACAACAGATAACAAAGAAGATAGATATTAAATCATCGGTGAAATGGAATAATCAAACCGATAATCCATAATGGATGACGTCTAGACGATCCCAAGCTTCTTCCAAGTGTTGTATGCACCTACCGAACCTCCAAATGACCTTGAAGTCTTGATTCCTGAGAGAATTCTGTAGAGTAACTGTCCCACCAAAGCTTGCCAAAAATGGTGAACTTAGGCTTCTATTTATAGGCTTTCTGGAGTGTTTAAGCACGACCCCGTGCCTAAAAGGCATGGCCCCGTGCTAGTACAATGCTTATGAAAGTTGGTCGGCTCGTACATGCCGGTTGTGTCGGGCACGACCCCGTGCTTGATGGGACACGACCCCATGTTGGAGGTGGGGCACGGCCCCGTGCCTCATGGGGCATGGCCCCGTGTCTACTTTTAGGGGACAATACTTTTTGTCCTGTCAGATGTCCAAGCACGGGGGTTGTTATTTAGCACGGGGGTGTTTTCTTGTAAGGCATGGGGGCGTGCTTAATGAGGCACGACCCCATGCTTGGACTCCAAAGCTCGGATTACTTCAATTTCTTGTTAAATATGCTTCTTTTGTCCATCTTGCCCTTTTAAACACCTGAAAACATAATTTAACATTTTTAAGTACATTTTCATCATTTTAAGGGAGATAATAAGGAATAATTGATGTGCTTTTGATAGGATTTTTTGTGACATCCGGTAAATTTCCGTTACCAACTCCGTTAGTTTCGTTAAGTCTTGCATACACGTGTCGTGAGCACACACTAGTTGTCGTTTAACGTTGGTGACCTATAATATTATATAATGTCAAATTATTGATAATCTAATTGATTATGTGATTATTGTATTATGTTTATGTGTTTGCATGTTTTTATATGTTAATTGAGAATTAATCGCGTATCGTGGAAACAGTATATTTAGATTGCCTATTTTGTGACTTGTGAAAATAATGTAAACATTATTATTGTTGATTAATAATGTTGGTAATATTAAGTTAAAACCTTTCAAAAAGTGTTTAAAAGAATAGTTTTTTATAAAATATAAAATAAGGGGTTTAAGTGTAATTACCTAAAACTAAAACTTAACAAAATTACCAACCCTAATCCCCCCCAAACCCCAATCGGCCGCAAACCCTTCACCCTTCCCCTCTCTTTGCGATTTTGAGCAAGAAACTATCATTGTGCATTGGATTTGATCGATCTCAAGGCCTACAAAGCATTACAAGTCTCAATTTTGTTGCATTACACGTTAAAGTTAGATTTCTCATGTTTTAGTGATGTTTCTTGCATATGGCCGAACCTAATTTCGAATTGGGTCTTCATGAGGTCGAAATTGATGTTGTATGATGACGTTTATATGTTAGTTATGTTGAATACATGTTAGTTAACGTGGATTATGTATGAATTACATGTTTTTAGTGGATTGATCATGAATCTTGTGTATGAACAAACCCTAGTTCGAATTTTAGTATGATTTTGGTGGATGATCATTGTTTGATGAATGGTGATGATTAGTAAGTTGTATGAATGTTAGGAATCATGAATCTTGCAAGAAGTTGATGATTTGGTGTTGATGTTCATAACTTACTAATAATAGTAACTTTATTTTGCATGTAATGATGATCTAGTGATGAATTGATGTTATGGATGTGTTCATGATGATGATTAGATACTAGATTGTTGTTATGAATGCTAGAAATCTTTGAATGCATGTTGTTGGTTCATAGCTTGCCAAAAGTAGAAACTTTTGTTTATGAAGATGGTTAGATTATGGTGTTTAGTGATGTTAATCATCTCTAGATATTGTATGGAGCTTGAGATGGTATAATTATGTTGAATTCATGTATGCTTTGGATGTTTGATAGATTTTGGGATGTTCTTTCCCAAAAGGGAAACTTTATTTGTGTAAAGTTTGAAGTATGATGATATGACATGTTTGGGATATTAGGAGCATGTTAGTATGATCATGGATGAATTCTAAGGTGATGAAACATGTTGAATTAGTTGTATGGGATGTTTTGGATAATCATGGATGATATTTGGATTTTGGTGATCATGTATGAAGTGGTGTTGATTTAGTTGCTAGGACATCATGTTTGGGTTTGGTGAGTAATGATTATGGTGTATGTTGAATGCTATGGGCATGGCTATGATTTAAGTGTTATGTATGGATAATGTAGCATGTGTATCATACTATTTGAATGTTAATCATGTATGTTATATGTGCTCATTGGCTTTATTTGAATTATAACTCATAATGTCACCAACGGGTCAAACGGGTCAACTAGGTCAAACGTGTCTATTTTTCTGAAAGCTTGAGTCTTTGGTTTTGGTATGCTTAGGGTTTCACATGTTTTTCATTTACACGTACTTATGTACTCACATGATCTAGGTAACCTTTGAAGGTTGGCTATCCTCTCGTTTCTCAAATAAACCCTAAGTACTCTTTGCATACATCAGGTGAGTTCATGCCCCACGCTTTATTTAATCTCTTTTGGGGGAGATAGCATACTGGTATTTTACGAACGCTTTTAATATTTAAGTTGTGTATAATATTGATATAGTGCTATTTATCATGGGAAAAGTCCTCACACTTTCGAATTGTTAATATTAAATAGCGGGGAAACTTGGGTAGTACTACTGGGTCTGACGAGCCCCACCTGTGTGACTCGAGGTCAACCGGGTGCAATTTGTCCTATTGAACATTGTCACGACGTGGTAAGTCGTGACAGGAGGCAACAACAAACACAGTCAGCTTCAATTGCGAAATCACTATGTATTAATATTTGCTGTTAATAGACTAGCTATCTATTACAATACACTGCTTATATATATCACAATTGTTTATATGTTTACTGAACTCAAACTCTTGAACTCACCAACCTATGTGTTGACATTTTAGTATGCTTTTCTCAGGTCATTAGGCTGCTTGCCTCTAGGAGCACTCCACGGTTCACTTGCATACTAAGACTCGGTTTTCAAGACATTAGCATTTTAAAGATTATGGTTTACTCTTTGGGTTGGCACATGTTTTGCCATATTTATACTTTTATTTATTTGAGTTGTTTTCAAAACGCTTCCGCACTGTTTCAAACTAAATCTTTGGTTGTTTTATTTACTTGTGGCATATAGAGTCGTTCTATGTAACTACTGACTGTGATCCTGGTTTGTTCACACGCCTCGCGGTAAAACCCTGCACGTGGATTTTGAGGGTGTGACAGATTGGTATCAGAGCCACTCCTGTGTCGTTCGGGATGTGGGACATACCTCACCAGGATGGTGACTTCTCGGGCTCATCGAGGACGATCAGTCCAACAGGGGGTGCTTGTGACACCCTACACATATCCCACATCGGCCGTGGACAGGAGAGATTTCTGGTTCATAAGAAATTCTGCCTCTAACATCAACAACGCGTTTTGGGGTATTGGCTGTGGATGAGAGGAGAACTCCACAGTAAGCGTGCTCAGGTGGGAGCAATTCAGGGATAGGTGACCTCCCTGGAAAATTTTCACCCGGGCAACCAAAAGTAAATCCGTGAGCTCCTCGTGGGCAAAGCGGACAATATTGTTGGTGTGAGGGGTCGGGTGTGACAGATTGGTATCAGAGCCATTGGTTATAGGGAACTAGGTTGCATACACACTAGACTATAACCGCACACAGTTAGTTAGTTACCTGTACTTTATTTTCATCTACTGTATACTCATTGGCATACACGTCACACTATCTGCAGCATGGCATCGTCATCAAGAGCTTCTGGAAAACGACCTGCATCACCTGCGCGATCCGAGTCCCCACCTCCTGCACCTGTACCTGATGATGGACTCGACTGGCCTCGTTTTAGATTATCCTCGAGGGGAGTTTGACTGGGATCAACCTTTCGCGTTGATGAAGCGTGACCCCCCAAGGGACTGGAGTTTTATCCTAGGTTTGTCAACCACCTCATGTATAGGGAACGCGTGCCCGAGCCGAGACCCAGAACGAGAGGTAGCTCTGATCAAGCAGTGCCTTCACTACCCCGGACGGTGCAGTCCAACGAGCAGTTGATTGCTGCATTGGTGGCAGCATTAGATACAGAACAGCATCGAGTCAGGCGACTCATTAGTGACGTTTGTACACTACAGACCGAGGTGTACAACCTAAGGCATAAGATGGATGAACTTGAGGGGCGCCATGGAGAGACCCTAGACGGGTGCTACCAAATGAGGGACGGGATCGTAGCCCTCAGTGGACGCGTGGCTGCTCGCGAGCAGAGGGATGCTGTGGTTGATGATAGGATTGCTACTTTGGAGGCACAGCTAGCAGCACTCCAGATTGCTATAGCTCCTGCTCCTGCAGTCGAACCTGAGGAGGAAGAACCTGAGGAGGAGGAGGAACCTGAGGAGGAGGAACCTGAGGAGGAGGAGGATAAGAGTGATGGATCTGATATTGTCGATTGATTTTCTTACATGACTTGGACTACCTAGTGTTTTCTTTGAAACCTATGTGGGAAGGGTTGTTTCCCCACTCGAACGACAAACTTAAATTTTGACATTGATGAATACATTGTGACTTATTTGCAATTTATTTACTTTGGTTATTATTTTTGTTATGAATGTTGTGGTTGTGATGATTTATTATTCCTTTATTGTTTACTGTACTTCAATGAGATAAATGTGTTTGATGTTACTCATTATTGTATTTGTGGATGTAAAGTGAACAATGGACGCACGTGGACGTGGTCGTGACGTGGTCGTGGGCGCGGTCGCGGACGTGGCGCCGGAGACCATGGCGCCGGAGATCATGGCGCTGGTGCCGTTAATATGACCCCTGCTGAGTTAACTGCCCTGATTCAGGCAGCGGTGGCTGCTGCCCAAGCGGGACAGCCAGCAGGTAAACAATGATTGAAAAATTAAACCGAATATCTTGCATAACCGTATAGGTTGTCTGATCAATAATTGTTGTGTTAAAGCAGGACCACCAGCATGTACTTATAAGTCCTTCATGGACTGTAAGCCCCATACCTACAGCGGTACTGAAGGCGCTGTGGGACTAGTACGCTGGTTCGAGAAGACGGAGTCCGTATTCTCCAAGTGCAACTGTCCACCTGCTGATCAGGTGAAATATGCCACCGGGACCCTGGAGGGTGCCGCCTTATCCTGGTGGAATGCCCAAGTCCAGATGTTGGGGCAAGCATTGGCTAATGGACTGCCGTGGGCTGAGTTCAAAACCATGATGACCGAGGAGTACTGTCCTCGCAATGAGGTGCAGAAGTTGGAGATAGAGTTCTGGCAACTGAAAATGCAGGGCTCAGAAATCGAGGCTTACACCACTAGAACTCACGAGCTAGCAACATTATGCCCGGGAATGGTAAATGAGATGCACAAAGAATCGAGCATTACATACGGGGACTTGTACCCGAAATTCAGAGTATGGTAACTGCTTCTAATCCAGCCACCATACAGCAAGCCATTCAGTTAGCCCATAAGCTAACTGACCAAGCCGTGGAACAGGGTCGTCTACCCAAGCGGGGCGCCGTGGCAAGCGTGCCCGATAACAAAAGAAAGTGGGATAGTAGTAGCAACACCAAAGCATCATCATCTTCTGGCAGTCAACCTCAACCTCAGCAGCAACAACAACCGGTCCAACAACAACGGAGGTTCGACAACAATCGTAACTTCCACCAAACGACTGCAACTAATCCAGGACCCAGTGGTTATGGTGGAAGACACCCGAAGTGCAACCGGTGCAACTATCATCACGTGGGACGATGTGATAGCTTCAAATGTCAGCGTGTGGTAAAATTGGACACGCCGCGAAGGATTGCCGTGGTGAGCTGGTTAGGAGGACACAACAACCCCAGGAAACTCCTAAGGGTTGTTTTGAATGTGGAAAAGAGGGGCACTACAAGCGAAATTGCCCACAACTAAGGAGAAATGGAAATGGCAACAATGGAAATGGACACAACAACAACAATAATAACAACAACAACAATGGTAACAACAACGCGGAAATGGCAATGGTAATGGCGGTAATAAGGATGGAGCAAAAGGGAGAGCCTTCGTCATTGGCTCAGGTGAGGCTCTAAATGATCCTACAACTGTTACTGGTAGATTCTCTGTTAATGGTTGCTTTGCTACGGTACTATTCGATACTGGAGCTGATAGGAGTTTCGTGTCCTTAAAATTCTGTAGTCTTTTAAGTGATATACCCTCCGCCCTAGAATCTAAGTACACCGTAGAGTTGGCTGACGGTAAACAGATTCACGTAAACATATCCTTAAAGACTGTAAGATAGAGCTTGCTGGTCATACTTTCGTTATAGATCTTATGCCTGTTACGCTGGGGAGTTTTGATGTTGTGATAGGCATGGATTGGCTTTCTAGCAAGCAAGCAGAAGTTATATGTCATGAGAAGATCATACGAATTCCTGTTGATGACACAATTCTGACAGTCCGAGGTGATAGAAGTGGTGCTGTGATAGGCATCATCTCGTTCATGAAAGCCCAAAAGTTACTACGAAAGGGTCGTGTGGCTATTCTAGCACTTGTAACTGATAAGCAAGCGAAGGAAAGGAGAATGGAGGATATTCCCATAGTGCGCGACTTTCCAGAGGTGTTTCCAGAGGATCTTCCTGGATTACCACCTCATCGTCAAGTGGAATTCCAAATTGAGCTAACTCCCGGCGCAGCCCCGATTGCTAGAGCACCTTATCGATTAGCACCGAACGAACTACAGGAGTTGTCGTCACAACTCCAGGAGCTATTAGATAAGGGCTTTATTCGCCCTAGTACATCACCCTGGGGAGCCCTGTCCTGTTTGTTAAGAAGAAGGATGGCACGTTTCGGATGTGTATTGACTATAGGGAGCTAAATAAAGTAACAGTCAAGAACCGATACCCTCTACCCCGTATCGATGACTTGTTTGACCAACTCCAGGGATCAAGTTACTATTCGAAGATTGACTTGAGATCTGGCTATCATCAACTCAGAGTCGCGAAAAAGACATTTCCAAAACCGCGTTTCGTACCCGCTACGGTCATTATGAGTTCTTGCCATGCCTTTTGGGTTGACAAATGCACCTGCTGTGTTCATGGACCTCATGAACCGTGTGTGCAAACCCTACCTCGATCAGTTTGTCATTGTGTTCATCGATGATATACTGATATATTCCAGGACCAAGGAAGACCATGAGGAGCATTTGCGAATGATCTTAGAGCTACTGAAAAGGGAACAGCTGTACGCCAAATTCTCTAAGTGTGACTTTTGGATACGAGAAGTACAATTCTTAGGTCATATTGTTAATGAGAAAGGGATACATGTTGATCCTGCCAAAATTGAGGCGATCAAGAATTGGACCACACCTAAAACGCCGAGTGAAATAAGACAATTCTTGGGATTAGCAGGTTACTATCGACGATTCATAGAGGGATTCTCTAAGATCGCACAACCTCTCACAGCTTTGACTCACAAAGGGACTACATACAAATGGGGTGAAAGCCAGAATCGGCTTTTCAATCGTTAAAGCAGAAGCTATGTACCGCGCCGATACTAGCACTGCCAGAGGGGACGGATGACTTCGTGGTGTATTGTGATGCATCCATTCAAGGATTGGGTTGTGTCTTAATGCAGCGAGACAAAGTGATAGCCTACGCCTCGAGACAATTAAAAGTTCATGAGAAGAACTATACTACTCATGACTTAGAGTTGGGTGCAGTAGTCTTTGCCTTAAAGATTTGGAGACATTACTTGTACGGTACCAAGTGCACTATCTACACCGATCACAAGAGTCTTCAACATATCTTTGAGCAAAAGGAATTGAATATGAGGCAACGACGTTGGGTGGAGCTGCTAAACGACTATGATTGCGCTATTAAATACCATCCGGGAAAGGCGAATGTGGTTGCTGATGCCTTAAGCCGGAAGGAAACAGCTAAACCCAGACGGGTGCGAGCCTTACAGCTCACTATCAGTACTCAACTGCCTGAACAAGTTAAGGAGGCACAGATAGAAGCTTTAAAAGCAGAAAATATTGGTTCTGAGTCGTTGAGAGGAATGGATAAACAGCTGGTGATGAAGGAGGATGGAATTCGGTATTTATGGATAGACTTTGGGTGCCTGCCTATGGAAATCTGAGAGACCTGGTTATGAGTGAGGCACACAAATCTAAGTATTCTATACATCCTGGATCTGATAAAATGTATCATGATCTGAAGGCGCACTATTGGTGGCCTAATATGAAAGCGGATGTGGCTACATATGTGAGCAAGTGCTTGACCTGCTCGAAGGTAAAGGTGGAATATCAAAAACCATCCGGACTATTGCAGCAACCCGAGATACCGATGTGGAAGTGGGAACAAATCTCCATGGATTTTATTACCAAGCTCCCAGGACTAGTAACTGGGTTGTGATACAATATGGGTTATTGTGGATCGATTGACAAAATCTGCTCATTTTCTTTGCAATAAAGGAAACTGACAAGATGGAGAAGTTAACCCGCCTGTACCTCAAGGAGATCGTTTCCAGACACGGTGTACCGATCTCAATTATCTCTGATCGTGACGCTCGTTTCACGTCACACTTCTGGCAATCATTGCAGAAATCTTTGGGTACACGATTAGATATGAGTACTGCTTATCACCCGCAAACGGATGGCCAGAGTGAGCGTACCATACAGACGTTGGAAGATATGCTACGTGCTTGTGTAATTGATTTCGGGAATAACTGGGAAATTCACCTGCCATTGGTGGAATTTTCTTATAACAACAGTTATCACACTAGCATACAAGCAGCACCTTTCGAGGCTTTGTATGGGAGAAAATGTAGATCACCTGTTTGTTGGGCGGAAATTGGCGATAGTCAACTGACTGGTCCCGAGTTGATTCATGAAACAACTGAGAAGATCGTACAGATACGGAACCGTATGGCAGCAGCGCGAGACCGACAAAAGAGTTATGCTGATAAGAGACGGAAACCTTTAGAGTTTCAGGTTGGTGACAAGGTTTTGTTGAAAGTTTCACCATGGAAAGGCGTAGTTCGGTTTGGCAAGCGAGGGAAGCTAAACCCGAGATACGTTGGACCATTTGAAATAGTGGAAAGAATAGGTCCAGTGGCCTATCGTCTAGCCCTACCTGATTCGCTAAATGGAATCCATGATGTATTTCATGTATCAAACTTAAAGAAATGCATAACTGATGAAACGATGGTCGTACCACTGGAGGAGGTTCAAGTGGATGAGCAACTACGTTTTATTGAAGAACCAGTTGAGGTGATGGACCGTGAGGTGAAAACACTTAAGCAGAGCAAGATACCTATTGTCAAAATCCGTTGGAATTCGCGACGTGGACCGGAATTCACATGGGAACGGGAAGATCAAATGAAGCTTAAGTATCCTCATCTATTCGAGAAGACGATGTCTGCAGACGAAGGTATTGATTTAAATTTCGGGACGAAATTTCTTTCAACATGGGATGATGTGACAACTCATCCAAAACTCACTCGATTTCGATTTCTGTGTGCCAATGCAGTAGACCAGTGATGGAACACTCTCACCATGTAACGCAATTTTCGGGACGAAAATTCTTTCAACATGGGGATAATGTGACATCCGGTAAATTTCCGTTACCAAACTCCGTTAGTTTCGTTAAGTCTTGCATACACGTGTCGTGAGCACACACTAGTTGTCGTTTAACGTTGGTGACCTAATAATATTAAATAATGTCAAATTATTGATAATCTAATTGATTATGTGATTATTGTATTATGTTTATGTGTTTGCAAGTTTTTATATGTTAATTGAGAATTAATCGCGTATCGTGGAAACGCGTATATTTAGATTGCCTATTTTGTGACTTGTGAAAATAATGTAAACATTATTATTGTTGATTAATAATGTTGGTATTATTAAGTTAAAACCTTTCAAAAAGTGTTTAAAAGAATAGTTTTTATAAAATATAAAATAAAGGGGGTTAAGTGTAATTACCTAAAACTAAAACTTAACAAATTAACCAACCCTAATCCCCCCCAAACCCCAAATCGGCCGCAAACCCTTCACCCTTCCCCTCTCTTTGCGATTTTGAGTAAGAAAACTATCATTGTGCATTGGATTTGATCGATCTCAAGGCCTACAAAGCATTACAAGTCTCAATTTTGTTGCATTACACGCTAAAGGTTAGATTTCTCATGTTTTAGTGATGTTTCTTGCATATGGCCGAACCTAATTTCGAAATTGGGTCTTCATGAGGTCGAAATTGATGTTGTATGATGACGTTTATATGTTAGTTATGTTGAATACATGTTAGTTAACGTGGATTATGTATGAATTACATGTTTTTAGTGGATTGATCATGAATGTTGTGTATGAAACAAACCCTAGTTCGAATTTTAGTATGATTTTGTGTGGATGATCATTGTTTGATGAATGTGTGATGATTAGTAAGTTGTATGAATGTTAGGAATCATGAATCTTGCAAGAAGTTGATGATTTGGTGTTGATGTTCATAACTTACTAATAATAGTAACTTTATTTTGCATGTAATGATGATCTAGTGATGAATTGATGTTATGGATGTGTTCATGATGATGATTAGATACTAGATTGTTGTTATGAATGCTAGAAATCTTTGAATGCATGTTGTTGGTTCATAGCTTGCCAAAAGTAGAAACTTTTGTTTATGAAGATGGTTAGATTATGGTGTTTAGGTGATGTTAATCATCTCTAGATATTGTATGGAGCTTGAGATGGTATAATTATGTTGAATTCATGTATGCTTTGGATGTTTGATAGATTTTGGGATGTTCTTTCCCAAAAGGGAAACTTTTGTGTAAAGTTTGAAGTATGATGATATGATCATGTTTGGGATATTAGGAGCATGTTAGTATGATCATGGATGAATTCTAAGGTGATGAAACATGTTGAATTAGTTGTATGGGATGTTTTGGATAATCATGGATGATATTTGGATTTTGGTGATCATGTATGAAGTGGGTGTTGTTTAGTTGCTAGGACATCATGTTTGGGTTTGGTGAGTAATGATTATGGTGTATGTTGAATGCTATGGGCATGGCTATGATTTAAGTGATATGTATGGATAATGTAGCATGTGTATGATACTATTTGAATGTTAATCATGTATGTTATATGTGCTCATTGGCTTTATTTGAATTATAACTCATAATGTCACCAACGGGTCAAACGGGTCAACTAGGTCAAACGTGTCTATTTTTCTGAAAGCTTGAGTCTTTGGTTTTGGTATGCTTAGGATTTCACATGTATTTCATTTACACGTACTTATGTACTCACATGATCTAGGTAACCTTTGAAGGTTGGCTATCCTCTCGTTTCTCAAATAAACCCTAAGTACTCTTTGCATACATCAGGTGAGTTCATGCCCCACGCTTTATTTAATCTCTTTTGGGGGAGATAGCATACTGGTATTTTACGAACGCTTTTAATATTTAAGTTGTGTATAATATTGATATAGTGCTATTTATCATGGGAAAAGTCCTCACACTTTCGAATTGTTAATATTTAATAGCGGGGAAACTTGGGTAGTACTACTGGGTATGACGAGCCCCACCTGTGTGACTCGAGGTCAACCGGGTGCAATTTGTCCTATTGAACATTGTCACGACGTGGTAAGTCGTGACAGGAGGCAACAACAAACACAGTCAGCTTCAATTGCGAAATCACTATGTATATAATAGACTAGCTATCTATTACAATACACTGCTTATATATATCACAACTGTTTATATGTTTACTGAACTCAAACTCTTGAACTCACCAACCTATGTGTTGACATTTTAGTATGCTTTTCTCAGGTCATTAGGCTGCTTGCCTCTAGGAGCACTCCACGGTTCACTTGCATACTAAGACTCGGTTTTCATGACATTAGCATTTTAAAGATTATGGTTTACTCTTTTGGGTTGGCACATGTTTTGCCATATTTATACTTTTATTTATTTGAGTTTTTTCAAAACGCTTCCGCACTGTTTCAAACTAAATCTTTGGTTGTTTTATTTTACTTGTGGCATATGGAGTCGTTCTATGTAACTACTGACTGTGATCCTGGTTTGTTCACACGCCTCGCGGTAAAACCCCGCACGTGGATTTTGAGGGTGTGACAATTTTTATGTATAATTTGGAGCACATCAAACATCCCCACACTTGAACTTTGCTTGACCTCAAACAAAATCACTTAAAATGACAATTCCACCAAAAACCGAATAAATCAAATAATAAACATGTCTTTCGGGAAATACGCAAGTAAACATTATTTCATCCAAATATAAATATTCTAAGCATATGTAAAATAATATCCTAGCAAGCAATAGATTGCTTAGTAAAGATTATTATCATGTAAAAATCCACACTTCTCACAAGATGTACTCACACTCGGCTAAATATATGGAGTCATAATCAAGATTAAGTATGACTAATACACTCAATTACCTAGTATGAATACATGTGAAATTATATGCTTGTTAAGGGATCAAATCTCCACCTACTTAGATATTTACATGCATAAATTGTTAGGTCTTTGATGGGTTGTAATTTGGTTCGGGTTCAGGGTATGGATTATTTGGGAAAAAAGTGGCTAATTGCTAAAGTTGACGATCTTGGCTTATTTTTCTAACATAAAGTACAAGGAAAGCAATAAAAGGTCCCCTATACAATACTTCAAGCTAGAAGGAATATGCTAACTTGAGGACTCGTTTAAGGTCCAATTGTCAAGACCGTATTTTGCTTTCAAGAACCGTACTTCATCTTTTACCCGAAGATACACAAAACTTTCCTTTCTCAAGGATCGTTCGGCTTGAAGCCTAATAGCACCCAGTCAGATTAGTTCTGTGTATTCGTATTTGAGATTCAGTTTGATTCTTTTTGCATTTTCCATTATGAGACCAATTTCCACAATTCGGGCATCTTTCATATCTTTTTGCCCGTCTCTTTATAGCAATTTTTGAAATCCCACAAAATGGCGGAACTTGTTCCTTTTTTCGCCATTTCTTTCGTGCGTCAAATGTGAGATTGAAAATTTGTTCGCGGATTTCGGGGGGAAGTCCCAGTTTTACGTGGTGAAGGCAACAAAGCAAATTGAAATCAAAAGAATGCATTCTAGTTCTTTAAGGTCTGCCGGTAAAAGACCAAATTTATTTATTATTATTATTTTTTTTAACAAGCCAAAAATGTGTCTTTAACGAAAACGGGTTTTGTTGAAGGCTTTTTGGTTAAGTGACTTGGTGGTTCGGGTGATTGAAAGATAAAAACATTTAAGCTCAACGGGGCTAACTAGGGTTGATGTTCAGGTAAGGAAAATTAAAGAAAATGGTTGGGGCTTGAATGGTTAAGGTTTCCTAGTGCCTAACTCATTTTTATGCAACAAATACTAATTAAGGTCTTGAAATGTATACCCAAAGCAAGTTCTAATCACACGTATCATATGCCACCCTCAATTAAATCCAGAATGAAAGTAGAATTGTAATTTGCAAAAGCTGTTTAAGGCTCAAAAATAAACTCACATATGGATGAAATTGGGTAAAGGTATTTCATTTTACATGATTAAATATTTTTACTAGATTATTGCTTTTAAGGATATTATTTCCTGAAAACGTATATTTATAATTTGGTTTAACAAAAATTGTAATAAATTTTTGGTTTCTTGTCACGAAAATTAATTGTTAAGTGATCTTTTCCTAATTTTTTTTTAAATTTGGATCTTTTTAGCAAAGTCAAATGCATTATTCCCATCCCCACACTTAAAATTCACATTGACCTCAATGTGATTAACATATTCAAGATCGAGAAAGGGTAATGCAATAACTCCCTAAAATGATGAATTTGTCACTTGTGTTTGGTTGACCTCGAGTTGATAGAATCCTCGGTATCACCTGAAAATGTCTAACCAATTTATTGAAAGCATTAAAATCCAAACACCAAAATAAAAACAAAATGAATAAACAAAATGACATAAATTAAAAGATAGATTGGCACGGAACAACTGTGCCCGGCCCCGAAAGTGATACGGTTTTCAATGGCTTTGTGGTGGGATATCCCCCACTCATGGTACATTCGGTTCCTAATGTACGTGACATCGTTGCTCAGGTCATCGACTGTGGGAATGCAGATTTTTGACTCGGTTGAAGGCTTGTCGGGCACCTTCAAATGATAGCCTTGCATGGTCACTGGTGGTTTGGATTGACTTATAAAGGTCTAACATGGTTGGGAATTCCCTTGTACGTGAACTTGAAGATCCAGCTCCGGCTCCTTCCGGCTGTAACGGCATGTCGATGTCCATGATTATTTTTTTCAGGACCCGCCGGATCCCTGATTTGTCCCTTCTTATCCATGAATTTCGGCTGCCCATTTGGTAAGCTCGTCACCATGTACATACTTGTGCAAATGCTAAAGTTTAACAGTCCCGGCATCACTCCTTCAGTTCCTCCAGTGTTACAACCATAGCTCTCATATAGGTTCAGAATCCAGCTTCCTCCAAACATGGGTGTCGGACCACCTGCAATCGCATTCCTAGCAAAAAGATTACAAAACAAATACCAATATTACATGGCAATTGATTAATCATACAATATAAAATGAACAAGTCCCTCAAATTAACAACTCCCTCGCTTTGACCACGAGCTGTTATGGAATGACTAAGTAACCGATGAATGTATCGCAACAACGGGTCTCATATCTGGCTGCTTTTTGTTTTAGTCGAGTTAACCCTCTGGTTCCAATCCGCTCCCAAAATGCTTATTGCACCACTTTCAGCGTCTTTACTTTCCTCGTCTGGGAAGATATGGTACACCGGCAATTCCAGATATTGCTTCCTCCTCCATTTCTTGTTCCGTGTATATACTGAGATAATGGATGTTTTATGCCAATGTCCAGCAAGTCTGAATGAAAACTGCACTATCAACCCAAGGGTCAGAGTCTTTCATGCTAAATCTGAAAGATGCTAGAAATTCAAGAGTTAGTTCATAAACGGAAGGTCTATTTTGTGAGAATAAACGCTTCCACTGAATACTTAATAAATTATTATATCTTTCTAGCTATCCGACAGCCGCTAGTGTTTCTTTATCTGCTTGTAAAGTGGGATCTTTTGACCCTTTGTAGTAGTCTTTGAAGTCTATCACGACACCATCTCTCGCGGCTCCCTTCAAATTGTAAGTAGGGATGATCCATGATCCTGAAATTTTAAAAATAAGTTAATCTATACAAAATAAATTTCTTGAACAGTTTCATGATGTTAGTGAAAACCATGTGTTTTCAAGACATAACATCATAATGACTCAACTCATGTTCAAAAATAAATGAAAATTTATCATCCAAGGAAAAATTGTTGAACATGGGGGTGCGTTTTGTGAAACGTGGGGGTGTGGTTAACATGGTTAGGCATGAAATCTTGATTCGAGCACGCGTGGTTTTGTTTGTAAACCTTTGATTAAGCATGGGTTTAACATTCTCTTGCTTTAAAAATCAAAGATTATACATTTAAACATTTTAATCACTTGTTAGAAATTCAAGATACTCAAAATATATAGTGTTAATACCACTTGTGAATTCTTGTAACTTGAACATGATTAACAAAGATTTCACCACGAATTATGAAGATAGTCTTGTTAACAATAAAAGAAAACAAACTAATTATCTAACTAAACATACTAATAACTAACTAAACATACTAATTAACACTAATCTACCACAAGAATAAACATGAACAAGTAGGTTTAAAGCATTCATCATTCCATAATACGTTTAAGAACAAGTCTTTACATATAATTGCTAAGATTTCGGTGTTTAGAGATCTAATACCTAACTACATGTAAATTACTATCTATAATCTAGGAATTAGCACACTAACCTCTTGATTAATACTCTTGAAAGAACTCTTGAAAGATGAAAGAAAAATGGAAAATAAGGTGAAAATGGAAGTGGATACGAACTTTGCAGGCAATGAGCTCGGTTTTTAACATGCAAAATTGATGGGGAACAAGACAAAAGGCTGAAAAAAGTCAGGTGGTGTCATTTCTTGTCGAGCACGGGGGCGTGCCTCCTAAGGCACGGGGGCGTGCTCATGGTATGTGGTTCGGTTTCAGTCTTTTGTTGTTCCGTTTTTTAGTTTTGCGCATTACGTAATTCCCGGTTAAGTTTTATCACTTCCAAATCATCAGAAAAGATACGAAAATAGTCCTAGAGTTAAATAACACAAAGCCAAATTGAAAATACATTTCCTAGGGTCCTACGGTTACCCGATACGTTAAAAGCCGAGAATCAGAAACAGCAAAACCAAACTCTTTAACACGCATCAGCGCACTTAGCACATCACATTCGTGTGGAAGGTTCGGGATGGGATAGTGAGAAGTGCGGTTATTAGTTCCGCAAGCTAACGTTAATGGGAAACGAGTTCCTCGCCCATCTCTTGAACTTTTGGATAAGTTTAGCTAAGCGTTGGGACGCAACGAGTTTCATTTCAGTCAATTGCTTGATAAGTTCATGTAGCTTGAAGAAGTATTCTTAAGTCGTTGGCTCTCGCGTTTCAGAACGCGGTTTCTTCGCAGGATTCCAGTTTGAACTTCTGTGACTTGATTCTTTCATTTTTTAAGACGTTTTTAAGTAGGAATGGGTGTGATGAAAGAATGGAACAAGTGTGGTATTTATATACAGCTCGTGGAAATTGAACACGGGGGCGTGCTTGGCTAGGCACGACCCCGTGCTTGTCAGAGTTCGTCTTAAATTTGACCTGCAACGTTCCAGAGTCGTCAGCGGAGATCGTGGAAAAATATTTGTCAGAGACACGGGGGCGTGCTTCATGAGGCATGGCCTCGTGCTTGTGCTTGTGAGGTCCTAAAAATTGTTAAAAAATTAAGAAAAATTTATGTACAGGTGCCGGGTTTAAGTTTTGGGTCTTCGGCACGACCCTTCCCCACACTTAGTTTTCGTCGAGGCGGAGGTGTAATTCCTCCGAGGGAATCTTGGTTGGTCCATTGTTATACGATTTCAGACGGTGGCCATTCACTTTGAAACTTAAACCTTCGTGGTTATAAATTTCAATGGCACCATTCAGAAACACGTTTTTGAGCGTATAAGGTCCAGACCAACGTGATTTTAGTTTTCCGGGAAGCAAACGTAAACAAGAGTTATACAATAAGACACGTTATCCCACATGAAATCGTTTTGTGTTCTTTAATCAAGCGTCGTGGAATTTCCTTGCCTTTTCTTTATAAACCCTAGCGTTTTCGTATGCTTGTTCTCTCAATTCCTCCAATTGGTGAATTTGTAGGAATCGATTCTTTCCTACAAGGTCTTGGTCCAGGTTTGCTGCTTTAAGTGCCCAAAAGGCCTTATGCTCTAGTTCCACAGGTAGATGACACGACTTCCCATAGACTAGTTTGAACGGTGTTGTGGCGATGTGAGTATTATAGGCTGTTCGAAAAGCCCATAACGCATCATTTAACTTGGTAGACCAGTCCTTGTGGTTTTGACGTACAGTTTTCTCAAGGATTCATTTGATGCCTCGGTTAGTGACTTCGGCTTTCCCATTCGCTTGTGGATGGTAAGCAATTGTAAAGCGATGGTGAACTCCATAACACGTCATTGCTCGTTCGAGCTGGTTGTTACAGAAATGAGTTCCTCGGTCACTAATTAGAGCTTTGGGGGCACCAAACGAGAGAATAGTTTCTTAAGGAATCTGACAACGTTTTTGCTATCATTAGTAGGTAGGGCTTGAGCTTTAGCCCATTGTGAAACGTAATCAACTACTACCAAGATGTAACGATTGCCAAATGACACCAGGAATGGCCCCATGAAATCAATACCCCATATATCAAATACCTCGCATACTTGAACAGGTTTCTGAGGCATCTCATCCCGTGTTGAGATATTGGTTGCTCTTTGACATGCATCACAGGTGCGCACCATGTTGTGAGCATCTTTGAAGATCGTGGGCCAGTAAAATCCAGGATCAAATACTTTCTTGGCTGTTAAGGTTGCTCCATGGTGTCCTCCCAATAGTAATGTTTGATATCAGTAAAGAATTTCTTCTTTTGCTGATAAGCCATTCCTTTGAGAAGGATTCCGCTTGCTAAGTAATTTGAAAAATCAGCGAACCAAAGATGTTCATTGATTGAGGATTGAATGTGCATAAGGAATTCGTGAGGAAAATTGTCGTTTATTGTGGCTTCCTCAGTTTGTGAAGGACTTGAATCCTCAAGATGCGAGAGATGATCGACCGCTAGATTTTCCACTCCTTTCTTATCAAGAATTTAGATGTCAAATTATTGAAGCAGAAGAATCCAACGAATCAATCTCGGCTTTGCATCTTGTTTGTTGAACAAATAACGAAGGGCTGCATGATCGATGTAAACAATTGTTTTTGAAAGGATTAGATATGAGCGGAATTTGTCAAACGCAAAAACTACCACAAGAAGTTCTTTTTCGGTGGTGGTGTAGTTTTCTTGTGCGTCGTTTAGGGTTTTGCTCGCATAATGAATTGGGTGAAATTGCTTGTCTTTTATCTGTCCTAATACGGCTCCTACCGCGAAATTGCTTGCGTCGCACATGAGTTCAAATGGTAGCGTCCAATCTGGGGAAACCATGATTGGAGTGGTTACTAGTCTCTCCTTAAGCAATTTGAATACACTAATGAATTTGTCAAAAAATACGAATTGAGCGTCTTTCTCATGAAGTTGAGTCACTGGTTGAGCGATTTTGAGAATCTTTGATGAAACGACGGTAGAATCCTGCATGACCTAGGAAACTTCTGATATCTTTCACGGTTGTAGGATGCGGAAGTTTAGAAATAGTGTCGACTTTGGCTTGATCGACTTCAAGCCCTGCTCGAGAGATTTTGTGTCCTAACACTATTCCTTCTGTAACCATGAAGTGGCACTTTTCCCAATTTAAAACAAGGTTAGAATCTTCACATCTAACCAGCATCTTTTACAGATTTTCAATATATTGCTCGAATGAGTTTCCAAAGATGGAGAAATCATCCATGAAAACTTCCATTGAGTGTTCAATCATGTCATGAGAAATTGCTACCATGCATCTTTGAAATGTAGCAGGAGCATTACACAATCCAAAGGGCATTTGCCGATAAGCAAATGTGCCATATGGACGGTGAATGTCATTTTTCTGTTGATCTTCAGAAGCAATAGGAATTGGAAAATAACTTGAGAAACCGTCCAGGAAACAATATAACATTTTTCCAGATAATCTCTCAAGCATTTGGTCGATGAAAGGAAGAGAGAAGTGATCTTTCCTTGTGGCGTCGTTGAGTTTGCGATAGTCTATGCAAACTCTCCATCCTGTAACCGTACGAGTGGGAATAAGCTCATTCTTCTCGTTAGTTACAATAGTCATTCCTCCTTTCTTTGGAACAACTTGGACGGGATTGACCCAAGGCGAATCAGAAATAGGGTAAATCAAACTGGCATCTAGCAGTTTGATTACTTCTTTCTTCACCACCTCTTGCATGCTCAGGTTTAAACGTCTTTGAGGTTGAATGATGGATTTGAAGTTCTCCTCCATCAATATTTTATGAGTGCAAAAGGATGGATTGATTCCCTTGATGTCCATGATTTTCCATGCAATTGCTCGTTTGTGTGCCTTAAGCACATTGAGCAACTTGTTCTCCTCATCAATTGATAAGGCGGATGAGATTATGACAGGAATATGAGATGTGTTTTCAAGAAAAGCATATTCGAGATGAGATGGAAGTTCTTTGAGCTCTAAAACTGGAGGGTCTTCGATAGAAGGTTTGGCTTTCGGTTCTAGATCTTGCTCAATGATCTCAAATGCTTCTTAATGAAATAATGTTTCATCAACTTCAAGTTCTGGAAGGATTTGGTTCTCACAGTGGGTTTGGTGATTTGGACCTCTATTAATTGAGTGTTGCAAGCTTCATTTTGAAGAGTTTTCTTCAAATGACAGCTTATGATCGAATCGCAGGCATCAACATAATAGAGTGAGTCATCATGATGTTGAGGGTGTTTCATGGATTGGCCTATATCGAAAGTTACTTCCTCCTCGTCTACTCTAAGCGTGAGTTTTCCTGTACAAACATCAATGAGGGCTCGAGTAGTCGCTAAGAAAGGTCGACCTAGGATAAGAGGAACATTTTTGTCCTCATCCATTTCAAGGATCATAAAATCAACGGGAAATACGAATGTCGATTTTAACTAAGAGATTTTCAACGATGCCCCTCGGATATTTGGCAAAACGGTCAGCTAACTAAATGCTCATACGGGTAGGTCTAGGTTCACCTAAGTTTAATTTTTCAAAGCCCGCATAAGGCATAAGGTTAATGCTTGCACCTAAATCAGCTAACGCGTTACTGACAGAAAGATTTCTTATTAGGCAAGGTATGGTGAAACTTCCTTGATCAGTCATCTTTTGAGGTAGTTTGTTTTGAAGAACTGCAGAGCATTCCACATTCAAAACTACGTGTGATAACTCTTCCAGTTTCTTTTTGTTCGACAAGACACCTTTTAGAAACTTAGCGTAGTTTGGCATTTGGGCTAAGGCTTCCACCAAGGGCAGATTGATGTGGAGTTTGCAGGACCGGTGATGGGTATGCACTTACAACACAACAACACAATGAGGAGATTTGCTTAGAACACTTAACAGATCAAATAGAGAACTGGTTAACTTTATGTGCAAGATGCTAAGAACACAAGTAAATATGAGACAGAACAAGATGGCAAACAACACAAGTAATTGGTTTTCAAGAATGTTAAATATTGCTTCTCAAGTTTAATTACAAATGTTACAATGCATACCATAAAAGTTACAAGTACTTGAGATACTTTATACTACATCCTCCAGCCGGCCATACTTTGAAAGCCAGCTGGATACAATTGACCAGACAACTACAAATCAAATGTAGAGTCAAAAGGCAGATTTCCCTTTTGACTAGTGACTATGACATGCCATAGCTCACATCCTAATATATTACAAAAAGGATAAAAGTACATAAAGTAGAAAGCATGGACTCAAGACCTCAATGTACAGTTACCAAAAGCATGGACCTTTCACCAACTTATGTAAGTTGGTGACTTCACAGAGTTGCAGCGGAAAGGTGGTCCAGCTTTATGGTAAAGTACATCAGATAAAAGCATGTCTCTAGAAGTCTTCAGAAGAAATCTGTCTTCACTCTTTGGCTTCGGAAGACTTTGTCTTTGAAGCTTCGGAAGACTTCACTTTTGGCTTCGGAAGATGTTGGTCTTGGATTCAGAAGATTTTACACTTAGAATATTTCTAGTGCATGGTGTAAAACTTCCAAAGCATTTCTACTTCTGTTCTTCAGTGCATGCATGCAGATAGGCTTTGGATGTTTTGGCTGCATCAAACTTATATGAATCCTTACAAACTCCCCCTAGGCTGATGCTACCAAAACATTTAGAAGATCTTCAGATGTTGACAGTCCTCAGGATGATGATGACCATACCCTTCTTCATCAGATGGTCAGGATCACTCAGACTCTCATAATATCTTCTCATCTCAAAAAGATCATGCAGAGGTAAGTTGATTAAGTCATGCCATGTGTAGAATTCTCAACACCTTGATCTCTGATCACATGCCATCTTTTTGGATTAGTTGTGAAGGTCCAGGATAAGATGGGTCTCTCAGCAGCAAGAGGAGCCACTTGAATTGGAGTTGATTGAGCTGCCTCTTCATGTACTTCCTCAGCTTGATCTGACTCAGCCTGAGGTGTAGAGGTGGATGATTCAGGCTTCTTCTTCTTCTTTGACTTTGGTATGGAAGCCATCCTTTTCTTCTTCTTAGAAGACTTCAACTGAGAAGACTAGTCTGCAACACCTTGTTGATCAGTCTTGTCTTTCTCAGTTGGGTGTTCCTTCCTCACAGGTTCAGAAGGAGAGGGAGTTTGACCCTGCTGTGGATCAGAAGATGAAGCTTGTTGAGGCTCAACAGGAGGTCCAGGTTGTGTTATCTCAGGTTGCTCAACCTTAACCTCCACTTCAGGTGGGACTTGACTTGGAGGGGAGTGTAAGTCAATCAACTCTCCACTCTTGATCTTCTGCTTGATTACCCTGATATGCTCATCCATTGTGGATAGAGACATAGGGCCAAGTCTCCTGCCGGAGAATCCATACAGCTTCAAGAAGCTCATCATCCTTTGTCTGTCAGCAGACTTCTTCATACTCTTTTGAATGATGGCTCTTGACTTTGTAGCATCTTCCCTCATCTTTTTCTTTGTTGCCTTTTTTTGAGCACTTGAAGTTCAAGCTGTTTGAAATACTTAAGCTCAATGTACTCAAAGGACAAGGGAAGAAGTGTAGATGCGTGGTAGAGACCTGTGGCACTCAGGTAGTTGATCATGTTTTGCCTATCTGTTTCCTTGTCTACCTGAGGTTCCTGTGTAGCTGCCACAGCCTCTTGCACAGGGCTTTCTTGAACTGGGAAGAGAGTAGAAACATGCTTGTATAACCTTTTTTTTGTCTCTTCTCCTCTTTGAATTGGAGAAGTAGCCTTGCATCCTCTGCTTCCTTAATCTCTCTTGACACTTCCATGTCATCCAGTTCATTTAATTGCTTTAAGGGGAGAGATATAATCTCATCTATGTCATAGTTTCTGGTCTGCAGGTAAGTAATCCTGACTGCCCTCAACTCATCATCTTGAGTGTTTGGTCTGGGGGCAGCCCTGATTGCATCTTGAATAAAGCCTGAAGACTCAGAGGAACTTTCTCCCCTTAGCTTCCTCCTCTCTCTCCTCCTCCTCAATCTCCTCAGGAGTTAGAATCCTTTTCCCTTTGTCACCAACAGACCTTTGTGACACAGGGTGGAGAGAGCTTTGGCCTTTATTGCTTGGTGTAGCATCTAAGCTCTAGCCAGAGAGAGGTTGTGAGACACCTTCACCAGCAGGTGTTTCACTGAGGGAATGAATTTCTGAAGCGATTGTTAGTGTGACTGGGCTCTCAGGCTCTATCACTGGGCCTTCAGCCAAGGTTTTCCCTTTGAAGCTAATCTTAGGGTCTGCCTCAACATCCAATTGACCAATGACATTACCTGATTGCCTTTGTCTCCTTCTAAGACTGAACTCTTTAGTAATTCTGTCTTGAATCCTGAGTGCTAACCTGTCAACTTGTCTTGATTGACTTGGGTTGACAAGTGGCATGTTGATCAGGTCAAGACCTTCGTAGTAGTTCAAGGTCTGAAAATTAAATACTTCTTGCTGCCCTTGAACTCTGTGAAGAATGAGGGCTCTTCTATCAACATCATACCTCCACCCAATAATGTAGTTTGAGGTTCCTTGAGGTGGTGATGACATAGCCCTTGGAATGCCTTCCTCAAAGAGACTCCTAATGATAGAGTTTATAATGTCCATATTAATGTGAACTTGAGGAAGTTGCTGAGTATGCACAATTGCAAGTGAGGATGGTGAGTCCTCAATGTCCATACTCCCTAAAGAACTCCCAGGTTCTGTGACTGTAATGACTTTCTCTCCCTTTTTGGTAGCATCACCCTCTTGCATAGGTGAGCTAAGAGTTAGGTCAATCACATTCACAGGTTCTTGTGTTCCTGGTTGAGCTCCTCTTAAAGGTCTCCCAGCTAGTTTTTCCCTAAGATAATATATCTCAAGTTGCTGATCATTGACCCTATTTAGAGACTAAATAGGAGCATGTTTTTGACAGGCTTTTCCACCTTTAGTCTCAGATTCCCCTCATATTCATCAGAAGAATCATTGGGGGATGAGATGATTGGACTAAGGTCCTTTCTCTCACCATCAGCTTCAGGTTCTTGGCTGCTGGATTTCCTCTGCACATTGACAGCCTCAGTTGAAAAGTCAATAGGTTGAGTTGCCATGGTTGAGGTCTTAATGATGTAATCACTTGCAGAAGTGAGAGCCTCTTCCATATGGATATCCTGAACAGGTTCAGAAGTATCCACCTCAGTGATGGGTGACTGATGTGGGTTAGACAAAGGAGATTCAGGAGTACTTATCTCTCTTTGAGTAGGGGAAGAGTAGAGAGACTCATGGTACCACTGAATCCTAAGTCTTCATCAGTATAGAATGAGAGGTTAGGAATGGGTTGATTTAAGTCTAAAGGCTGGGGATGGTAACTATCCCCTAAAGGTTGTTCACTTGAGTGTTGAGACTCAGAGTGAGGGCTTAAGGCAGTTTGGCTTATGAGCTCATCAGGGTGAGCATGAGGAACCTCATCTTTGATTCTTGAAGAGATGGGAGTGGTTTGCTTCTCAGGGGAAGTGAGAGCTCTAGTGTCCACTTCCTCCTGTATGGGTGAGTATATGGGGGCCTGCACAGACTCAATAGCTTGAGCAGGAGTTCGTTTGGATTTTCTTTGGTAGGTGAGGGTGATTTTTGGTCTTTTTGGTGGTTGGGAGGTAGAAGGTGTGGGTTCAACACTAGCATGTGTTGCTAGGTTGTCACCTTGAGCAATGAGCTCTAATATTTTTGGGACAAGGGATGTTTCTATCTCTGAGAAGCCTACAGTTGGCTTCTTCATAATTTTAAAGATGCCGAGCTTCATCTGTCCCAATTTAAGAATATTATCTGTTTTCCTCAACTGTGAGCCCAGTTCAAAGTTGAGAATGTGTTGAACATATCTAGAAAACATATAATACTCTAAGGAGTCCAAGTTAGCAAGCAAATTTGTATAAACAAACTGAGAGTACCTGAACTTGACCCCTTGAACCATTTTATGTACTATGAAGGAGAGATCCTCAGGAATCTGGTCCCACCCTCCATGCTTGTTAGACAAGCTGTGGGTAACCACATGAAGCAAGTATTTCCACTGGGATGAGACCTTTCCTTTTTTGAAGGTCTTTACAGAGAAATCTCCCTCATAGCCCATCTGCTCAAAGGAATGATTTACAGCTTCCTTTGGGAAGGACAACTCACCTTCTTCATCATCTAGCCTGCAAGTGAGTGTTGATGATGGCCGGATTGGTGAAGATGGTTCTCCCTTGCACTGTGGCAGACAGTGCCTTCTCCCCATCCATAATGACCTCTTGGCAGGTCTTACGATTCAAGCAGACTGTTCTCATAGAGAGTAGGAGAAATGGTTAGGGAGGTGAAGTAGTTGGATAGAGCTAAGAAACGGCAAATCTCTGAGAAACTTTCATCTTTCTCAGAGCTTAACAAAGCAACCTGGTTGTGTTGCCTGTGAAGTTGCATGGAGAAATCTGGGTTGTTTCTGCGGTTTAGGTTGGCTATTTTAGAAGCTTAAGTATGAATAAAGATGAAGAACAAAGGCGGTTTGGGAGAATTTAGGTTTAAGGAATAGTGTAATTGAAGAAGATAGTGAAAGAGGGGGGAACCGTTGGGCATTTATGTGAAAAGGATTTGAGACAAAGTTAATGAAAGAGGATAAACTTTGAAATCCGGATGCTGGTCCCACCTCTGAAAAGTAGTTTACTTTTGCCCAAAAAGTAGTTTTCTTGGAAGTCAAGAAATCTTCCGAAGGTTATTTGCTTCGGAAGTTCTGAAGAAAAAGCTTCCGAAGGTAAATTGGCTTCGAAAGATATTTTCAAAGGTTTTTTGAGAATTTTGCTTTGAAAGAGAATTTACACTCAGAGATTTTTATTCTAAGGAGAATAAAAACTTCCGAAGGTAAATTGCTTTCGGAAGAAACTTGTTCTTTGAAAACATACAGGGTACTTAAGTTGATTTTAAGCTTCGGAAGATATTTCAGAAATTTCTTCCGAAGGTAAAATTACTGAAGCAATTATTTGTTTACTAAGACATAAATTTCTTCCGAAGGTAAATTTAAATCTTCCAAAAAGTAAAGAGATCAAAATTTTCAAAAATCTAAGAAATGTCTTTTGAAAAGATTTTCTTCCAAAGAAAACAAGGGCTTATGAAGGTGATAAAATAGACAACTTAGGACACACAGGTTTTAGAAATAAATATGATTAAGTTTTAAGAAAAGCTATTCAAAGTTAATCATCCCAATAGCTGATACAAGATATTTAAATCTTTGCTCATCAAAAGCTTTGGTGAACAGATCAGCATATTGTTCATTTGTGTTAACTTTGACTAGTTTGATTAATCCCTTTTCAAAGTTATCTCTAATCAAATGATACCTGATATTGATATGCTTTGTCCTTGAGTGTTGCACAGGATTTTCTGTGATGGAGATAGCACTGTTGTTGTCTATGTGGATGGGAGTCTTTTAAAGTTGAATCCATAGTCCAACATCTGATTTTGAATCCAAAGCACTTGAGCACAGCAGCTTGCAGCAGCAATGTATTCAGCCTCAGCAGTTGATGCAGACACACAGGATTGTTCTTACATTGCCAAGAGACTATCTTTCACCAAGAAATTGACATCCCCCTGATGTAGACTTTGCAGTCATGTTGCAACCACCATAGTCACTATCTGTATAAGCATACAGATTAAAGTCAGAATTCTTTGGATACCAAAGGCCAAGTGATGGAGCACCTTTGAGATATCTTAAAATTCTTTTGACAGTGACCAGGTGTGACATCTTGGGGTTGGCTTGATATCTTGCACAAATGCATGTAGCAAACATGATATCTGGCCTGCTAGCTGTGAGGTACATAAGAGACCCAATCATTGCCCTATAGAGATGCTCATCAACACACTCCCCCTCAAGATCAGGTCCAAGGGAGTGATTTCTGGCTATGGGTGTCTTAGCAACCTTACAATCAGTCATGTTGAACCTTTTAAGTATGTCTTGTACATACTTTGACTGACTTATGAAGATGCCATTGTCAACTTGCTTCACTTGAATTCCTAGAAAGAAATTGAGTTCCCCCATGGCACTCATTTCAAACCTGTCCTTTCATCAGCTTCTCAAAGTCTTTGCAGAGCTTTGGATTAGTTGACCCAAAGATAATGTCATCTACATATACTTGAACTAGCATTATGTCATTTCCTGTTCCTTTGATGAAGAGAGTTCCATCTATAGTACCCCTTTTGTAGCCATGTTGACAGAGATACTGAGATAGAGTCTCATACCACTTCTTGGTGCTTGGTGCAGCCCATAAAGAGCTTTATCAAGCCTGCAGACATAATCAGGATGATCAGGATCTGCAAACCCAGGTGGTTGTCTGACATACACCTCTTCATCAATCACCCCATAAAGAAAAGCACACTTGACATCAAGTTGGTAGACCTTGAAGTTCTTGGATGCAACAAAAGCTAGGAATATCCTAACAGCTTCAAGTCTTGCTACAGGAGCAAAAACATCTTTGTAGTCAATTCCTTCTTCTTGAGTATACCCTTGAACAACTAGTCTTGCCTTGTTCTTGATGACAAGTCCTCTATCATCCTTCTTATTCCTAAAAACCCATTTGGTTCCTATGGTAGTCTTCCTTGAGGAAGAGGACATAGGTTCCAAACCTTTTGCCTTTTGAATTGAAGCAGCTCCTCTTGCATAGCTTCAACCAACTTCCATCCTTTAGAGCCTCATCAATTTTCTTTGGCTCTATCTGGGACAAGAAACAAGAGTGAAGACAAACATTTGCTTCATGGGTTTGTCCTCTTGTTCTCACCCCTGAATCAACATCTCCAATGATGTTTGTGGTAGGATGAGACTTGTGGATCCTTAGCTGAGGGATCACAGCAAGTTGCTTAGACAGATCTAAATTTGAAAAATTCTTATCTGGCAAGGAAGATTCACCCTCCACATCAGCACACTTATCAAGATTGACTTGATCCAATGAGTGTGTGACATCATTGATGTTGTCTTCAATGGAGTGGTTATCAGCATCAAGAAATTCCTGATCACTTTCACCACCACCATTTTCTCTCAACATTTGAAGCTCCTTCCTCTGAGTTTTGTGCCTCTAAGCTGGAATTTGAAGGCACCCCAGAAGTATCAGCAGGATTTGTCATTGATGTGCTGGTAGAAGCTTCATTTGCAGGATTGGTTACCACTGGAGCTGAAGATGTGTAACTTGAAGGTCTTCTTAGCTCAAATCTTGGGTCAGGATCACCTGTAGGTAGTATATCTGTGGATCCTGAAACATTCTCACAAGATTTGTTAAAACAGTTGGTAACTAAATCAAGATCAAATAGCCAATCCGGACCAGAACCTTTCACACTGGGAGTGTGCTCATTGAAAGTCACATTGGCTGACTCCTCAACTACTCTAGTTCTGAGATTGTATACTCTATAAGCTTTAGCTTGAGAAGAGTATCCAATAAAGTGTCCATCATCTGATTTCTCAGCAAACTTGGCAATTTGATCTTTGGTATTCAAGATGGTGCAAGGACATCCAAATGACTTGAAAAAACCAATGAAAGGTTTTCTCTTGTGCCAAAGTTCATAAGGAGTCTTACCATGTGTCTTAACCACTAAAACTCTGTTTTGCACATAGCAAGCAGTGTTCACTGCCTCTGCCAGAAGGTGATGGGTAGTTTAGAGTCAGACAACATAGTTCTTGCAGCTTCAATTATAGTGTCCTGTTTCTCCTCTCAGCAACACCATTTTGCTGAGGAGTCTTGGGAGCACTATATTGTCTTGTAATACCTTTTTCATCACAAAATGTATCAAGGATTTGATTCTTGAATTCAGTTCCTTGGTCACATCTTATGGTTTTGCCTTGTGATCACATTGATTCTCAATCTTTAAGATGAAATTCTTCAGAATCTCAGGGGTCTCATCCTTAGTTCTAAGAAAGAAGTTCCAAGTGAATCTTGCGAAGTCATCTGTGATCACCAAACAGTAAGAGGTCCTTCCTAGACTCATTACACTGGTGGGGCCAAAGAGATCCATATGTAATAAGTGTAGGGGATTAATGATGGAGTTTCTTTCCTTTGGCTTGTGAGATACCTTGTGTTGCTTCCCCTTCAGGCATGCAACACAGTGGTCATCACTTGTAAACTCTTTCTTCGGTATTCCAGTTACAAAATCATTCTTAATTAATTTGTTCATGTTTTTAAAGTTTACATGGCACATTCTTTTATGTCAGAGGAAAGACTCATCATTATTTGCTTTAGACAGAAAGCATGAAACTTCTCCTGAGGGAGATGTTTCTTGCATGTCCATCTTGTACATGTTCCCTTTCTTGGGGGCTTTGAGCAGGATGTGCTCATGAGGAATGACCACCCCGGGCCTGAGAAAAATGCACTCATGCTCAGCGAAAAGCATGTTATGACCCTGATCACAAAATTGGGATACACTCAAAAGATTATACCCAAGCTCCTTGACAAAGTTTACCTTCTCAATCCTGAGCTTACCATTCGTGACCTTGCCCCTTCTTGTAATGTAACCTCTTGCATCTCCTCCAAAAGCAATTGGTCCTCCATTAATTCTTTCAAACGTTTGGATTAATGACCTATTGCCTGTCATGTGCAACAGCCACTGTCAATGATCCATACATTTCTGTTTGTCTTGACTATTCCTGCACAAAAGAGATGGTTAGTTACATTTGGAAACCCAAGCCTCATTGGTCTTGGTCCCATCAAGAGAAGTTGAAGACAATGCAACAGTAATTGATACTATAGTCATGCTAGAAGGATCATTTGCTGATGTTGATGAAGAACTTTCAGTCACTTGGTCTTTCTTTGACTTCCACACCACCTTTGGAAGCTTAGACTGACCTTCAATACTTCGGAAGTATTGATGACTGGACCTTCGGAAGATCTTGCTTTCACTGCAGTAGGCTTCAGTGCTTCGGAAGTATTCCTTTCTTCAGAGACGAAATTTTCTTCCGAAGGCATGTTTCCACTTGTCTTCTTCTTCATTTTGAAGCTTCTGAAGGAAACAGATTTTCCTTCCGAAGCTTGCTTCTTCTTTTCCAAACTTTAGAAGTTTCTTTCATTGTCATGTGGAGAGTACTCTTTGGATTGTAAACACAATTCTTAGCAAGATGAGAAGTACTCCCACATATAACACAGTCCATTTTCTTCCTTCTAGGAGTTTTCTTTTGTGAACAAGGCTGAACTTGATCACTTTCCTTCTCCATCTAGGAGTTTTTTTTTGTGAACAAGGGGATAGAACTACCTTTGGAGCTGGATGGTTCAGGTTGTCAAGCAGTGGTGCACAACTGATCAGCCTTCTTCTTGATGATGGGATAATTTGGACATGAACCAGAAACTCTTGTTGATGGAGTTCAAGTTGGTGTCTTTAGCCTCCACCACTTCAAATCCTGCAGAGATGAAGATTTGTTTCTGTGCAGAATTGAAGGTGGCCTTGATCTCTTGAGCCTTTTTGGACTTTCTTTTGGCCTTCCTGATCAAGTTCTTTCTTCTTGACTTGGTCATCCCAACAGTTTTGCAATCCTTAGAGGGATGGTGACCCTTCTTAGAATGCTCTTCTTCACTCTTCTCAGAGCCATTCCCACCATCTCCTCTTCATCCTCTTCAGTCACAGGATTTATGAGGGGAAGCTCATCTTCACAAGTTTCACACCTAGGAGATCTTACAGACAAGATTGTGTGTGGATGAGCTATCTCATAAGATCCTAGTCCCTTCTTATTTTGATAACAAACTTTTGCATGCAAGGATGAGGATATTATGTTCTTGAAGGTCTCTTCTTCAAAAAACATTTTTCTGCCTTGGCTTTGCTGATCACAAGCTCAGCCTGGCATTCAGTTAACTTAGTAATGAGGTCTTTGATCTGAGTCCTGTAGTTTGTATGCTCATGTTTAAGAGTTGAAATGGTTTTCTCTAGGTCCTCTATCTTTAGTTTATAATTATTTTCAGGTCTTTTAAAATCAGCTTTTAAGATATTTAAGGACTCAAGATCAGATCTCATTTCTAAGTTATAGGACCTGTATCTATTGACTTTAGCAATGCATTCAGGAGTACAAAGATGTTCCAATACATTGGCTTTATCGTGGTCTGCCATGAGTGCTTGGTTTGGAGATGCATCTTTAACCTGAAAGCTCCAGTCAAAGCCTCCTTCTTCAACAGCAACTGCAGCTTGCTGCTTTGGCTTCTCATTCTGGGGGGCTTTCTCAGTGTAGTGTGGTCTGGTTTGTGCTTGGCCACCATTTGTCCTTGGTCTTACACTCCCTTGCAAAGTGTCCCATCTGGTTACAGTTGTAACACTTTACTTTGCTTTTATCCAGGCCAAACTTTCCACTGGCTGCATTGCTTGGAAACTTTCTCCCTGTCCTCTTGTAGAACTTCTTGGCTCTGTGAGTGAGAAGAGCCATCTGCTGAACTATCTCCATGTACTCCAGATCATCTGGATGGATACAGTCCAAATCTTCAAGGGTGAAGAGAAAGTTGCCTGAGGTTTCATCAGCAGAGACAAAGGCATGAGAAGAACTTGTCTCTTGGAAAGGACTTCCTTGAGTGTAGCTTTCCTTTGGAGTCTTTGAGAAGGTGATGAAAGGGCCCTTTTGTGAGTTGTCAGCATAGCATATAAGATGATGTTATGGTTCAATGCTTTCCCTTTCAACCACATGGACGACTGAACTCAGTTGATTGCTGGAGTTACCAGATGAGTTTTGCATGTTCATCTCCATCTGGTAGCCACTAAGAATACCATACAACTCTGTGAGAGTAAGAGTCTTAAGGTTCTCACTCCTCTTGATAACAACACAATAATGTGTCCATTGTCTAGGAAGAGAGGACATAAACTTCCTTACAATGTCCTTGTTCTCAAGAGTTACTCCAACATCCATTAGAGTATCCACAATCTCAACATACCTGAAGTATTGTTGAGTCATGGTTTCACCTACCTTAAAGGTGAAGTTTTCAAACTGTTGCTTCAGGAGATCCTTCTTGTTCTCCTTTGCTTTAGTAAACCCCTCATACATCAGCTTCAGTGCTTCCCATAGTTGCTTGGCAGTTTTGCACTTCTTGAAACCTCTGTAGATGGAGTTTCGAAGAGCAGTTTGAAGGGCTGTCATGGCTTTCTGATCAATCTCTATTCTCTTCCTGTCTTCTTCAGAGTAATCAGCCACAACCTTAGAAATCATACCACCACCAGTAGCAGAGGTGGTGCTTGGTATGTAAGGTTCTTCAACAACAGAGTCCCACATCCTGGAGTCTTGAGACTTGATGAAGCCTTCCATTTTTTGACACCAAGTATCAAAGTCTTCAGGAGTGATCAGTGGAGACTTTGTTATAGTTTCAGTTTCCATATTAGCTTTGGTAATAGCTGCCATTTGAGTTGTTAAGTATTTTGTGTGTGTAAGGGATCTTAAGATGGTGAGATCTTATATCAAGAGCCTGAGACGCTCTGATACCAAATGCAGGACCGGTGAAGCGTATGCACTTACAACACAGCAACACAATGAGGAGAGTTGCTTAGAACACTTAACAGATCAAATAGGGAACTGGTTAACTTTATATGAATGATGCTAAGAACACAAGTAAATATGAGACAGAACAAGATGGCAAACAACCCAAGTAATTGGTTTTCAACAATGCTGTATATTGCTTCTTAAGTTCTATTACAAATGTTACAAACCATACCATCAAAGTTACAAGTACTTGAGATACTTTATACTACATCCTACAACCGGCCATACTTTGAAAGCCAGCTGGATACCATTGACTAGACAACTACAAAATCAAATATAGAGTCAAAAGGCAGATTTGCCTTTTGACTAGTGACTATGACATGCCATAGCTCACATCCTAATATATTACAAAAAGGATAAAAGTACATAAAGTAGAAAGCATGGACTCAAGACCTCAATGTACAGTTACCAAAATCATGGACATTTCTCCAACTCGTGTAAGTTGGTGACTTTACAGAGTTGCAGCGGAAAGGTGGTCTAGCTTTATGGTAAAGTACATTAGATAAAAGCATGTCTCTAAAAGTCTTCAGAAGAAATCTGTCTTCACTCTTTGGCTTCGGAAGACTTTGTCTTTTAAGCTTCAGAAGACTTCACTTTTGGCTTTGGAAGATGTTGGTCTTGGCTTCGGAATATTTTACACTTAGAATATTTCTAGTGCATGGTGTAAAAATTCCGAAGCATTTCTACTTCTGTTCTTCAGTGCATGCATGCAGAGAGACTTTGGATGTTTTGGCTGCATCAGACTTATAGGAATCCTTACAGAGTTGCTTGAACAACCCAAGGAATTTTCCATATTGTGCCTCAATTCTTTGTTGTCTCAAACGACCTGGGTATGGAGGTGTTGGTACATTGGGTTGTGGTGGAACGTACTTCTTGGCTGGTTCTTTAATAACAACTGGTTGCTTCTGCTTATCCCTCGCATTACTTGGAGTATCAGTTTCCACTTCTTCAAGGATGGGTTGTAATGCGGGTGCATCACCTGAGTGGTTTTGCCACTCCTGGTGGTGATGGCTTTCACTTTAGCATTAGGGTTTGTCACAGTGTTGCTGGGCAAAACTCCTTGAGGTCTTTCAGATAGTTGTTGTGCTATCTGTCCTACTTGGTGCTCTTTGGAACCTCTCCTCATTTCTTCAATAGATTTCCGGATGTACTAATCTGTGGCTTGTGTGGTTAACAACAACTGCTACAATAAGTCCTCCATTGATGATGCTCCACGGTCTTGGTTACTACTGATTAGACATTGGTATGGTGGTTTATGTTGTTAGTAGGGTGGCCTTCGGTTGAATCCAGATGATGATTGGTTATTACCAGCATCTTTGTAATTCGAGTTGCTTCTCCAATTTGAGTTGTTGTTGTATGAGTTATTTGGGCCTCATACGTAGTCAACATCTTCAACCATCATAATGCCTTGTGGGCATTCGTTGGTCTTGTGTGAATTTCCACATGTATTGCATCGTGTTGGGGTTTTCTTTAGTTCGCTTTGCAATTGTTCGAATCGTTTGGTTAGAGCTTCTAATTAGGCTGCAATTAGGGTTTCATAGTCTACTTGATGAATACCTTTAGAACTGGGTTTGGTTCTTAAGGGATTGTAAGCAAAGCTTTTCTTAGCTGCTCTTTCTAAGGCTTGGTATGCTTCTATTGGCGTGACACTTCTGAAATCTCCTCCCGCACTTTGGTCTACCGCTTGCTTGTGGGCTCCCATGATTGCATCGTAAAAGGTTTGACACTGCAGCCACAGATCAAGTCCGTGATGTGGGCATCTCCAAAGGAGACTTTTATATCTCTCCCATGATGCGTGTAATGATTCATCATCGTCTTGGTGAAAGCTTGTGATGCTGCTTCTTAGTTTGGCAGTGAGATCGGGTGGAGAGTATTTCAAAACGAATTGCTAGCCATTTCCGCCCATGTGGTGATGGAACCAGGCGGAAGTGAATCAAGCCAATCGATGGCTCGGCCTTGAAGTGAAAATGGAAAAATTCTTAGTTGAATGGCATCGTCTGAACAGTTATTTATTTTGAAGGTAGCATAGATACGAAGGAATCGTGAGATGTGAGCATTAGGATCTTCGTCTTGTAACCCATAGAACTGAACAGAGTTTTCTACGAGTTGGATAATACTAGACTTAATCTCGAAATTTTTGGCCGCTATTGCTGGTTGGACAACACTAGACTCGTAACCATCTATTGACGGTGTGGCGTAGTGCGTCATCTTCATTTCCTCGTCTTGGTTAGCCATGTCTTCTTTAGATGGTGTACCTTCCAAAATGTCTTCTTCAATGACTGGTGCTGCTTGTTGTGGTCTTTCGCGCAATCTTCGACGGAAAAGTCGTTCGGGTTCCGAGAGATGCGAAACAAGTTCAGGACTAGACGAGTCGGACATACACTAACTTAAAGAAGCATAAACTAACTAAGGCTTAAAATGAATCAGGCAAATGTAGCTAAACTAACTAAGGCAAACTATCCAACAAAAACAAAATAAAGTTTGAACAAAAATATATTAACAAGTTATATACAAGATAGTCAAAATTTAGTTTGTCTTTCAAACTGCCGTGTGTCCCCGGCAACGGCGCCAAAAACTTGATGGGTGCGGATAGTATATATATTTTGATACAGATTTTTCGCACAGATTTAGTTTTAATTGGTTAGTACAAATACTAAACCACACACACCAAAGGCAAGTGTACATGTCGTGTGGTAATATAGTGTTGGTAAGAACTGAGTATCAATCCGTGGACACACCTAGCCTACTCAACAAACTTTATGTTTGACTATCATATTTGGTTTTTGTTAAAGAAAATGATAAGTTGCATTAGAAAGATTTTTAGGGTTTAAAAAACAATAATAAAAATAAAGTAAACTAAGATTCGAAGCGTTTGGATTTAAAACCAGGGAATAAAAGTTATCATCCTAATTAGACTCCACTTATGTAACCGTGATGAATTGGTGGTGTGATTTAAAGATATTGATTAATGTAATTATGTTAACGTTTATAAAGATGAGCTGGCGCAATTTCTCGTCTATCCTGCTCCGTAGTGACTAGGATCACATCAGGTTGAGTTTTACTGCTTAGATCAAAGCCCTAGTAATGTAGGTAAATCTTTTGTGACCTATTTGACATACGATTTCTCAAAACATAACTTAATGTTAAAAAGAGAGTTGATCAAGTTCCTTTCTAACATACCATTAATTTTAGAAAACCATAACAATTACTAAAGATTTCTCAAACTAATAAAAGGGAACCCGCAAATAATCAGAAAGTTAAAGTGATATGATTTCTAATAACCATTTCTAGTTCATTAGCCATGGATTTATTATGAAGACCGGTTTCGCGAATGAAAGTTAATCATACGTTTTTCAACCTTGGATGACAATCACAATCACAAACCATAAATTTATAACTTCCCGTTCAAATGTAGATGCTACCCATCAATAGTTTTCCCAAGACCACCATAACATTAACATAATATTTATCACACCATTAGTTCATCACAAATTACATAAGTTTCATCCGATTAGGATGATAAAAAGAGTTTAGCTCAGAATGAGGTTGAACATAACAACAGATAACAAAGAAGATAGATATGAAATCATCAGTAAAATGGAACAATCAAACTGATAATCCACAATGGATGACGTTTAGACGATCCCAAGCTTCTTCCAAGTGTTGTATGCACCTCTCGAGCCTCCAATGACCTTGAAGTCTTGATTCCCGAGAGAATTCTACAGAGTAACTCTCCCACCAAAGCTTTCCAAAAATAGTGAACTTAGGCTTCTATTTATAGGCTTTTTGGAGTGTTTAATTACGGCCCCCGTGCCTAAAAGGCCAAGCCCTGTGCTAGTACAATGCTTACAAAAGTTGTTCAGCTCGTACATGCAGGTTGTGTCGGGCACGACCCTGTGCTTGATGGGGCACGGCCCCGTGTTGGAGGTGGGGCACGACCCCGTGCCTCATGGGGCACGACCCCGTGTCTACTTTTAGGGGACAGTACTTTTTGTCCTGTTAGATGTGCAAGCACGGGGGTGTGTTAATTTAGCACGGGGGTGTGTTTCTGGCAAGGCATGGGGGCGTGCTTAATGAGGCACGGCCCCATGCTTGGACTCCAAAGCTCGGATTACTTCAATTTTTTGTTAAATATGCTTCTTTTGTCCATCTTGCCCTTTTAAACACCTGAAAACACAATTTAACATTTATAAGTACATTTTCATCATTTTAAGGGAGATATTAAGGAATAATTGATGTGCTTTAGATAGGATTTTTATGTATAATTTGGAGCACATCAAAGAGAATCAAGCTTTAATGGCCCACATCGAGAACAAAGTTCCACCCATGGCTAGAGAGGTAAGAGATAGACTGTGTTCATCAGTATGTGTTGAGGAAGTTGAAAGATATAGAGTCCATGCTCAAAATTAACTCTTTACAGAAAGATTTAGATAAACTTGTTTCAGAAACTTATAGCTTAAAAGCCCAAGTTGAGCATCCGACCACCTCGTTAATAAAATCGATGGCTGATCATGCATCAACTGAAGTGAAACTTCAGAAGTTTCAACTTTCATCTTAGCAATATGAGAAATTATTAAGTTTTCATAATGAATCAAAGAACATGTATGGGTTGGGATATAATGCTGTTGCACCCCGTCTGAATGATAACTATATAACTTTACATGAAACTATGACAAACAGCTTGTCAAATCATTTTGTGTCGTGCACCAAGTTTGAATCAAAATATAATGAACAAGTTAATAACAATGAAACTGAGTTGAGTGAAACTGAGTCTTCTGAATCAGAACAAGTCAAACAAAATGACTCAGAATTTGACTTTGATGAATGTGATGACTTCGATGATTCTGATGAACATGCTAAATGTGCGGATCAACTGGTTATTGGTAATAATGTTTCATTTGAACCAATCATTCCTAAAATTTTTGAAGAAACAAAGCTAGCATATCCTCCAAAGCAAAGAAACATGTTGAAGACTATTTGCAAGAGAATAGCTTAGTTAAATGAAGGACTTCAAGAACTTCACAAGCAACAAAAACCTTCAACTGAAGTCATTGAGAGGTGTACATCTACTAAAGAAGTACACACATCTTCCGTAGAAAAGGGAAGGCAGCCACAATCAACAAAACTTCTCCGGAAGAAGAAACATTCATCAGTATCAGATCTGCGGAAGCACAAATCTACTGAGTCAGTAGAAGATCCGCGGAAGCAAAAGGCTACAACCACCATCAAGAAAACAAATCAACATAAAGTTGTGAATCTTAAGCCATAAAAATCAGCTGATGCTCAACAAGAACCCTTTGATATCATGTCAGGGAAGGCAAGGATTCATCAACTGCAAAGTTTGAAAAAGATTTGAAGGCTCAAAAGCTGCAAAAGAAGAAGAAAGTGGTTGATTCTGATAAAGAATCAGAGGAAATGTATTGCAAGTGGTGTGATATGAAAAATCACAACGCTAAAGACTGTTACTTCAGTAGTTATTGCTCTATTTGCAATATGAACAATCACATGACTTCTGACTGCTACTTCAACAAACATTATGCAATTTGTAACAAAAATAACCTTTCCACTCAGGAATGTTATTTCAATTAAAAGAACAAGACAAAGAGCACAAAAAGCAACAATCTGAGAAGGATGAGTCAGACTCTCAATCCAGTGAAAGTCAAAAAGATTCAAAAGCAAAGAAAAGGAAGCAAAAACATAAGTTTCAAAAACCAAAGAAGAAAACATCTGCTGATGATAAACCTTTGAAGAAAGAAAAACCACATAAGCAACTCAAAACACCTCACAAGAATGTGGATTTGACATATAAGAATGAAAATACTGATGTTAAATTCTTTGATCATTTTGAAAAGGGTACACATGTACCACAGTCAAAATCAAAGGATGGTGAAACTTTCAATAATCAAGGTTCATCATAAAAAACAAAGCAACAGACAACAAAAGAAAAAGGTGAATGAAAAAAGGATTGAGAAACAAGAACAAAGTTCCACAAGCTCATCTTCAACAGAATCATCCTCACCACAACCAACACATAATGAATCAATAGAGTCTAAAATTAATACTGAACAACAAGACTCATTCAGAGGGAGTTATAATTTTAGACACTACTGGAAAACCCAAGATCGTTAAGGCTTGGGTTCCCCATTATAACTGATTTCTTTATGTGTGCAGGAACAAACATGGAGAGCTGACAACAAGTGGTATGCTCACAGTGGTTGTTCCAGGAATATGACAGGAAACTGTTCTCTTCTCCATGACTTCAAACATAAAAATGCTTCTTATGTGGCATTTGGTGGGGATAAGAAATTGTTGGTGAAGGAATGGTAACTAATGGTGTGTTCAAATTTGAGAAAGTAAATTATTGTGAAAATCTACAATATAATTTACTAAGCGTGTCTCATATTTGTGATCAAAATTATATCACATTATTTGATAACACTAATTGTTATATTCTTAAGCCAGGTTTTTCAATTACAGAAGATTGGATCCTTCTTAAAGCATCAAGAAAAGGAAACACATATGTTTTGGATATGAAAAATACAACACTCACAAGCAATGAAACATGTCTGCTATCTAAGTCATTAGAAGATGAATCTTAGTTGTGGCATAGAAGATTGTTTATTCCAACATGAAGAATATGAATAAATTGGTGAAAAATGACTTAGTTATTGGACTGCCAAAGAAAGAATTCTATTGTTCGAATAATTGTCCTTCATGTTATAAAGGAAAACAACATAGGGTGTCACATAAATCCAAAATTATCAATACAAACAAAACACCACTCAAATTGCTTCATATGGATCTTTTTGGTCCGACCAATGTGATGAGCATTGGTAAAAGGCAATATTGTTTAGTGGTGGTGGATGATTTCACTAGATTCACATGGGTCTTTTTCTTAAAACAAAAGAGTGAAACATCAGAAACAATAATGAAGTTTGTCACTAAGATTGAAAATCAACTTGATCTAAAGGTTAAAATTTTCAGGAGTGACAATGGGTCTGAATTTGTTAATACTGTCTTTGTAACGCCCGGAATAAATTCGAAACGAGCCAATTAATAATAATGGGCTTAGCCGGGATTATTTAAAGAAAATACTCAGAAAATGGAGTATGGACCGAGTAGACCTCGCGGGTTATGTGTTCGGCGAGTTTAAGGTCCCGGGAACGCCCGGTATATATAAGCGGATCAGCTTGGGCCACTCTCATTTGCAACTCAACACCCAATTTATAGAGAGAGAGTGTAGAGAGAGAAAGTGGTAATTCAAGGCTCGGTTGATCAAGAGATTGAAGATCCGTGTTCGTGGGCATCCAAACAACAAGGAAGGATCAAGAATCCAGGTAAGAAACATCATTTAATCGTTCCTTTTGATGTAAACCTGGATTCTAGGGCTTGGGGTTTTTGAAAGTGGCAAAGAATCGCCCAAAAGTCACGTTTTTGTGTAAGAAAACTTGTAAGAAGCTTAGATATAGCTTATTGGGGGATAAACCAAGGATTTGGGCGTAAAATATTGAATTTTTGGGTCAAAAATGGGTTGGTTCGTAATTTTAGCCTGTTCTGCGAAACTGGGTGTTCATCCAGTGAAATTATGTAGTCATCCAGCGAAACTATGGATCTTCCTACGAAACTATAGTTTCGCAGGTAGTTTCGCAGACATGGTTTTCCAACGAAAGTTAGGCAAACCTGGCAACGAAACTGGCAGCGAAGATGCCAGCGAAACTGCCAGCAAAACTGCTGGCGAAACTAGCAGCGAAACTGCTGAACTTGCAGCGAAATTAGCAGCGAAATTATGCATAAACTAACCCCTTTGAGTGTTAACTTATCTGCAGGCCGCGTAGTGTAACCCTTGCTTAGAAAGCTTGATTGAGAAGCTACTCATTGAGTCCAGGTGAGTTCTAGATCCCCTATGTTAAAGGTTTTGAGCTTGTTTGGGGCTGGAAATGCATACGAAATATACGTTTCTAAATGACCAATATTTTAAGAGGTTTTAACAAGAAGATCGATTTTTCTATAAGGAAATATGCTATATAAAAGTGTTAAGATATAAGTAGACGATTATATGATGCCCTTAGGACCCCGCGGGTTATGATATAAGCCAGGGGCGTTGCCCCTTGGACCCCACTAGGGGCTGCTGCCCCTACGACCCCGCTGTTAGGGGCTGCCGCCCCCAAACACCCGCTGTGCCGCGGAGGGTCGGTTATGTTCTATGATGACTTTTGCTTGCTATATATATGTGTATGTGTATGTGAGAGGCTGATGTGTGACGATTATATGATGATGTGTGATGATGCTATGCTTATGAATGATATGTTTCCTTATGTTCCTTGTTACGTATAATGATGTGACTTTACGTGATGTGATTATGATAATGAACGTAAAGTATTATCTTAACAAAGTGAAAGATTTAAGATAATGGAAGTGGAACATAACGAATGAATGAATGAAAGTCTTGCAAGCAAATGAAAGGGAGGTTCACAACTCATTAAGAGTTGTTAGCTCAACTGTGTGTTTACGTCGTGCAATTTTTGCTAACTCATAAGGGTTTATACACATAGTAGGAGTTAGTCTTGGTGACTGCTCCAATACGTGCGATGTGGTATTAACTGTGTGTTATGTAGCGTGCGATTTTAGCTAACTTATAAGGGTTCATACACAAAGTAGGAGTTAGTCTTGGTGACTGCTCCAATACGTGCGATGTGGTATTAACTCTGTGTTATGTAGCGTGCGATTTTGGCTAACCCATGAGGTAGCGTGCGATTTTGGCTAAACCCATCTGAGTTCACACACACAGGCGGAGTTAGTCTATGTGACTACTCCATACGTGCGATATGTACGAAATGAACGATGACGGAAGATAATAAAGTATTACCTTGATATATGTATGATGTATGATCACGTGCGATAGTAAAGAAAATGTTTTAACGAATGGAAGGTAATATAAAGTTTTACAAAACTAGAACTCACTCAGCAACGCTGAATTTTATGCATTTTCTAGTTGGCAGGTGATTGTTGCTGAGGATAGCACGGGGTGGCTACTTGACTCATTTTGGATGGCATCCATTTTATGTTACGATAACGTTTTTGCATTGTAATACGAACGAACAATATTTTGTAATGAACGTTGTATTATTTTGCAAAAAGTGTTTATTTAAATGGAATGGTTGTTAAAAAATGTTTCAGCTGCAATATTCTTGTAAGGTTAATGTAAATTATATGTTTTATATGCGATGATCGACCAGCTGTGAGCGTCCCGGGAACGGGGCCTTACAGTCTTAGATTCTTTTTGCAGGATTAAAGGCATTGCAAGGCAATTCAGTGTACCAAGAACTCTACAACAGAATGGAGTTGCTGAGAGAAGAAAAGCAGCAAGGACAATGCTAGCTGATTCACAATTGCCAAACACCTTTTGGGCTGAAGCAGTGAACACATCATGCAATGTTCAAAACTAGACATTAACTGTCAAAGAACATAACAAAGCACCATATGAGCTTTTATTTAAAAGAAAACATTAAATAGGATATCTTAGAGCTTTAGGGTGTCATGTATCTGTTTTAAACAGAAAAGAACAATTTGAAAAGTTTTCAGAGAAAGCCTATGATGGTTTCGTTGTTGGATATTCTTCAACATCTAAATCAAATAGGATTTAAACCCCACAACAAAACATTATGGAAGAAACACCTAATGTGTCATTTGATGAATCCTTATTTTGAAAATCTGTTAAAGGATCATCATGGTTGTTTGATATAGATGCACTCAAAGATTCATTTAATTCTGGTTATTTGAATAATGCAGGTTCTACAGATACATGCTATCCATTTGTTCCTCCAAACATGAATGAAGTGTCATTATCTGCTGATCCTCCAAGAATACAAACTTCAAGTATCATGGAACAAGGAACTCCAAATAATGCCAATAATGCAGCACAAGACCAGCCTAATAGATCTACATCCTCAGATGAAAACACTTCATCAGCAGCTGCTAACTCTGTATCCGCAGATGAGTGTTCTACATCCGGAGATATGAATATTGCATCAACAAATGTTCCATCCACATCAGTAGATATTCCAAACACTAAAGATGATCCGTTACATTCCAAAGAATTTTCAGCAAATCAACAAATACCATCCGTAGATGTTACTGTAACTCCTGCAGAAGTTCAAAACACATCCGTAGAAGTTCCTGCGGAAGGCATTCATAATGCAGCTGATGTAGAAACTCATGAGGGAAATCATTCAGCTTTCAATGATCAACATGATGATCAATTTGATTACTTCATAAATTCATCATCTCAGCTGGTTCCCTCTGCATCAATGAATACGACTAACTTGGGATCATCTATTCCTGTTGAGTCTATTTCAACATCAAGAATTCATAAGACTCATCCAATATACAACATTACTGGTGATCTTAATGAAAGAACCATAAGAAGCCTAGGGGGAGCTGCAAACATCTATCTCTTCACTTGTTTTCTTTCACAAGTGGTTCCTCCAAACATCACAGCTGCACTAAAAGTTAATAGCTGGATTGAAGCTATGCAGGAAGAGCTTCAACAATTCAGAAAGTAGAAAGTCTAGAATCTAGCTGATCTACCTGAAGGTCAACATCCAATTGGTACAAGGTGGCTCTTCAAAAATAAACTAGAAGACAGGGGTATAACTGTGAGAAACAAAGCAAGGCTGATTGCATAAGGTTATACTCAAGAAGAAAGGATAGACTATGATGAAGTTTGTGCACCAGTTGCAAGAATTGAAGCCATAAGAGTATTCCTAGCCTATGCATCATATAAGAAGTTCTTTGTCTATCAAATGGATGTCAAATATGCTTTCTTATATGAGAAAATTGATGAAAAAGTCTATGTAGCTCAACCTCCTAGTTTTGAAGATCCTGATTACCCACATAGGGTATACAAGCTTGACAAAGCTTTGTATGGTCTTCATCAAGCACTAAGAAAGTGGTATGAAACCTTATCATTTTTTTCTCAAGCATGGATATAAAAGGGGAACTATTGATCAGAGTCTCTCTCTCAAACAAGAACATCAAGACCTCTTAGTTGTTCAAATTTATATAGATGACATTAAATTTGGATCAACAAACAAGAGACTGTGTGTAAGCTTTGAAAAGTTGATGAAATTTGAGTTTCAGATGAGTTCAATGGGAGAATTAACTTTCTTCCTTGGTCTACAAGTTCATCAGAAAATAGATGGCATCTTCATCAATCAAGAGAAGTATATTCATCAAATATTAAAGAAGTACAATCTTTCTGATACATCTTCATGCAAAACACATGCTTCAACAATTAACAATATTGTACCTGATCCTACAGGAAAATCTATTGATCAAAGATTGTATAGATGAATGATAGGATCTCCTACGTATTTAATAGCCAGTAGACCTGACATAATGTTTGTTGTTTGTGTTTGTGCTAGGTACCAATCAGATCCAAAAGAGTCTCATCTGAATGTTGTTAAGAGGATCTTCAGATATCTGAAATGGAAACCAGCCCTTGGCCTTTGGTATCCAAAGGATGGTGACTTCACTCTCTACTCATATCCAGATAGTGACTTTGGAGGATGCAACAACAACAGAAAATCCACAATTGGTGGGTGTCAATTTATAGCACCAAAACTTGGTTCATGGCAGTGCAAAAAGCAAACAAATGTATCTCTATCCACGACTGAGGCTCAGTTCATAGCTTCTTCAGTTGGTTGCTCTCAAGTCCTTTGGTTACAAAACCAATTAGTTGATTATGGTTACAATTTCCTTCAAACTCCAATTCATATTGACAATTCAGCTGCTATGCTCATCACTTCTAATCCAGTGCAACATAGTAAAACAAAGCATAGTGAAATCATATACCATTTTTTGAGAGATTGCTCAGAAAAAGGTTTGATCAAGTTAGTCAAAGTGGATACAACAAATTAGCTTGCTGATTTATTCACCAAAGCTTTTGATTCAGTTAGATTTAATTTTCTAATTGAGTCTTTGGGCATGATTAACTTAGATTGATCATCATTAACAAAGAAAAGCATGCGCCTGTCATTGTAAATAGTAACAAATAAAACCCAAAAACATTCAAAAAAACATACAAAAATTCATAAATATTGTCTTTCTTTGTTGTGTCTTTGACATATGTTTGGGAAATGATAGTACACTATGCCTTGGTTTACTTCCTGAGCTCTTAAATATCATAAAATCTTATCAAAGTTTCATGATATGTGAGTAGGTTCATTTTGAGTGGAAACTACACTAAGAGCATACCTAACATAATGCAATAGTGACTATTTGTGGGAAACTCCATTTTGAGGATACAACAAGTGAGTCTTATTCTGATGTGACCAAATCACTCATCTAAGCACACTATGTACCAACACTTTATAATATCTATCTTTGCAAATCATATTCCCTCTGTTTTGTGAAAACAAAGACCTGGGTGTATGATCACCATGGTATACATGTGTAACCAACTGGTGAAAAGATCATGATCCTTATCATCCATCTGTTTTGTGTAAACAAAGAACTGGGTTAAAGGCACCTCTGTGTTACGGAATGAAAGACCTGGTGACCTGATGATGATCATATCTTAGTTCTCAAAAGAATCCTCTGTAATCAACTGTATATTAACTTCAGAGCTATTACATCAATGCATTAATGAGATGTCAAATGCATCTCAAGATAGAACTTATAACTTAAAGTACATTGTTTCTAAGTGTGAAAAATTGATGATTTGACTCACAAAGGGAGGACAAACTCAAAGTGATTTCAATGTGGAGCTAGTAACTGTTACTCACAAATAAACATCAAAACATGATAAACATCATGCTTAGTTGATACAATACTCTTGTTTGGATTAAAGTAGACAAACATACTTGCAATCAGAACTAAAATCAGGTATCATTTCACCAAACAAATCAAACAGGAAGATGCTTAGTGTTATAGTATGATCCCATTCTATGTTTAAATATGCTTGTATATAGTACTTAATTCATTTTTTTTCTTTTAACTTATTTCTTTTTTAGTACTTTTGGGCGGTCATGTGTCTTTCATGATATTATTCTCATAAATTTATGATAAATGCCTCAGTTTAACATTAATCACAAATTTAGGGGGAGTAGATAATTCATGAAAGTTTAATATTCGAATTGTCAAATCAATTGTCAATAAATAATATGAAGGAATTGGAGCTTGAGCACTAACTTGGCTGTAGGATACATGAAGTTTTTTAAATTATAAATCTTCTTGTGCACCAATTGTCATGAAAACAAAGTCAACAAGGTCCAATAGCAATAAATGGTTCTATCAGTTGAATAGAACCATACAATCAAAGAAGTTACAAACTTTACATTTTTAGCATCAGTAGAAGCTATAGTGCATTTTCAGCATCAGCAGAAGCTACAGTGCATTTTCAGCATCAGCAGAAGCTACAGTGCGAAACTTAGTCAAGTAAAATATGACTATCCATAGATTGGTAACCTACGGATGAGTTAATATTTTAAAAAGTATAATCTATTTCCATAGATTGGTAACCTATTAGTTAATATTTTAAGATGTCGTACAGAAGAACTGAAATCTGCGAAATAAATAAATTCCACGAAAGAGTAATAAGGAAAGTGGGACCCACTTTATTAAATAAATGAAATTAATGTGTCAGAGGGAGTATAAATGATGTTTTTGACTTGGTATTCATTATTCACTGTTACAGAGCCTTTATGACTTAGAATTCCGTTAGTCAAAACCTCATCCCTCTTTCATCTGATTTCAAAATTACTCAAACCTTAAACATCAAACAAAGTTTAAACTTGATTTCAGATCTTAATTTCAAGGTAAATCATATCATAAACATCAATAATGAACTAATTGATTCATCATTTTGTCTAAACTGTTCGTATTCTCAGATGTGATATTGTTGATCTAACATAATCTACTTATGTCTTATGAGCAGATGGTTAATCATTTTGCAAGAGAGCACAATGTATGTGCATTCTTAAATCTTGACGATCCTGTATTGGAAGGGTGTCGAGACATCATTCACTATCTAAGAAGATCAAGGCTATTTTATGCATTGTCAGCAGAGCCTGTAATCTATCAATGGCATATCATCGACTTCTGGAACTCTGCTGAGATCCAAGAAGAAGGAGAAAGTGAAGTAGTCATTGCTAAGGTTAGGAATGAGAGACTGAGAATAGACGAACAGATTATAAGGAGAGTGTTGGAGCTGGGAAAGCAAGAGATAGGTCACCCTGATGTTTTTCAGAATGGATACCTAGAAAAGATCTTCTATCTGATGGGGTATGATGGAGATTTTGAGAAGGGTGAGATCAAGAAAGGAAGATTATGCAAGCCATATAGATTATTATGTCACACCTATCTGAAGTGCATTTCAAACAGGAAGTTTGGGCTATATAGATTCTCTAGGCACATTTCATCAGGCATTACTGGAAGTTTTGAGGGAAGGACATACAACTACTCAAAATACATTTTTAGTTGTCTGTGTGCCCAAATAAGAGTGGAAAAAGCTGACAAGATGTATATGTTTCCAAGATTCCTAAAACTAATCACCAATGTTGATTTGCCTAGAATAGCTAGAGAGGGTGATGTGTTTGTTCAAGCACAACTAGGAAGATTTGTCCTGAATAAGATCAGTGGAAGTTATGAAGGTGAAGATATGCCAATTTTTGCACATGTGGCTGATGCTAATTTCAAGATTCCACCAGAGTTGGTGTGGGAAGATCAGCAAGAAAGTACATCTGCAGATACTGAGCGAGACTCCCATTCACATTCCCTTCCTCAATCTCCCATACACCATCATCATCAATCACCTATTCATCATGAACCATTCCCAAACCTCAATCACCAGCCAGACAAAATAGCCAACAAATTCCTCCAATTCAAAACCAATTATAAATTTATCAACAATATCCAACTCCTGAAAACCAATCAACTGAGAGTATTTACACTAGTGAGACTGAGTTAGCCTCTCAAGCCAGTATTGTTCAACTATCTTTAACCAAATCTGAAACCCCTGTTCACTCAAATGATACTGAGCCTGTCTCTCCAATCACTGATCTTCAGCAACAACAACATCAACATCAAGAGCAGGCAGATAAAGCAGTTGAGTCCAGCTCAAGCTCAGCAAGTATAACTCCTGCTGAAGTTAATGATGATAAGATTGCTGATCAACATAAAAAAGGTGAAGAAGAAGAAAACTATGTTGATGTCATTGCATATCATTAAGATGATCTTAGTGATGAAGACATCCCTGTGAGCAAAAGTTACGTGGTGGCTGAATACAACAAGCTTATCATAAAATAAAACAAGAGGTTAGAGAGAATAAGGGAGTTGAAGGGGATGATAAGAGAAAAGAGGATAAGTTGATAACTCAAGAAGCTTCCCTAAAAAGATTAAGAGAAAATGTTCAAGAAAAAAATAAAGTAATTGATGCTCTACATGAGTTAGTCAAAGAACTCAAAGAGACTATTGAACATGAGAAGGCTGAAAAAGGGAAGCTTGTGTTGGAGAACAATAAAACTAAGAAGACTCTGAATGAACAATTTGCTCAGCTGGAAAGAAAAGATGTAGAGATTGATTAGCTGAAAACGAAGATAAGTGACCTTGAATCAAGTGCTCCTGCAACAAAACAACCAAAAGAATCTGTTGAGACTTCAAAGCAAATCATTCAATACTCAAGAAAGAGGAGATACTTGGGGACTATCACCAAAAAGGTCAAAACCCACATCTCTAGAGCACACTCCTTTAGTGGATGTCTCAACCTTAAAGCCTATATCTTATGCTGAAACTGAGAGTGATGCTGAATGGAATGAGCTTACTAAAGATGAGTCTCCCAAAGAACACAAAGAATCAAAGGCTGATGATCTACTAACTACCAAGGACATATTGGAAGAAAGGCCTGAATCTACAATGTTTATAACACTGATCAATCATGGCTTTCCATATGATATGGTAAAGAGGATGAGCATGAATGAATGAAGAATATGCTGAAGAGTTTGAGCTTGCAATATTTATGATTCCCCACTACAACTATGAAACATTCATAGCCTTCCAATCAATTCAGAAAACAAAGAAAGAGTTAGGCCATTGTGATACTACAAAACTGACCAGATACAACATGACTTGTTAGTTACAAGGTCATAACTATAAATTGCATGAATTGAAGGAAAGATCAGTTGCTGAGTTGTGGAAAATGATGAAGCATGTAATGAATGTAGAATTAGAAACTAGAGTAAGGTTCATGACTGAAGCTCCAAATCCAGCCTTTGAGCAACAAAACAAACTCCCTACTGAGCCTGTGACAGTTGAAAGTAAAGACCAGCACAAAGGGAAAGAGAAACTTATTAGAGAGCCACATGAAGTTATACCTGGAAAAGTATGACCATTGGGGACCACAATGAGAGAAATAACTGAACAAAAATAAACCCTTATAGAGCTTTTTGATCATATCACAACTCCCAGTTCTGTAGAAGAAAACATGATTATGGCCTGGAAATATGATCCAGACTGGGATTGTGCAATTATTAAGAGAACAAGAGGTAGAATAAAATACTTTCATAATATGGAAACACTATTGAGTTTCCCTAAACATGATATCAATGATTTGCAAAGCCTTATCATCTTTAATTACCCAATTCATCCAAGATGAAGAGACTTCTCTATCTCAATGGGTAAACTAAATACCAAATTTAGAGATGATGTGCTCAAAGAAGCTAGAAGAGAGGATGCTGAGCACAAAAAGGAGAATGCAAAGGGTGAAAAGATCAAAATCCAACTCCTCTTTATCGGTAGATGATGAATTTTTTAAGAGGGTTGGATACCAAATCAAAAATGCAGCAGCTATTAAAAGCTTTGATAGAAATCAATACACATGTCCCATAACAGAATGGGGATATGTGGAGAAAACAAAAGAGTTGGTGCTGATGAGGAATGCAGAGAAGAAGAAAGTTGACCGGATCAGGATCTTTGATCCAGTGGAAATCAAGTTGCTCCACCCTAGCTACACTTCATATTTGCATGAAAAATTCTTCCCAAAGCTAGCTGATGAAAGAGCTCAAAATGATCTATGCCTATGTGTTCACATGATTCAAGTGATTGCCAAACTGCATGCAAAGGCATACAAGAGAAGAAGATATGAGGCTGGACAGTTGATAGGAACTAACATCAAGGAAGTATCTGAACTGAGGATATCAGAACAAGATGAGCTAGAAATAGTGCATAATCAGAGTGTTTGAACACTGACTACTGAAGAAGATTTTTTGGGTCTAAGTTTTGAAACTCTAAAGATGATCAGCAAAATGGAGATCAAATACAAGTATGATGATCAGAAGATTTCAATTTCTTACTTCTACAACAAGATAATAGCAAGAGTCAAAGAGCTGTCAAGCCTAAAGAGCTGAATAGAATGTTGCTAAGCCTAAGGGGGAGTATTGTTAGATCTCGAAACAATAGGTCTAGATCCTTTTGTATAGGCTTAGAACTTTAATCGATACTTGTAATGAACTTTTGTAATTCATTATTTTGATGTATGCATTATGTATATAGGTTAACCCATGTATGTGTTAATTTGTATCTATGATTGCAGGATCAAACATTAGACTTAGTCAATTTCTGAAATTGACTAAGTGTAAGAAACATCTACGGATGAACAAATTTGTTCTTCCGTAGATAATCTTCTAACTGGAAATACATCCAAGGATTTCCTACGGAAGAACACCAATGCAGACAAGTCTAAGGGAGTACTGAGAGATCAAAGACCCACAGATGAATAACTTGTACAAGGAAGAAGAAGAAGTGAAGACTCCTATGGAAAGGAAGACTCCTGCGGAAGACAATATAACTGCGGAAGACCAAACACTTGTACTTGCAACATCAAACAAGTCAAGTCAATAAGTCAAACACGGACTCCAAGAGATTCGGTGTTTCCTTAACAAAAACATAAATGTCTATAAATACAAGTCCTAGGTACACATCATGGAAGAGCGACAATACGACAAACACCAAACATCACAACAATTCATACAATCAATCAAACACAAAAACCCTAGCAGCCGTCACATCAATACATCACAAACATCACCACGTTCGAAGCAAACATTATTTATAGCATTCATTATTTGTACTTTTGTAATCATTAATAAGTTTTAAGGAAATACTTTTGAATCAAATCTTGTTCTTTCATTTATTTTGTTGAAATCATTCTACTCTTTATTATTAATTTTCGTTGTCTTTGATTTTATTATTAATTAATCAATTAAGCAACGTTTAATGATCATTCTGAAGGATTTAGTCTGCCCAAGATACATATTAAATTGATGTGGTTAGTACGTTATGATCCAAGTCGGGTCATACCCAATAACAAGCCAAACAAACACCAATAAATATTTGTTCGTTGATGAGATCATACAAATAAATATTAGCACCAATTTAGAAAACGGGTTTTCTAAAACATTGCTTTTGTAAATGAACAACACTATGTAGATGATTTGTTCATGAGAAATCATTTGTTTCATTATTTAAGTTAGTTAAACAATGACAAATGAAAGTGTTCTAGTGTTATAAAATTAAAAGGGGTTTTAGTTTTAAAAAACCAAGGGTGAGAGTGTAACATTTTATAAAAGAAAAATGGGAGGGAAACCCACTTTGGGGGTCCGATTTCGGCCGCCCCTTTTGGCGTTGGGAATCATCCTTTTGGTCTTGGTTCATGCAATAATAATTTCACTCTAACACTCTTCCATAGACACACCTTTTCTCACACACACAAGCAAGTTCTCTCCTTTTCTTCTTGGCTGAAAATCAGCTTTGCAAGCCTCAAAAATTCAGATTTGCTTGGGTAGATTCGGATCTACAAGAAGAGTAGCAAGTTGGTGTTTTACTACCTAACAAGTAGGTGTCTTGGAAGGGCTTGTGGGTATCATCTCTTGAGGGCTTCTACATTGAAGTCTTAGCTTTCAAACATCATCATCTTCCTGCATCATTCTCCACGTTTCTAAGGTAGTAAATGTGTTCTTGAGTGGTTTTTGATAGTATGCTCTTCCATATAAATAGAACCTTTTCTTGGGTTTTGTTTTAACAAGTGTATATGATACATGAACTCACGTTTTTGACCTAAACTCCGCTGCGTTTTACATAATAAATGGTTAATATGACTTTGGTAAGGATCTACAAAACCCAACACATTCCGCAATCATTAACTCGATTCCAGTCTAACACTGATAATTCCTGATTGCGATCCTTGGATTCACATGAGTGTATGAGGGGTTAAATGAAGCCGAGGAGAACAAGAAGGATCTCCTGAAGCAGTAGTTTGAAAACTTCACCTTCAAATAAGGTGAAACCATGACTCAACAATACTTCAGGTATGTTGAAATTATGGATACTCTAATGGATCTTGGAGTGACTTTTGAGAACATGGACATTGTAAGGAATTTCATGTCCTCTTTTCCCAGACAATGAACACATTATTGTGTTGTTATCAAGAGAACTAAGAACCTTAAGAATCTTACTTCGATAGAGTTGTATGATATTCTTAGTGGATACTAGATGGAGATAAATATGCAAAACTCATCTGGTAACTCCAACAATCAACTGAGTTAAACTATCCATATGATTGAAAGGGATAGTATAGAACCACAACATCATCTTATATGCTACCCTGACAACTCACAAAAGGGTCCTGTCATCACCTTCCCAGAGACACCAAGAGAAAGCTACACTCAAGGAAGCCCATTCCAAGAGACAAGCTCTTCAGATGCCTTTGTGTCCGCTGATGAAAACACAGGCAACTTTCTCTTCACCCTTTAAGACCTGGACTGTATCCATTCAGATGACCCGGAATACATGAAAATAGTTCAACAAATGGCTTTTCTCACTCACAGAGCCAAGAAATTCTACAAGAGGACAGGGAGGAAGTTTCCAAGCAATGCAGCCAATAGAATGTTTAGGCTGGACAAAAGAAAAGTAAAGTGTTACAACTGTAACTAGATGGGACACTTTGCAAGGAAGTGCAAGGCACCAAGGAAAAATGGTGGCCAAACACAAGGCAGACCAAACTACACTAAAAGAGCTCCCCAGAATGAGAAGCCAAAGCAGCAAGCTGCAATTGCTGTTGAAGAAGGAGGCTTTGACTGGAGCTTTCAGGTGGAAGATACATCTCCAAACCAAGCACTTATGGCAGACCATGATGAAGATAAGGTATTGGAACATCTTTTTACTCCTGAATGTATTGCTAAAGTTAACAGATAAAGGTCCTTCAACCTAGAGATGAGATCTGATCTTGAGTCCTTAAATATCTTAAAATTTGATTTTAAAAGAGCTGAAAATGATTATAAACTAAAGATAGAGGACTTAGAGAAAACCATTTCAACTCTTAAACATGATCACACCAACTACAAGACTCAGATCAAAGATCTCATAACTAAGTTGACTGAATGACAGACTGAGCTTGTGATCAGCAAAGCTAGGGCAGAAAAATGTGTTCTTGAAGAAGACACCTTCAAGAGCATAATATCCTCATCCTTGCATGCAAATGTTTGTTATCAAAATAAGCAGGGACTGGGATCTAGTGAGATAGCTCCGCCACACACAATCTTGTCAATAAGATATCCCAGGTGTAGAACTTGTGAAGATGAGCTTCCCCTCATAAACCACATGAGTGAATAGGATGAAGAGGAGATCGTGAAGGATGTCTCTGAGAAGAGTGAAGAAGAGCATTCTAAGAAGGGTCACCATTCCTCTAAGGAGAGTAAGATTATTGGATGACCAAGTCAATGAGAAAGAGCTTGATCAGGAAGGCCAAGAGAAAGTCCAAGAAGGCTTAAGAGATCAAGGCCACCTTTAACTCTACATAGAAACAAGTCTTTATTTATGCAGGATTTGAGGTGGTTAAGGCTGAAGACACAAACTTGAACTCTAGTAATAAGAGTTCTAGTTCATGTCCAAATCATCCCAGCATCAATAAAGAAGGCTAATATGTTGTGGACCACTACTGCACAACCTGAACCATGCAGCTCCAAAGGTAGTTCTATCCCTAAAAGGATTGCCACAACATTTGCAAAGATGAAGATGGAGAAGGAAAGTGATCAAGTTCAGCTTTGTTCATAAGAAAAGACTCTTAGGAAGAAGAAAATGGATTGTGTCATGTGTGGGAGTATCTCTCATCTTGCTAAAGATTGTTTCTACAATCCAAAGAGTCTTTCCTCTGGCATAAAAGAATGTGCCATGTAAATTTAAAAACTTGAATAAATTATTAAGAAGGATTTGGTAACTGGAATACCAAAAAAAGAGTTTAAAAGTGATGACCACTATGTTGCATGCCTCAAAGGGAAGCAACACAAGGTATCTCACAAGCCAAAGGAAATAAACTCCATCACTACTCCCCTACACTTATTACATATGGATCTCTTTGGCCCTACCAGTGTAATGAGTCTAGGAAGGACCTCTTATAGTTTGGTGATCACATATGACTTTACAAGATTCACTTGGATCTTCTTTCTTAAAAGTAAGGAGGAGACCCCTGTGATTCTAAAGAATTTCATCTTAAAGATTGACAATCAATGTGATCACAAGGTCAAAACCATAAGATGTGATCAAGGAACTGAATTCAAGAACCAAATCTTTGATGCATTTGTGATGAAAAAGGTATTACAAGACAACATAGTGCTCCCAGGACTCTTCAACAAAATGGTGTTGCTAAGAGGAGAAACATGACACTTATTGAAGCTGCAAGAACTATGCTGTCTGACTCTAAACTGCCCATCACCTTCTGGGTAGAGGCAGTTAACACTACTTGCTACGTGCAAAACAAAGTTTTAGTAGTTAAGACACATGGTAAGATTCCTTATGAACTTTGGCATAAGAGGAAACCTTTCATTGGTTTTCTCAGGTCATTTGGATGTCCTTGCACCATCTTGAATACCAAAGATCAAATTGCCAAGTTTGACAAGAAATCAGATAATGGACATTTTATTGGATACTCTTCCCAAGCTAAGGATTATAGAGTATACAATCTCAGAACTAGAATAGTTGAGGAGTTAGCTAATATGACTTTTAATGAGCACACTCCCAGTGTGAAAGGTTCTGGTCCTGATTGGCTATATGATCTTGATTTAGTTACCAACTGTTTTAACAAATCTTGTGAGCATGTTTTAGGGTCTACAGATATATTACCTACAGGTGATTCTAACCCAAGATTTGAGCTGAAAAGACCTTCAAGTTACACTACTTTAGTTCCAGTTGTAACTAACACTGCAAATGAAGTTTCTATCAGCACAACAATGACAAATTCAGCTAATACATCTGAGATGCCTTCAAATTCCAGCTCAGAGCTCAACAATCAGATAAAGAAATTTCAATTATAGAAGATCATGGTGGTGGTGAAAGTGATCAAGAATTTCTTGATGCTGATAACCACTCCATTGAAGACAACATTAATGATGTCACACACTCATTGGATCAAGTAACTCTTGATAAGTATGCTGATGTGGAGGGTGAATCATCAATGCCAGATCTAAACTTCTCTAATTTATATTTCTCCAAGCAACTTGTTGTGATCCCTCAGCTAAGGATCCACAAGTCTCACCCTACCACAAACATCATTGGAAATGTTCAGACAGGGGTAAGAACAAGAGGATAAACACATGATGCAAATATTTCTCTCCACTCTTGTTTTCTATCCTAGATGGAGCCTAAGAAGATTGATGAGGCTTTAAAGGATGGAGTTGGGTTGTAGCTATGCAAGAGGGTCTGCTTTAATTCAAAAGGAAAAAGGTTTGGAACTTATGTCCTCTTCCTCAAGGGAAGACTACCATATGAACCAAATGGGTGTTCAGGAATAAGAAGGATGATAGAGGACTTGTCATCAAGAATAAGGCAAGACTAGTTGTTTAGGGATACACACAAGAAGAAGGAATTGACTACACAGATATCTTTGCTCCTGTAGCAAGACTTGAATTTGTCATGATATTCCTAGCTTTTGCTGCATCGAAGGATTTCAAGGTCTACCAACTTGATGTCAAGTGTGCTTTTCTCTATGGGGTGATTTATGAAGAGGTGTATGTTAGACAAACACCTGGGTTTGCAGATCTTGATCATCCTGATTATGTCTGCAGGCTTGATAAATCTCTTTATGGGCTGCACCAAGCGCCAAGGAGGTGGTAGTAGACTCTTTCTCAGTATATATGTCAACATGGATACAAAAGGGGTACTATAGATGGAACTCTCTTCATCAAAGGAACATGAAATGACTTAATGCTAGTTCAAGTATATGTAGATGACATTATTTTCGGGTCAACTAATCCACAGCTCTGCAAAGACTTTGAGAAACTGATGAAGGATATATATGAAATAAGTGCCATGGCGGAACTCAATTTCTTTCTAGGAATTCAAGTGAAACAAGTTGAATATGACATCTTCATAAGTCAGTCAAAGTATGTACAAGACATACTTAAAAGACTCAACATGACTGATTGTAAGGTTGCTAAGACAACCATAGCCAGAAACCACTCCATTAGACTTGATCTTGAGGGGGAGTGTGTGGATGAACATCTCTACAGGGCTATGATTGGGTCTCTTATGTACGTCACAGCTAGCAGGCCTGATATCATGTTTGCCACATGTATTTGTGCAAGATATCAACCCAACAGATGTCACACCTGGTCACTTTCAAGAGGCTATGATTGGGTCTCTTATGTACCTCACAGCTAGCAGGCCTGATATCATGTTTGCCACACGTATTTGTGCAAGATATCAACCCAACCTCAAGATGTCACACCTGGTCACTTTCAAGAGGAATTTAAGATATCTCAAAGGTGCTCCAACACTTGGCCTTTGGTATTCAAAGAATTCTAACTTCAATCTGTATGCCTATATAGATAGTGACTATGGTGGCTGCAATATGACTGCAAAGTGTACATCAGGGGATGTCAATTTCTTGGTGGAAGGATAGTCTCTTAGCAATGCAAGAAACAAACCTGTGTGTCTGCATAACTTCTAAAGCTGAATACATTGCTGCTGCAAGTTGTTGTGCTCAAGTGCTTTGGATTCAGAATCAGATGCTGGATTATGGATTCAACTTCAAGGAGATCCCATCCACATAGACAACAACAGTGCTATCTCAATCACAGAGAATCCTATGCAGCACTCAAGGACAAAACACATCAATATCAAGTATCAATTTATTAAAGATAACTTTGAAAAGGGACTAATCAAACTGGTCACATTTAACACAAATGAACAATATGATGATCTGTTCACCAAAGATTCTATAAATAGAGATTCAAATCTGTATCAGCTATTGGGATGATAACTGAGTAGATTTTTAAAACTTAATCATATATTCTAAAACCTATGTTCTAAGTTGTCTATTTTATTACCTTCATAACCCTTGTTTACTATGGAAGAAAAATCTTTTGAAAGACATTCCTTAGATTTTTAAGAATTATGATCTTTTTATCCTTCGGAAGATATGTATTTACATTTGGAAGAAACTTAAGTCTTAGAAAACAAATAACTACTTTAGTAGTTTACCTTCGGAAGAAAATTTTGAAATATCTTCGTAAGCTTAAATTTTAATTGAGTTGAAGAAGAATTTTCTTCGAAAGCAATTTACGCTCAGAAAATTTATTCTTCTTCGAATAAATCTGTTAGCATTAAATCTCTTCCGAAGCAAAATTTCAAAATTATTTGGAATATCTTCCGAAGTCATTTTGCCTTCGGAAGCGTTTTCATCAACAACTTCCAAAGCTAAATTACACTTCGGAAGCTTTTTAGACTTCCAAGAAAACTATCTTTTTGGGCACGTTTTAGAGGTGGGACTAACATCCGTAATTCAAAGTTTATCCTCTTTCATTAACTTGTCTTAAATCCATTTCATACATATACCCAATGGTTCCCCCCTCTTTCACTCTCTTCTTCATCTGAACTATTCCCAAAACCTAATTCACCCACAAACCGCCTTTGTTCTTCACTTTCTTCGCCCTTAAGCTTTCTGAAATGTCAAACCCAAATCGCAAAAAGCCAGATTTTTCAATGCAACTCCACAGACAACATAATCAGGTTGATTTGTTGGACTTTGAGAAAGATCCTAGTTTCTAAGAGGTTGTCAATTCTTGACTCTATCCAAGTACTTCACCTCCCTTACCATTGATCCTCCTCTCTATGAGGATTAGTTGTTACAATTCTAGAAGACCTGTGAAGAGGTCATCATGGATGGGGAGAAGGCATTGTCTGCCACAGTGCATTGGAGGACAATCTTCATCACTCCAGCCATCATCAACACTCATCTTCATCTGGATGATAAAGAAGGTGAGTTGTCTTTTCCAAAGGAAGCTGTAAATCATTCCTTTGAGCAGATGGGATATGAGGGGGATTTCTCTGTAAAGACCTTCAGGAAAGGGAAGGTCTCATCCCAGTTGAAGTACCTACTTCATGTGGTCATCCACAGCTTGCTAATTTGGACTCCTTAGAGTATTATATGTTCCCTAGACAAGTTTAACACATTATTAACTATGAACTGGGCTCACAGTAAGGGGGACATGTAATATTCTTAAAATGGGACTGATGAAGCCCGACATCTTTGAAATAATGAAAAAGCCAACTGTTGGCTTCTCTGGGGTAGAAACAACCTTGTCCAAAAAATGTTAGAGCTCATTGCTCAAGGTGACAACCTAGCAACACAAGCTAGTGTTGAACCCACACCTTCTACCTCTCAACCACCCAAACAGCCACAAACACTCCTCACCTACAAAAGAAAATCCAAAACCCCTGCTCAAGCTATTGAGCTTGTGCAGGCCCCCATATCATAACCCATACACGAGGAAGTGGACAATAGAGCTCCCATTTCTCCTGTGGAGCAACCACTCCCATCTTTTCAAAAATCAGTGCTGAGGTCCCTCATGCTCAGCCTGATAAGTTCATTAGCCCATCAGCCATAAGCCTTCACTATGAGTCTCAACAATCAAGTGAACAACCTTCAAGGGAAGTTACCATCCACAACCTCTAGATCTAAACCAACCATTCCTAACCTATAATTCTATGATGATGAATACATAGGATTTAGTGAGTATCATAAGTCTCTCTACTCCTCCTCTACTCAAAAAAGATGAGTGCTCCTGATTCTCCTATGTCTAGCCCACATCATTCACCGTTACTGAGGTGGATCTCTCTGAACCTGTTCAAGAGATCCATATGGAAGAGGCTCTCACTTCTGCAAGTGATTACATCATTAAGACCTCAACCATGGCAACTCAACTCATTGACACTTCACTTGAAGCTGTCAATGAGCAGAGGAAATCTAGCAGCCAAGAACATGACGCTGGTGGTGAGAGTGAGGACTTTGGTCTATTCTGTCATCCCCCAATGATTCTTCTAATGAAGATGAGGGGAAACATGAGACTAAAGGTTCTAAAATTGACAAAAACTGCACATATCTAGTCTCCAAGGTTAGTCACTTGTATCTCAGGTGACTACCTTGCAAAATAGGGTCAATGATCAGCAACTTGAGATATCTTATCTTAAAGAAAAACTACCTAGGAGACCTTTAAGAGGAGCTCATCCAGGAACACAAGAACCTGTGGATGTGATTGACCTAACTCATAGCTCACCTGTGCAAGTGGATGATGCTACCAATAAAGGGGAGAAAGTCATAACAATCACAAAACCTATGAGTTCTTCAAAGATTATGAACATTGAGGACACACCATCCTCACTTGCAGTTGTCCATGCTCAACAACCTCCTCAAGTTCACTTTGATGTGGACTCACTCATACAACAACTGTTTGAGGAGGGGATTCCATGGGCTATGTTAACTCCACCCCAAGGAGCTTTTAATTATATTAGGTGGAGATATGATGCTGATAAAAGAGCCCTCATACTTCAAAGAGTTCAAGGACATCAAGAAGTCCTCAATTTTCAAACCTTGAACTACTATGAAGGTCTTGACCTAGTCAACATGCCACTTGCCAATCCAAGTCAATCTAGGCAAGAAGACAGGATGGCTCTAAGGATTCAAGACTGGATTGCTGAAGTTTTTAAAGCAAGAAGACAAATGCGAGCATGCAATGTCATTGGTCAACTGGATGTTTAAGGGACCCTAAGATTAGCTTCAAAGGGAAAACCTTGATAAAGGCCCAGTGAGAGAACCTGTAAGCTCTGTCGCACAACCAACAACTTCACAATCCATTCCTCAGTGAAACACCTGCTTTGAAGATGTATCATAGCCTCTCTCTGGCCAGATCATGGAAGCTACTCCAAGCAATGAAGGCCAAAGCTCTCTCCACCGTGAGTCATAAAGGTCTGCGGGTGAAAAAGGGAAAAGGATAATGAATCTTGAGGAGATTGAGGAGGATGAGAACGAGAGAGGAAGAGGAAGCTAAGGGGAGATAGTCCACTGAGTTCTCAGGCTTTATGGAAGCTGTAGTCAGGGCTGCTCCCAGACCAAACACTCAGATGATGAGTTAAGGGTAGTCAGGATTACTTACCTGCAGACCCGAAACTATGACATTGATGAAATCATATCTCCCCTTAGAGGAACTCAATGAACTGGTAGACATGGAAGGTTAAGATAGATGAAGGAAGCAGAGGATGCAAGGTTGCTTCTCCAATCAAAAAAGAAAAGAGATAGAAAAGACTGTACACACATGTTCCCACTCTCTCTAGTTCAAGAAAGCCCTGTGCAAGAGACTGTGGCAACTCTACAAGAACCTCAGGTAGACAAAGAGACTGACAGGCAAAATATGATAAACTACCTGAGTGCCATGGGACTCTACCAGGCAGCTGCAATTCTTCCCTTGTCCTTTGAGTATATTGAGTTTGAGTATCTCACAAACTTGAACTTCAAGTACTCAAAGAACAAAAGGAAATAAAAAGAAATATAAGGGAAGATGCTGCAATGTCAAGAGCCCATCATCCAAAAGAGTATGAAGAAGTTTGCTGACATACAAAGGATGATGAGCTTCTTAAAGCTATATGGATTCTCCGGAAGAAGACTTGGCCCAATGTCTCTATCCACTATGGATGAGCACATCAGGGTAATCAAGCAGAAGATCAAGAGAGGAAAGCTTATTGACTTACACTCCCCACCAAGTCAAGCCCCTCTTAAAGTGGAGGTTAAGGTTGAATAATTTGAGATAACACAACCTGGACATCCTGCTGAGTGTCACCAAGCTTCATCTTCTGATCCACAGCAGGGTCAAACTCCCTCTCCTTCTGAATTTGTGAGGGAGGTAGACCCAACTGAGAAAGACAAGACTGAACAACAAGGTGTTGCAGGCCAGTCTTCTCAGTTAAAGCTTCCAAAGAGGAGGAAAAGGATGGCCTGTAGACCCAATTAAAAGAAGAAGAATTCAGAGTCATCCACCTCTAAGTCTCAGGATGAATCAGATCGTCCTGAGAGAGTGCATGAAAAGGCAGCTCAATCAACTCCATTCAAGTATCTCCTCTTGCATCAAAAAGACTCATCTTATCTTGGACCTTCACTACTAATCCAGAAAGATGGCATATGATCAGAGATCAAGGTGGTGATAATGTCTACACATCGCAAGACCTGTTCAACCTACCTCTGCATGATCTCTTTGAGATGAGAAGACACTATGAAAGTCTAGGTGATCCTGACCATCTTATGAAGAAGGGTATGGTCATCATCATGATGACGGCTGTCGACATCTAAGGTCTTCAACTATTTTCGTAGCATCAGCCCAGGGGGAGTTTGTAAGGTTTCGTATAAGGCCGATGCATCTAAAACATTCAAAGTCTTTCTTTCATGCATGCATTGAAGTACAAAGTAGAAATGCTTCGGAAGTTTTACACTCTACATCAGAAATATTCTAAGTGTAAAATCTTCCAAAGCCAAGACCAACATCTTCCTAAGCCAAAAGTGAAGTCTTCCGAAGCTTCAAAGACAAAGTCTTCCAAAGCAAAGAAGTGAAGAATGATTTTCCGAAGACTTTTGAAATATGCTTTATCTGATGTATTGTTCCATAAAGTTGGACCACTTTCCAGCAACTCTGTTAACTCACCAACTTTCACAAGTTGGTGAAAAGGTCCATGCTTTTGGTAACTATACATTGAGGTCTTGATTCTATGCTTTCTACTTTATATACTTTTATCCTTTTTGTAATATATTAGGATGTGAGCTATGGCATGTCATAGTCATTAGTTAAAGGCAATCTGCCTTTTGACTCTACATTTGATTTTGTTCTTGTCTAGATCTTATGTTTCCAGCTGACCTTCTAAGTATGGCCGACTATAGGATATAGTATAAAGTATCTCAGGTCCTTGTATCCTTCTTTATGCTTTGTAATACTTGTAAAGAACTTGAGAGCAATATAAAACATTCTTGAAAACCAGTACTTGTGTTGTTTGCTTCTTGTTCTGTCTCATATTTACTTGTGTTCTTAGTATCAAACTTATAAGTTACTAGTTCCCTATTTGATCTCTTAATTATTCTAAAGCTCTCTCCTCATTGTGTGTTGTGTTGTAAGTGACCAATCCCTTGAACGGTCCTGCAAATACCCATGTAAATCTAGTAAAATCATCAACAATCACAAGGTAGTATGATTCCCTTCCAATACTCACTATACATGTGGGACCGAACAGATCTATGCGCAATAAGTGTAATGGAGTGGCGATAGAGTTAACTTCTTTAGATTTGTGAGATGCTCTATGTTGCTTTCCTTTCAGACATGCAACACAATTGTATTTACAGAAAAATTCCGTTTTAGGCTAACCATGTACCAAGTTATTTTTACCCAGTTTATTCATGGTTTTAAAATTGACATGACACATACGTTTATGCCATAGAGTTGACTCATCATCATTAGCTTTGGAAAGAAAGCACGACACTTCACCCAATGGGGAAGCATTGTTCATATCTCGCTTGTACATATCCCCTTTCCTCGGAGATCTAAGAAGCATGAATTCCTGAGGAATTGTCATCTCAGGTTTAAGGATAATGCACCCATGTTTTGTGAAAAGCATTTGGTGCTTTTGATCACAAAATTATAAAACACTTAAAAAGTTGTGTTCAAGCTGTTTGACAAAGTTTACTTTTTCGACCTTTAACTTACCATTGGATACACTTCCTCTGCCTGAAATGTATCCTCTGGTCTCTCCTCCAAACTGAACAGGACCTCCATCAAAATGTTGTAATTGTCAAAGAAGAGATCTGTTACCAGTCATGTGCCTGGAGCATCCACTGTATACAATCCACACATTATTGTTTTTGTCATGTGGATGTCCCAACACATAAGGTGAAAAGTTAGTTATTATTGGAAACCCAAGCGTTGCTGGTCTTGTGCTCTTCCAATGAATATGACATAATTGAACAAAACTGTATGGGAGAGGGTTCAATAAATATCTGTGAAGAAGAGCTCTGGGCTGCAACATCTTGCCTGATCTTCCATTCCATCCCCTGGTTGAACAGAGTAGATGAGCTTGTTGAAGCTTGAGCATCATGGCATTCTTCAGAAGCTTCTCTCTTCCGGAAGAAGCCTTCACCACTTTTCTTCCGAAGCAGTCTTCTTCTCGGAAAGTTTCAAAGGAACTTTCTTATTCATTTGAATTTTCTTTGGCTTAACTTGCGAAGCTATTTTTCCTTCAGAAGAATGAGTTTCTTCCGAAAGCTACTTTCCTTCGGAAGCAAGCTTTCCTTTTCTCATTACTTGAACCATGTGATAAGGTCCAAGTGTGAAACCTTCCATGACTCCTTCTTTCTTAACATTATTTGAATAATGTGTGCTTGCAGGATTATAGTAACAATCTTTAGCCATATGGTTTTGCAGCCCAAACATTATGCATGCAATGTTAATTTTTGAGGATGTGAAGACTGTTGTTTCTTGTTCTTCTTTTCTTCGTCAACAGTCATTCCCTTAACTTCTGATCCTTCAGTAAGACAGGAATGCTGGTACTACACTCCTTTCCAAGATTAGAGTTTCCAACTACCTGGAATCCGGCTGAAATGAACACACCCTTTTGTTTTGGGTCTATCTACAGTTTGGATTCAACCATTTTCTTGGCAGTTTTTCTAGCTACTTTTGGCATGTTTCTTCTGGCTTTGGTAGTTAAGGGTTGATCATCACTGGTGGATGTGGGTTGATCTACCTGGTCCTTCCCTGTGATGGTCTCCATAATTGTATCATCCTTCAACTCATGGGGTGGTGGATCAGCAGTTGGAACCTCTTGCTCTTAAGTTTCACATCTTGGTTGTCTAATGGACTCATAAGAATGTGGTGGATAAATTTCATTGGTTCTCAACCCCCCTTATTTTGATAACAAATCTTTGTGTGTGAGGATGATGCAAGTATGGCTTGGAAGTTTTGCTCAGAAATGGACATGCTTCTTGGCTTGAGCCTCAGCTATTACTAGTTGGGCTTGAGCCTCAGTTAATTTGGAGATCAAATCTTTGATTTGAGTCCTATAATTTGTATGTTCATGTTTTAAAGAGGACACCAATTTTCTCTAACTCTTCAATTTTCTTTTGATAGTCAGATTTAGCCTTTTTAAAATTAGATTTTAGGATATTCAAAGACTCAATATTAGATTTAATTTCCATATTATAGTCCTGATACATTTTAACTTTAGCAATGCAAGCTGGAGTACAGATATGTTCAAATACCTTGCTTTCATCAGTTCCAGCCATCAATGCTTGAGCAGGGGTCACATCTTGTACCATGAAGCTCTAGTGAACTTCTTGAGCAACATCAGCTGTGTTTTGTTAAGTTGTCCCGGTGGTTTCCGGGTTGGATTTGGGAGCTTTGCATTCCCTGGCAAAGTGGCCTAGCTGGTTAAAGTTGTAACACATGGCCTTTGTCTTGTCAAACCCAAACTTGCTATTAGTTGGGTTTTGAGGAAATTGCATTCCAGTTCTCTTATAGAACTTCTTCGCCCTGTAAGTTAACAGAGTCATTTGTTGACAGTATCCATGTATTCCATATCATCTGGGCTAAAACATTCTAGATCATCAAAACAAAATTGAAAATCACTAGAATGTCCATTTCCTAAGACAAAAGCACAGTTGTCGTAGAAGGGACTTGGCTGAGCCTATGAGACTTTGGAGTCTTACGGAATGTGATGTATGGCTCAAAAGAACAAGATAGCTGCTAGAAGTAAGTCAGGTACTGCTCAGGTCGAGGAGTTCTTGAGCCTTCAGCAACCATTAATGTGTTGCTAGCAGGAAGGCTTGAGGGTTTGCTCACCTGGTAGCCTATCTTGTTCTCCATCTCTACACGTATCCATCAAGGATGCCATATAGTTCAGTCATGGTGAGGGAGTACAAGTTCTCTGTTCTCTAAATAGAGACACAGTAGAAAGTCCACTTATTTGGAAGTGCACTCATGAACTTTCTTGAGAGATCTCTCAACTCAAGAGTTATTCCCAAAGACTGAAGGGAGGAGATAAGATCCATATGGTAAATGTATTACTGGCTAAGGGTCTCTCCAACAATATAAGTGAAATTTTCAAATTATGGCTTTAGTGAATCTTTCATGGTGTTATTGGAGATAGAGTACATCTGGGTCAAGGCATCAAATAGTTCTTTGGCTGACTAACAATGCTCAAGACCCACCATGATGGAGTTGGGTATGACAGTCATTACAACAGTCGTAGCTTTGTTGTCTATGTCCAGCCGTTTGTAGTCTTCATCATAATAATCTTCAACCGCCTTCTCTATCTTAGCACCATTTCCAACTTGTGATGCAACCTTTGGCTTGTAAGGACCATTGGTGATAGACTTCCACATCTTGCTGTCTTGGTATCTGATGAAGCCTTCTATAGGTATGCTCCATGATCTGAAGTTATCAGGGGTGATGATAGGTGCTTTGGTCATCATCCCCATTTCAGATTCAAATTTTTTGTTGAGGGCCATTTCGAGTGAAGTGAGTATATTAGTGATAAAAAGGTTGATTTGGATGGTGATATTATACACTCAAGAGCCTAAGAAGCTCTGATACCAATTGCAGGATCGAGTTTGTTCACTTAACACGATTATGTTCTTTCAGACTCACTAAATCTCACTCGTATAGATAATACAGAATCCTCTAAGAGTTGATACTAATATACTAAGTAAAGTAAACAATATATAGGAGAATGGTTTTCAAGATACTTGTATATACTTACAAGCATGTTACATGAGTTAGAATGAGAAACTATATATACTACTATCTATAGCCGGATATACTTTGATACCAGCTGGAACTTACAACTAGACAAATACTACATTACTAGAAGTAAGGTATCTTAGATAAAATACTATATAAGATTTGGTAGTCTTGACATGTCCATAACTTACCTTTTGTCATCAACTAAAGTTGGTAACTGTACTAACTGAGAAGAAATGAACAGTGGAATAAAGTATGGTCAACTACATGGGAATGGAAAAGCACCATGCAATATCTCAGAGGTTGCAAGGGAGTGTCAGAGGAACCATACTTATGTACACTGGTTCATAGTAGGTTCTTCTAAAGGTTAATTGGCTTCGGAAGAACAAGTTCTTCTGGAGCCACTTATATGTCGGAAGAGGCTACTTCTTCTGAGGCTTGAGTTGTTCTTCAGGCCTTCATGCTTCGGAAGTCATTGTCTTGAATTCTTCTAAATGTTGAACTTCGAAAGAAGGAAGACTTTGTCTTCGGAAGTTAGAGTTCCTCTTCGGAAGCTCTTTCAGACTTGACCTTCGGAAGCTCAGCATTTGCCTTCGGAAGTTCTGCTTTTGCCTTTGCAAGTTCTTCATCAGTTGCACCAAAATTATCTAAGTGTTTGTTTTGGTTGCACCAGCCTTTCTTGATCCAACAGATCTGTTATCTCAAGACCTTATGTACCAAGCCCCACTTCAGCTGCTGTTGGTGATAGTATCATTCCAAAGGAAGTGGCTAACAACTCAGAGTAAGTCTAGAAAAAAATTGATGTAGATTAGAAGGCCATGCCCACTCTCCAAAGTGCTATTCCTAACTCTATCTATAGAGGCAACAAATCTGTTATCTCAAGACCTTATGTACCAAGCCCCACTTCAGCTGCTGCTGATGATAGTATGATTCCAAAGGAAGTGGCTAACTACTCAAAGGGAGTCTAGAAGAAAATTGATGTAGATTAGAAGGCCATGCCCACTCTCCAAAGTGCGATTCCTAACTCTATCGATAGAGGCTTCAAGAAATGAAAAACTGCAAAGCAACTTTGGGATGCATTGAAGCTTATGTACGAGGGGTCCATTGAAGCAAAAGAAAACAAGAAAGACCTTTTCATGAAGAAATTTGAGAACTTCACCTACAAGACAGGACACCATGTCTCAAGAATACTTCAGGTATGTTAAGATTGTGGATTCTCTAATAGATGTTGGAGTAAATCTTGAGAATAGGGATATTTTGAGGAAGTTAATGTCTTCTTTTCACAAACAATGGACTTATTATTGTTGGGGTAATTAAGAGAATTTAAAACCTCAAAACCCTTACTCTCATAGAGTTGTATGGTATCCTCAGTGGATACCAGAGAGAGATGAACATTAATGATCCATCGAGCAGCTCTTTCAATAATCAACAAAGTTCAGCTCTTCATGTGGTTGAAAGAGATTGTAGAGAACCATAACACCATCTTATCTGATACCTTGATAACTCATAAAAGGGTGCTTTCATCCCCTATCCGGAGACACCAAGGGAGAGCTAAATCCAAGGAAACCCTTTCTAAGAGACAAGCTTTTCTCAAGCCTTTGTGTCTGCTAATGAAAGAAGTGGCAACTTTCTTTTCACTCTTGAAGACTTGGATTGTATCCATCCAGATGACCTGAAGTACATGGAGATATTCCAACAAATGGTTGTTCTCAATCATAAGGCCAAGAAGTTGTACAAGAGTACAGGTAGAAACTTTCCCAGGAATGCAACAAGTGGAAAGTTTTGACTAGATAAAATCAAAGTGAAGTATTACAATTGTACCCAAATGGGACACTTTGCTAGGGAGTGTAAGGCACCAAGGACAAATGGTGGCCAAGCATAACCCAGATCAAACTACAATGATGGAGCTCCAAATACCGAGAAACCCAAGCAACAAGCTACAGTTGCTGTTGAAAAAGGAGGCTTTGACTGGAGCTTTCAGGTTGAAGATGTTTCTGCACAAACCAAGCCTTGAATGGCTGCTCAAGAAGAAGCCAAGGCTATTAAAAACATATTTGTACTCCTGAAGGCATTTCTAATGTAAATAGATAAAGGTCCTATAAACTTGGAAATGAGATCTGACCTTGAGTTCTTGAATATCATAAAAGTTGATTTTAAAAGAGCTAAAAATGATTATAAACTTAAAATAGAATATTTAGAGAAAACAATTTTTAACTCTTAAGTATGAAATAAACAAATTATAGGATTCAAATTGAAGATCTCATTACCAAGTTAACTGAATGCCAGGCTGAGCTTGTGATTAGCAAAGCCAGGGCAGAGACATGTGTTCTTGAAGAAGAGCCTTCAAGAACATACTATCCTTATCCTTGAATGCAAAGATTTGTTATTATAACAAGTAGGGACTGGGATCTACTAAGATAGCTACTTTACACACACTACTATCTATAAGATCTCCAAGGTATGAAACTTGTCAAGATGAGCTTAGCTTCATAGATCCCATTCAAGAAGAGGATGAAGATGAAGAGGAAATAGTGAAGATTGAAGACCCAACCATGGACTCTAGTACCAGGAGTCCAAGTTTAGGTCCAACTCATCCTTCTCAAGAAAAGAACACTGATCAAATGTGCAACACTACTGCACAGCTTGAACCATCCACTTCCAAATGTAAGCCTCACCCTAAGAGCCTGTTGTATCATCTGTGAAGATGAAGATGGGAGTGGAAAGTGATCAAGCTCAGTCTTTTACTCAAAAGAAGACTCGTAGAAGGAAGCCAAATGAATGCATTATTTTTGGTAGTACTTTTTATTTTGTTAAGGATTGCATCTACAATCCCAAAAGCACCATCCACATGACTAAGAGTAAACCTCTGAGAAGAAGAAGAAGAAGATAGCTTCAGAAGGAAAATCTCTTCCTTCCGAAAGCTCCAAAGTGAAAAAGAAGATAAGTGATAACTTACCTTCGGAAGAAATTTTGATCTCGGAAGAAAGGAATGCTTTCGAAGTACTGATGTCTGCTGCAGTGGATGAAAACTATTTTGAATGTTCACTCTCCAAAACTTCTGAAGTTATCAAAACTTTCGTGATATTGAAGGTCAGGTCTAATCTTCCAAAGATGGTGTGAAAGATGAAGTAAGACATGTGACTGAAAGTTCTTCATCAATAAAAGCCAATGATCCTTAGAGGTTGTATATAGGATCAATTGTTGTTGCATTATCTGCAACTCACTTTGACAAGCCCAAGACCAACAAGGCTTGGGTTTCCAAATGTAACTAACCATCTCTTTTTTTGTGCATAAACAACTAAATACCAAAGGAAATGGATGGATCATTGATACTCGTTGTTCTAAACACATGACAGGCAATGGCTCTTTGCTATAAAAGTTTGAGAAAATTGATGGAGGGCTAGTGGTTACATCATTGGAAGGGGCATGGTCATATATGGTAAGCTCAACATTGAGAAGGTTTGTTAAGGAGCTTGGGTATAATATCTTAAGTGTTTCCCAATTTTGTGATCAGAGAGACAACATGCTCTTTACTGAGCATGAGTGTATTGTTCTCAAGCTTGGGATGGTCATTCCTAAGGAGCATATCCTACTCAAAGCCCCCAGAAAAAGGAACATGTACAAGATGGATTTGCAAGAAACATCCCCTTCAGGAGAAGTTTCTTGCTTTCTATCTAAAGCCAATAGTGATAAGTCTTTTCTTTGGCATAAAAGAATGTACCATGTAAACTTTAAAAAACATGAATAAATTAATTAAGAATTATTTGATAACTGGAATGCGAAATAAAGAGTTTACAAGTGATGACCATTGTGTTGCATGCCTAAATGGAAAGCAACATAAAGTGTCTCACAAGCCAATGGAAAGGAACACCATCACTAAACCTACACTTATTATATATAGATCTCTTTGACCCTACTAGTGTAATGAGTCTAGGAAGGACCTCTTAGTTTTTTGGTGATCACAGACGCTCTCACAAGATTCATTTGGGTCTTCTTCCTTTGAACTAAGGATGAGACTCCTGAGATCTTGAGGAACTTCATTCTAAATATTGAGAATCAATGTAATCACAAGGTCAAAACCATAAGATGTGATCAAGGAACTGATTTCAAGAACCAATCCTTGATACATTTTGTGATGACAAAGGTATTACAAATAATATAGTGCTCTCAGGACTCCTCTACAAAATGATGTTGCTGAGAGGACAAACATGACACTTATAAAGCTGCTAGAACCATATTATCTGACTCTAAATTGCCCATCACCTCTGGGCAGAGGCAGTTAACAGTGTGTGTTGTGTGCAGAATAGAGTTTAGTAGTTAACACTTGTGGTAAGACACCTTATGAGCTATGGCACAAAAGGAGACCTTTTATTGATTTCCTCAGATCATTTCGATGTGCTTGCACTGTTTTGAATACCAAAGATCAAATAGCCAAATTTGCTGAGAAGTCAGATGATGGACACTTCATTGGATACTATTCCCAAGCTAAGGCTTATAGAGTATACAATCTCAGAACTAGAGTAGTTAAGAAGTCAGCCAATGTGACCTTCAATGAGCACACTCCTAGTGTGAAAGATTCTGATTTTAATTGGTTGTTTGATCTTGATTTAGTTACAAGTGTTTTAACAAATCTTATGAAGATTTTAGGATCTACATGTAGCTTATCAACAGGAGATCTAGATCCAAGAATTAAGATAAGAAGACCAAGTAAGAAAATTACTTCAGCTCTAGTGGTAACAAACTTTGCAGTTGGAAATCTATTAGCACAATAATGACAAATTCTTCAGCTAACACATCTGAGGTGCCTACAAACTCCAGCACAGGGGCATAGAACTTAAATGTAGGAATTTTCATTTTAGGAGGAAATGGAGTAGGTGATAGTGATCTAGAATTTCTTGATTTTGATAATCACTCCATAGAAGAAAATATCAATGATGTCACACACTCATTGGATCAAGTTTCTCTTGATAAGTGCACTGATGTGGTGGGTAACACTTCATTCCCAGATCTGAATTTTACCAATTTAGATCTATCCAACCAACTTGATGTGATTCCTCAATTGAGAATCTGCAAGAAACATCCCACCACAAACATCACTTGAGATGTTGAGACAAGGGTAAGAATAAGATGACAAACCCATTACGAAAATGTTTGTCTACACTCTTGTTTCTTGTCTCAGCTTGAGCCTAAGAAGATTGATGAGGCTTTGAAGGATGGAAGTTGGGTTGAAGCAATAAGGAGGAACTGCTTTAATTCAAATGAAAAAAGGTTTGGAACCTATGTTCTCTTCCTCAAGAAAGACTACAATAGGTACCAAGTGGGATTTTAGAACAAGAAGGATGATAGAGAACTTTTCATCAAGAACAAGGAAAGACTACTTATTTAAGGATACACAAAGAAGATGGGATTGGCTACATATATGTTTTTGAACCTGTAGCAAGACTTGAAGTTGTTAGCATATTCATTGCTTTTGTTGCATCCAAGAATTTCAAGGTCCACCAACTTGATGTCAAATGTGCTTTCTTATATGGGATGCATCAAGCTCCAAGAAAGCGGTATGCGACATTATCTTAGTACCACTGTCAGCATGGTTATAAGAGGGGTACTATTGATGGAACCTTTTTCATTAAAAGAACAGGGAATGACTAGATACTAGTTCAAGTTTATATAGATGACATTATCTTTGAGTCAACTAATCCAAAGCTCTGCAAAGACTTTAAGAAGCTATTGAAGAATAGGTTTGAAATGAGTGGCATGGTGGAAGTCAATTTCTTTCTAAGAATTCAAGTGAAGCGGGTTAAAAATGGCATCTTCATAAATTAGTCAAAGTATGTACAAGACATACTTTACCAGATTTCATCCTACTGAATGTAAGGTTGCAAAGACACCCATAGCCAGAAACAATTCCCTAGGACCTGATCTTGAGGGAGAGTGTGTTGATGAACATCTCTACAGGGCTATGATTGGGTCTCTAATGTACCTCACAGCCAGCAGGCCTGACATCATGTTTGTTATATGCGTTTGTGTAATATATCAATCCAACCCCAAGATGTCACATCTATTTTCTATCAAGAGGATTCTTAGATATCTCAAAGGTGCTCCCAAATTTAGCCTTTGGTATCCAAAGAATTCTGACTTCAATCTGTATGCCTATATAGATAATGACTATGGTGGTTGCAGCGTGACTGCAATGTCTACATCAGGGGATGCCAATTCCTTGGTGGAAAGATAGTCTAATGGCAATGCAAAAAATAATCCTATTTGTCTGCATCAACTGCTAAAGCTGAATAAACTGTTGGTTCAAGCTGCTATACTCAAGTGCTTTGGATTCATAATCAGATGTTGGACTATGGATTCAAATTCAAAGAGACTCCCATCCATATAGACAACAATAGTGCTATCTCTATTATAGAGATTCCTGTGCACCACTCCAAGACATAGCACATACATATCAGGTATCATTTAGCTAGAGATAATTTTGAAAGGGATTGATTAAACGAGTCAAAGTTAACACAAATGAACAATATGCTGATCTGTTCATAAAATCTTTTGATGAGTAGAGATTAAACATCTTAAATAAGCTATTGGGATGATTAACATTGAATAGATTCTCTTAAACTAAATTCAAGATTATTTTAAAATGTGTGTCTTAAGTTGTCTATATCATCACCTATATTTGCCCAATTTACTTTCGAAGAAACTTTTAAAATGATATTCCTTAGAGTTCTTAAAATTTAAGATATATTTTTTTCTCGGAAGACATTAATTTGTTTTCGGAAGAACATTATGTCTTCAAATCTAATAACTACTTTAAGACATTTACTTTCGGAAGAAATTCTGATTTATCTTCCGAAGTTGAACATGCTTCTAAGTACTTGTATGTTTTGAAGGACAATATTCTTTCGAGCAACTAAGCCTCAAAAGCTTTATTCAACCCTTGTATAAAACTTTTTAAATTCCATATCTTCCGAAACCAAATAATCTCTGAAGTAAAAGTACTTTAAGTATTTTTCTTCCAAAGAAAATTTTCATCAACCTAAGAAGTATCTTCCAAAGTCAAATTGGCTTTAGAAGTTTTTCTCAAACATTCTGACAAATTACCTTCGGAAGATTTTAGACTTCCAAGAAAACTACCTTTTTGGGTACTTTTTCAGAGGTAGGACCAACAACCAGGTTTAAAGTTTATCCTTTTGCATTAACTTTGTCTAAAATCTAGTTCGTATAACTATACCTTTAATGATTCCCCATCTTTCACTTTCTTCTACATCTGCAAAAGTTCATAACCTAAATTCAACCACAAGTCGCCTTTGTTCTTACCTTTCTTCATCTCGAAGCTACTTTAAAATGGCTTTGAACCATGAAACCAACCTGATTTTTTAATGCAATTTCACAGGCAACATAATCAAATTGTTATGTTAACATATAAGAAAGATCCAGGTTTCTCAAATTTCTGCCATTTCACATGAAACCAACCCGATTTTTCATCTCGAAGCTACTCTAAAATGGCCAACCCTGATCCATGAAACCAACCCGATTTTTCCATCTAGTTTCACATGCAACATAATCAAGTTGCTAGTTAACATATGAAAAAGATCCAGGTTTCTTAAATGTTTGTCATTTTTTGACTCTATCCAACTACTTCACTGCCCTCACTATAGACCCTACATTGTATAGAGATCAACTATTAGAGTTCTGGAAGACCTTCCAAGAGGTCATCTTGGATGGTGAGAATGCACTGTCTGTCACACTGCAGGTGAGGATAATTTTCATCACTCCATCCACCATCAACACTCATTTGAGGCTGGATGATGGAGAAGGAGAATTGTCCTTCCCAAAATTTGTTATGAACAACTTATTCAGGTAGATGGATTATGAGGGGGATTTCCCTGTAAGAACCTTAAAGGAAAGGTCGCCTCTTAATGGAAGTACCTCCTCCAAGTGTTCATCCACTCTCTATCTAACAAACATGGAGGTTGGGATCAGTTTCCTGAAGACTTTCCTATATAGTCCATGGAATGGTTCAAGGGGTCAAGTTCAGGTACTTTGAATTTGTTTATGTTGGAGCTAGAAAAGATAGTCTATATTATCAACACAATGAAAGTCAACAAAAAGTCAACGTCACGGTCAAAGTCAACAAAAGTCAAACCCGACACGCTCGAGACGAGGAACCAAGACAAGACGTTGAAGATTTAAATGACTAGGATTTTTATTTTATTGTAATAAATATATTTTGTGTGAACAAAATATATTTTATCTTGTTTTTAGTCATTTTTATGCTTAATATGTAATTTTTATTAATTAGCCTAAGTCTAGGGGGTTAAGTGCAATTAGTGAATCTTAGTCTAGACTATAAATAGCCTAATTGTAATTAGAATTAGGTTAATGGTTGCATGACCAATTGATTGAGGGATTTACTTGTAAACAATATTATTAGCAATCAAGAGAGATCAAAGGGGTTTTATTGTGATTATCATTATTTTGATCTAATTCTTCATGATTTGATTCAAGTTTGATCTTCTTGGACTTACAATTTGGTATCAGAGCCAATTTGGATCAAATTCACTGAAGATTTGAAGAATTTTAGAGAGAGAAGTTGAGGTTTTGGTTGTTTTTGTTCAATATCATGTTTTCATCAATTTCGGATCAAATTTGAGTGTTATTGATATGGAAATTGATTGAAGTTTGCTTGTTATTGGTTGGGAAAGCTCTGTTAATCATCAGATTTCAAATCCGTTGAGATTTGGGCGATTTCAGATTGATTTCGTGTTGAAAAGGGTTTCAGCTTCGTTCAGCGAAATTACCAGTTCATCCTGCGAAACTACGAGTTCTTCCAGCGAAACTACATCGGTTATCCTCATTGAAGTTGTTTTCTACTGTCCTGCGAAACTAGTTTCATTGAACGAAAGTTCAACAGTGATTGTGGTTAATTTACAAGCGAAATTGCTGCCGAAAGTATCATTGAACGAAAGTTCAAGCTTGTTTTGTGCGAAATTGTCGGCGAAACTAAGCAATTTAAAGCATTTGGCTAGCGAAACTGCTGCCGAAATTGCCAGCGAAACTACTGTCAGCTCAGCGAAACTAGCTCAGCGAAACTATAATTTCGGCGAAACTATCATTTCTTCAGCGAAATTCGAATGTTAAAGATGACTTTTTCCCCCTAGTTGGGATTAAATGAGTTCAAATCGATAAAGAAATATATATAGAGTCTCTTGACCTGGCAGCTTGACCCCAGTTGCTAAGATTGTTTAGCGTGACATTTAAAAAAATATATATATTTTTCCCGGGGAGAATTATTCTAAATTTTTGGGAAAATATTTTTGGGACGTTTAATTGTTCAAGATTTTTACAATCATGTCATCTTCAGAAGATTTTAAATCAGATAATCTCACAACGGCACAAAGCCGGTTTGATTCTTTTGCAGCAATGAAGAAAGAAAAATTGTCAGATTTGATTGATCGATTCTTAAAGGTGGCAAATAATCTAAAGAAGCATGTTCCTGATCTCAGTAATCATGAACAGATTCAAAAGCTTCTAGACTCTCTTCCATCTGCATGGAATCATCAAGTTAAAATGCTGAAGCAAGAAAGAGGTTATGTCGACACAAAACTTATGGATATGATCAAGAAGCTAAAATCTCTCGAGTTGGATATCCAAAGAAACAAATTTCAGCAAGCCGTGTTCCCTCATCAAACCCACACGCTTAATACTGATCTTGTTTCTTCTGTAACAAGCATACTTGATTACAAAATAGAGATGATTGAAAAGTTGAAGTTATTGAGGACTGATTCGGATTTTAACTCTAAATTTAGAGAAACTGTTGAAGAGAATCGTGAAGCTCTAAGAGTCGACAATGACAATAAACCAGAGTCTATGAGAACCGATGATGATAAGGCTGGAAAAGCTGATAAAGAGAGAAAGAGTCTAAGGTTGACAAGATGCTGAAGGTCAAAGAAGAGGAACAACAAGAAATCACATTGGTTTGCAACTGTGAAAAGAGCTTAGCTGCCGAACGAACTATCATGGGTCTTCCTTATGAGACTGTTCAGGATATGTGTTCTTCGTCATGCAAAATCCGGTTATTTGGGATTTATAAGGCAAACAGATTGTTATTGGAAAATGAAAAAGAATTAAAAACAATCAATCAGGAATTAAAGAAAAATGAAATTGCTTTTTCAAGAAAACTTAATGAAGCATTGGCTGAAAATGATCTTTTAAGAAGAACCATTTTGGAGCGTAACGTTGAAATTAATATTTTGAAAGAAAGGGCTGTTTTAGCTCAATTTGAAACAACTCAGCTTCAAACAAAGCTTGATAAATGGAACATTTCACACATGAAAAAGGATGAGCTTATTGCTAAACAACAAGGGGTGCGGGGTAAAACATGGGATTGGATATAAATCTGATGGTGAAACTGTATTTAATTCAGTTCCACCTCCTTCTACTTTATGTTATTCACCAATTCCCAGACCTCATTCAACAAATGATTTGATTGAAGCTGCAGAAACTAATCTTAAAGAGGTTAGAGATGTGCAGGATTCTCCAGTAGGTTTGGGATTCCTCAAGCAAGGGTCTGATAAGAGATTAATGACGATTCCACTTCTGATGCTCAAACACCAATATCAGTTTCTTCTCCAACTTTCTTCAACAAATTCAAATCAGGTAACATTTCCTTGTTTGTTCCCGTCAAGTTTGTCAAAGAAGGAACAATTGTTGAATCATCAGGCAATCAGAATCCTATAAGCGAAGCCAACAAATTAGGAGGTGTCAATCAAGATCCTTTGGAAGCAGATCTGTGTATACGAGACTGGATAAGCTCAGATGATGAATCAAACACAGAGGAGTGTGTTGGTTCTTCACAGATCGAGATATCCTGACATTGTCAAGTATCGAAAGCTTCCAAAAGTTGAATCAAGACCGATACGGATCTCTTCTCCAACTGCAAAACAATCCAATCAACCAGTGAAGATCTCATTCCCTGTTCTGCACATGAAACTTCAGAACAAGCAAGAATCTGCTACAAGCTCCAAGCAATCCTCATCACCACCTGCACTACACGGGACTACAAAGAATCAAAAGCTTTTCAAGGCTTGTTTTGAGTGTGGAAAAGAAGGGCATGTGGTAAAGAAATGTCCTCAAAGGCTTGCTACGAATGGTAAAGGCAAAACAAATTGCTTCTCCAAATGTAAGTATAAAAGAATGTTCCAGACGGTAAAGGCAACACGGGTTGCTTCTCTGGATCAAGAGGTAAAAAGCACACATCCTTGAATGGTTGGATGAAAAACCCTCCATCCAAACCCTTTCATGTGAAGCCGGTTTCATATGATTCAAAGATTAAAATGACCAAAGGTTCAAACCAAATTCTTTTCCTTCCGGTCTTAAACAGAAAATGATTTCCAGATTTAATTCATTCAAATCCAAGTTTATTGAACCGAAGCAAATTTGGCAAATTAAAAAGAAGGATACAACAATCCCCGATTGTTTAAACGGTTGTATGCAGAAGCTTGTTACTTATCTTGATGAAAAAGGAACTTCCAGGACTACGATGGCCTGGGTTTCCCTTTATAACTAATTTGTTAATGAGTGCAGGAACAATTCAGGAGGACTATTAGTAATCCGGTTTACTGACAGGGATTGTTCCTAATTCAAATTTGAGGCGGAACAAACAAGTTAAGGTCATGGTATTATATCCACAATCTGGATTTTTATCTGCATTATCACAGTTCTCACTTCACAGCCACTGCATATTTTTTGAGAATTCATTTCTTATTTTCATATCAGTGTAGTGTGGAAGACTTTCTTTGATAAATTTTTATTTTTGTACAGTTTAAAAAAAAATTAATTAAAAAAATTAAAAAAATTAAAAAAATAATAAAAAAAATATATAAAAAAATATAAAAAATATAAAAAAAAATTAAATAATAAATAAAAATAAAAAAAAAGGAAAAGTTTGCAAAAATAAAAATTTAGGGGGAGAGTATAAGTAAATAAAAATGAAAAGTGTACTGAGAACTTGATTCGAGATGACTGAGAAATGATTATATATCATCTTGAAATGCTTGTTTTTGCATGACTTTCGTTTTAAAAATGAGAAATGATAGTAACTGATGCTGTTATCTGATTTACATCTTATTTTTAATTGAAAATAATAGAAAAACAAACAGATTCTTTAATGATATGCTTGGTAGACTCAGCCTGAAGAATAAAGTAGACAGCAGCATAATGATTTAAATTAAAACATCATGCTTAAGGATGTCTGGATTTACGCAATCATTTTGGCCTGCACAAAAACTGAGTCCCGGCAAAAATTGGATTGAGAATTGATCTTTCACCCACCATGATACAAATCATATAAGCCATATCTTTGAGCCATGATTGGTGTATTTATGTGTCTTGTGTTTGTGCTAATCTCCTCTGCTGTACGGAAGTACTGACCTGGAGTGATGATCTCCTCTGCTGTACGATAGTACTGACCTGGAGCTCTCATCGGCACATGATTAAATGGTCATCTCCTTTGTTATACGTGAGTATAGACCTGGAGCTCTCACCATTTTGGTCTAAGTAGTGTCAAATTATCTAAATGATGAATTAATCACAGAATGCAATATTCTGTCGATAATCACTTGCACACTAATGTACAAGCCTTGCTATGTAAAGATCGTTACAAAATTCAAGAAATCCTGAGGTTGGGTGAGGGTTTTTGCCAAATGATTGTGGGGTCCTAGCATTCTAAAGCATTTAATCGAACCTTAACGAATCATCTTCTGCTTGTTGAAAAAGATAGGGCATGAGTTTAAGTGGACAAACATACCAGCAATCGTTATTGATCTGTTTGACAATTTCAAAAATCATTCAAAGACTGTTATTAGATTCAGTTATCAGTGTGATCTCATTGCTTGTCGATGATTAAATTCATCTTTGTGCTAAAGTATATCTTGAGGATGTGATCTCATGATCGATTCAATTCTCGGTTATAAAAAAATATATAGATTAAAAAAATGTTATAATTAAATGTATATAATAAAAATAAAAAATATAATAAATTTTTAGTTCAAAATTCTTTTAGGTCTTCCATATTATACTGATACAATTTTATCATTTTTCAAGCATTTCACAGAAATACGTACAAACGAACACGGATTCGCTTGTTTTTCACACACAGATAAACACGGGTTTATTTTGTTAAAATGAAATGATCTAATTAGAAATGTCGAGATTGTGTTTGAGAATGTGTTTCAGATTCTTGCTGTAAGTGATGGCCGATCATCAGTTGAGCAGTGTACCTGATCAGAGAACCTGTTCCTCAAGTTTGCAGAAGATACCGAGCTAGGAATCCTCCTCCTACATCTTCTGAAGCACTCGAGATTAGAGATTTGGGAAAGTTGTTCCAATATCCTCACAAAGGATGCACTCAAAAAGGGGAGCATATAAATAGGGGGAGCTTATGACATGAATAATTTTTCTCATCAAATTCAAAAAGCTTTAATTTGAAGATCTTTCTACAGTTGATTTCTCGGGGCTGAATTCGTATGAAGACGTTGATAATGATAGACTAAGGGGGAGTATTGTTGGAGCTGGAAAAGATAGTCTATATTATCAACACAATGAAAGTCAACAAAAGTCAACGTCACGGTCAAAGTCAACAAAAGTCAAACCCGACACGCTCGAGACAAGGAACCAAGACAAGACGTTGAAGATTTAAATGACTAGGATTTTTATTGTAATAAATATATTTTGTGTGAACAAAATATATTTTATCTTGTTTTTAGTCATTTTTATGCTTAATATGTAATTTTGTATTAATTAGCCTAAGTCTAGGGGGTTAAGTGCAATTAGTGAATCTTAGTCTAGACTATAAATAGCCTAATTGTAATTAGAATTAGGTTAATGGTTGCATGACCAATTGATTGAGGGATTTACTTGTAAACAATATTATTAGCAATCAAGAGAGATCAAAGGGGTTTTATTGTGATTATCATTATTTTGATCTAATTCTTCATGATTTGATTCAAGTTTGATCTTCCTGGACTTACAGTTTATACAAATCTACTTGCTAACTTGGACTCCTTGGAGTATTACATTTCCTTAGATATGTTCAACATATTCTTAACTGTGAACTCGGCTCATAGTTAACGGGAAAAGGTAACACTCTTAAACTGGGACAGATGAAGCACGACATCTTTAAGACAAAAAGAAAGTCCACCGTGGGTTCTCAAGGGTAGAAATAGCCCTGGTCCCAAATATGTTAGAGCTCATTGCTCAAGGAGACAACTTGGCAACACTAGCCAATGTCGAACCCACACCTTCTACATCTACACTACCCACACAGCCGCAAATCACCCTCACCTACTCAAGAAGATCCAAACGATACCCTGCACAAACTACTCAAGTTATGCATGCCCCCATATACTCACCCATACATGAAGAAGTGGACACTAGAACTCCCATGTCTCCTGAGGAGCAAACCACTCCCATTCTTTGTCGATCAGTGCTTAGGTTCCATATGCTCAGCCTGATGAGGTCACAACACCAGCCTTAAGCCTTCAATTAGAGTCTCAAAACTCAAGTGATCAACCTTTAGGGAAAAGTTACCATCCTCAGCCTTTAGACCTCAATCAACTAATCCCAAATCTTAATATGATGATAAAGATATAGGATTCAGTGAGTACCATGATTCTCTCTTCTCCATCCCTGCTCAAGGAGAGATGAGTGCTCATGACTCACCGATATCTAGCCCACATCATCCAACCCAAAATGAGGTGGACCTCCCTGAACCTGTTAAGGAAGTCCATATGGAAGAGGCTTACACTTATGTACGTGAATGCATTATTAAGACCTCAACCATGGCATCCCAACCCATTGACACTTCAGCTGCAGCTGTCATGGTGAAGGGGATATTCAACAATCAAGAACTCAGTGCTGGTGATGAGTAAGAAGACTTTGCTCCTTTTATCTCATCCCCCCATGATTCTTCTGATGATGATAAGGGGAGTTTGCAACTAAAGGTGCACAAATTGACCTATACATGCACATATTTAGTTTCAAAGGTAAGTCACCTGGAATCTTAGGTGGCTACCTTACAAAGAAGGGTCAATGACCAGCAACTTAAGATCACCTATCTCAAGGGCAAGTTAGATGAGAGACCCCTCAGGAGAACTCAGCCAGAGTCACGAGAACACGTGGTTATGATGGACCTAACCTTTAGCTTCCCTATGCAAGAGAGTGATGCTCCTAAAAAGGGGGAGAAAGTCCTACCTGCAATAACAAAACATGGGAGTTCCTCCTAGAGTATGGACATGGAGAAATCACCTCCCTTACTTGTTGTTGTCCATACTCAACAACCTCTTTAGGTCCACATTAATGTGTACTCACTCATTCAAAGCTTGTTTGAGTAGGGTATACCAAGGGCTATGCCTACCCCATCGTATCTTGCTGAAAATAAGATAGTAGAATGGAGGTATGATGTTGATATAAGAGCCCCGACACTCCTTAGACTTCAGGGTCAGTAAGAAGTCTTCAACTTCCAGACCCTGAAGTACTATGAGAGTCTTCCTATAGTTCATATGCCACTTGCTAATCCAAGTCAAACCAAGCAAGCTGAGAGACTAACTGAGAGGATACAAGATAGGGTGGTTGAAGAGTTCAAACTAAGAACTTTCCTACATAGACAGAGGCTAGCATGTAATATTATTAGTCAAGTAGATGTTGAGGTTGACCCTAAGATTAGCTTCGAAGGGGAAACCTTGGCTGAATGCCCAGTAGTTGAGCTTTTGAACCTTGAGACATGAATTGATTCAATACCCATTACTCTTAGTGACACACCAACTGGTGAAGGTGTCTCACAACCTCTCTCAAGCCAGAGCTCAAGTGCAACACCAAGCAATAAGGGCAAACATCTCTCCACCCTGAGTCACCCAAGCGTCTGAGTGGAAAGGGGAAAAGGAAATTGACTCCTGAGGAGATTGAGTAGGAGGAAAGAGAGATGAAAAGGAAGCTAAGTGAAAAAAGTTCAAGTGAAGCCACACGCTTCATGGAAGCTGCAATCAGAGCTACTCCCAGGCCAAACACTCAAGATGATGAGTTGAGGGTGGCCAAATTGAATTATTTGGTGATAATAAACTACAATATAGATGAACTCATCTATCTTCCTGCAGAAGAATTGAATGAACTAGCTGACATGTAATTGTCAAAGGAGAGAAAGGAGGTTGAGGATGCAGAATTGCTCCTTAAAATCAAAGAATAAAGGAGAAGAAAGAGACTCTACATAGCTCCTAGTCTCTCCCCAGTTTAGGAAAGCCTTGACAAAAAGGTTATGGCTACTGAGAAACAACCTCAGGTAAGGAAGGAACAAGATAGACAGAACATGATAACCTACCTGAGTGCCACAGGCCTCTAGCAGGCAGTAGCGCTTCTTCCCTTATCCTATGAGTACATAGAATTTTGTAAGGTTTCACATAAGGCTAATGCACCCAAAACATCCAAAGTATTTCATGCATGCATGCACTGAAGTGCATAGTAGAAATGCTTCGGAAGTTTTACACCATGCACTAGAAAAATATTCTAAGTGTTAAATCTTTTGAAGCCAAGACCAACATCTTCCGAAGCCAAAAGTGAAGTCTTATGAAGCTTCAAAGAGAAAGTCTTACGAAGCAAAGAAGTGAAGACAGATCTCTTCGGAAGACTTTTGAACACATGATTTATCTGATGTACCTTTCCATAAAGCTAGACCACCTTTCCGTTGCAACTCTTTTCAGTCACCAACTTACATGAGTTGTTGAAAAGGTCCATGCTTTTGGTAACTGTACATTAAGGTCTTGAGTCTGTGCTTTCTATTTTATGTACTTTTATCCTTTTTGTAATATATTAGGATGTGAGCTATGGCATGTCATAGTCACTAGTCAAAAGACAATCTGCCTTTTGACTCTACATTTGATTTTGTTATCTAGTCTTATGTTTCTAGCTGGCCTTCTAAGTATGGCCGGTTGTAGGATGTAGTATAAAGTATCTTAGGTCCTTGTAACTTTCTTTACGCTTTTTCATACTTGTAAAAGAACTTGAGAGCAATTTACAGCATTCTTCAAAACCATATACTTGTGTTGTTTGCATTTTGTTCTGTCTCATATTTACTTGTGTTCTTAGTATCAAACATATAAGTTACCAGTTCCGTATTTGATATGTTAAGTGTTCCAAAGCTCTCTCCTCATTGTGTTGTTATGTTGTAAGTAACCAGCCCTTAAACGGTTCTGAAAATTTTTATACCTCAAGAGCAAAAAGTGGGTAAGATGAAGATGAGGGAAGAGGCTACAAAGTCAAGAGCCACCATCAGAGTAAATCTTAAGAAATTTGTTGATAGGCAAAAGATGATAAGCTTCTGGAAACTTTATGGAATCTCGGGTAGGAGACTTGCTCCAATGTCTCTGTTAGGACCGTGTACGTACGGAGTACTAACGGATCTCTGCGTGAACCAGATCAAATAGTGTGAAATCCTATTTGATTGGCGTTCCAATCAGTGAGAATGATAACCTGATCGATATAACAATGAACTAAACGTTACGAATGAATAGGAATCGATCAAGATCGAACTATGAAGTTGGATTGGCTGTTTATGACACTCTGGACGGCTAGGGTTTATGACTATTCGAAGTCTCTCTCAAAGTGTTATGTTTTTCCATGAATTAAGTGGTATTTATAGGTTTGTACTTTTCATTCGTACGACTGAACCATTAGCATGGTTCAACCGTGCGACTGAATCATGTGGTAGATTCATACGCACGACTGAAGGTTCAGTCGTGCGATTGAGTCAATCTTATGTCTCAATCATACGACTGAACCAGTCTCCTGGTTCAGTCGTATGAGTGGTCCATAAGCATGATATATTCATGCGTATGGTCCATAAATATGGTCCATTAGCATGAATAATCACCCGGCTAAGTCGAACACATTACTTAACCATTATTGACTAAGAACTATGTACAACATCCTCAAACCTATATATGTAGTTTATATATATGACATTAATAATATGAAATATTCAAAGACAATTAAACATCAAGACATATAACATATTTCATTTCATCATCATATTACACATATGTAAGACATGAAAGACTTTTACATTTAAGTACATAAACTAGGAACATTATGTATCTACAAACTCCCCCTTGGACCTAGTTTACCCTATGGTCTAACATTCTTCACATGCTCTTGAAAGTTATTATACTTTTCCTCTCTTGTGACTCCTGCGTGTATCTTGAATGCAAAGCAGATTGGTAAAACATGTTGAAACTGTAGAGCTTGTACGATATCTTGTGGGTCATAGAACAGTGGCCACTTGTATAGAGTGTAGACATCTTCTGCAGACAAGTTGGTAAGCCACATTGGGTCAAATACCCTAATAGTCTCAATCTTTCCATCTTTGTTCAACACTATGACCGCTTCTCCCGTCCTCCAATCATAATCCTGCCATTTGAAGTGTGGAGTGAAGTCCTGAGGCATGTTCCTTAGAGGAATCTTAGACGTTGTGCGTGGGGGAGTCCACTTTGAGCACTACCTTAGGTCTTCCAGAGATAGGATCAACTTCAGTGTTATGAATAAAATGTTTAGGTTGTTGAGGCTTAAAGTTGACCCATCTAGTGTGGTATTCTTTCTTCAGAGGTGTCTCAAACCATCCCAACATCTTTCTCGGGTTGGCATACAAAAGGTCTAAATTTGCCAATCTATTAAGCTCAAAACCAGGAAGAGTCTTCAGATCATGTGGATATCTGAAGTACTTAATTCACTTCTCTATCTTTACAGCATAAACATTTAAGTCTTCAAAATAAGCCCACGCGATGATTTTGCCAGAAACTTTCTGATGATTCTTTACTCTGTACAGTTTGGTGTAGGCATTTTGCTTTGGAGGTGCGCGCTGGGCTTTCATTTCAGCAAAACAAGCTGCCCATTCAGCTTTATTTAAATCAACATTAGCATTAGAAGCTTGGGCTTTACTTTCATCCTTCTCTTTTTCTTTCTCTATCTCCTCCAGCTTAGCAAAGGTATCACTACCAAAAGTTTCACCTAAGTTGGGGATAACGTTTCCCTCAGGGTCAGTGTACTTAGGATAGTGGTCAGCTGTGACATCTTCAATCTCTATTTCATCCACATCCTGTAGCTCCTCATCACTTAAGACATCAACTTCTAGAGCATCTTTAACAATTTCATCTGGATTTAATCTGAACATATCAGCCAGCTACTCATCTGTCAGATCATGGATGATCTCTCCTTCTTCAGGGGTATAGCTAACAGACCTTCTTACAATCCCTTGCAAATCAAGAATCATAGTGAGCTAAGTCTTGACTTGCTGAAGGGGTATAACATCATAGTCATCCGGCTGTTGAGCTTCATCTGTTTGATTAGACATTCAACACATCACACATAAATCGTTAATCAAGACATTTAAACATAAATAATCATTAATTACATTAATGTAATACACAATTCAAGTACAAAAGTTTCAAATACATAAACATCTAATCATTACTTTTTCCTTGATCGGTTGTCTCTTCAGCTTAAGGAGCTGAGGACGAGGCTCTTTGATTCTGATTTCGCTTGGTGCGCCTCTCCTTTGCTGATGGATTTGAGGCTGATGCAGATGCATCACCTTCTTGATCATCCTCATCATCATCTTCTTTTCCCTTTCCACTTCCTCCCGCTTCCTCCTCATCCTCGTCTTCTTCAGATTCATCATTAGACGAATAGTCATCATCATCTTCATCATCTCCACCATCATCACCATCACCTTTGATCTTAAGGGCTCACCCTTAGATCCCTTCAGCCTTAGCATATTCTTCTTGTTCTTTTTCTCCAGTCCTTCAATCCTTTTCACCGATGCCATCATCAACTCGTTTTGACTCTTTAGTGCATGGTGAGCTCGGCCTAAAGCTCCCTCATAAAGTGCATTCTTCTCACTGAGCTGAGCTATTTTCTTGGCTTGGGCTGCATTTACCGCCATCAGCTGGTTTATCTGAGTAGCTCTTAGATCATCAGTTTCGATCAGCTTCAGCACAATGCGATTTAGGCTTGCCAGCTATTCCTCTAACCCGATAGTGGGTAGAGTGGAGCCATGTGTCATTTGGGATTGGGTGGATGTACCGGCTTGGTGTGTGGTGGTTGTGGTGCTGGATGTGGTGAAGATGGGAGGAGGGGAATGGGAATGGATTGTGGTGGAATTGTGTTGGGTATGTGGGTGAGGTGGAGGTAGGTGTATAAGCGGTGGAGGGAGTATCAGTGGCTGTGGAGTGAGAGTGGGTGTTGTGGGTGGTAGTGGCTGTGTGTGGTAGTGGTGGTAGGAGCTGTGGTAGTGGTGGTAGGAGCTGTGGTAGTGATGGTGGGAGCTCTGGCATGGTGGTGGTGGCTGTAGTGATTAGGGTGATCCTTTGCCTCTTGCTCTTTTTATCGTGGGGTTGGGCCATCCTCTTCTTCCTTGAGCCCTTGGAGACAGAGGCCCCCCTGCGCTGATTGGTTGGTCTGGTGTGTAAGTAGGATCAGTGAAATCTGTAGCACCACCTTTCGACCTAGCTTGGCGTCCACCAACCGCCTCTTTACCTTTCTCGGTGGCCACAACCCGGCTACCGACTGTACTAACCAGAGGCTCATCGTCAGATTCTTCCTCTTCATCGAGCAGTAAGTCTTGGTGGAAGGCAGCCTTCTCCGTTCCACCAGGTGCATCAGTGGAGTCATGTGGAGATTCAGTGGCCCTTGATTGAGTGGGACTAGTATCTCCACCACCTTGACCATCACCCTGGTCGTCATCATCGTCGTCGTCTTCATCAGTGGGCAGCACAATTAGCTTAACATTGGAATCACTATCATTATGACGCCACTTCTTGCGAGTGGGTGCCACATAATCATCACTGGCCAGATGCCCAAACAATCTCCTGACCGGGGGCTTCACCTGCTTCCCCCGGTACACCTTCATTCTTCCCAGTGTAGTGTCATCCATCACCTCGAGAATAACCGCATCATCTTTCTCTTTTGGCAGCATAGGAAGCTTCTCATCAATGATCATCTATAAGAAACGAGGATACATACAGAATCCTTCCTTGCCTTTGGCTTCAAGGTTCTCGATCAGATAAGAAAAGAGCATGCGAGAAAAACTGAACGGGTGGTTCAGTACCAGTGCAACTAATGCGTTCTGGATTTGGTCCGACAACTCATAAAATCCTCCTCACCTTGAAGCTACGCACTTTAGGATAACATGAACCAAGTACTTGAACTGGGGGCACATGATGCTCTTGTTGAGCACACCTGCATTGATGTCCCCAGCGTACTTTATCCATAGAAAGCATCACCGAACAGTCAGGGGATGGAGCTTAGTTGGGTAGGCACCATCCTCACCCAGATCCAAAACCCTCCTCAGGTCGTCTTCTGTGATCTCAATCTCCTGCCCGAAGATAGAGCTCCTAATACAATGAGGCTCACCGGACCTGTCAACCGAGGCACCTTCCCAGAAGGCCTGCTGTATAGATCGGTATGGTGTGCAAGGAGTCTAGATGCCCTTGTAGATCCTCAATCTGCGTTGGAAGGCAATAATCCCAGTGAACTCGGAGGCGTTCCTGGAAGTAGCATTGAGGTGAGCACATATGTCGTGCTTGGTGCTCATCGTCCATCTTTCAGCCATATTGCTGTAGATGAGTAGGAAACACGTTAGTATCACAAGTGGAGAGTAATCACAATGATCGAAAATTTGGCAAAGTGTGGGGGTATGGGCGGTTTCAGAGAATTTTGAAGAGTGGTAAGGGTTACGACCGACTGAACCTTTATTTATACGGATTTTAAGATTCAGTCGTGCGACTGGACCCATACGCATGACTCAAGCGTGCGACTGGGGTTCAGTCGTGCGACTGGCTCATACTCCTTCATTCAGTCGTACGAGTGGTTCAATCTTATAATCCAATCGCATGATTGTTTCCATACTCATGGTCCAATCGTGTGACATGTTCATACTTATGGTTCATATGTATGACTGGCTCATACTATGAGTTTGACCTCATACATTTCCATACACACAGAATCAAACTTGTGATATATAACATTATGAGCAACGATCATCTCAGACATGACCTTTTTAACTGGACATCATTTGATCACCTCAGACGTGATCCTTTAAATTTGAAACCATTTGATCACCTCATACATGATCATTTTAATTTGAAACCAATTGATCACCTCAGGCGTGATCCTTTAGTTTGAAAACATTTGATCACCTCAGACGTGATCCTTTTAGCTTGTGATTCACAGTGTTCGTCTAGTCACATAGTCCGACATCTACGTAAAGCAAATAACAAAAACATAGAAACAATTTGAAATAAAACAAACAAATAGAGAAAACATAATTTTGTGTTTTTGGTTTTAGGTGGATTGAAACCTTTTAAAATCCATTAACCGGTTTTTCCTCCTAAATAGAACAACTTCATGTTATTTTAATCATTTCTGGAGAGATTCATATGGAATCATACAGGTATGTCACAATTATTTGGGACTCTTTTAGGTCTATGTGAATACTAGATTCTTATTTGTTTGAGAGTCAATATCACTTGTAGGAAATCATACTAGAGTTATAAGATGAACACACTGATTTTGACAGTCGAGAGCTGCAATCACGATGATTGTCAGTATGTTTGTCCACTTAAATCCATACACAGATTTTTGACTCACATTGGTGATGAGTTAGGTTATATTATTTCAACAAGCATTTGTGGATCCCACACTTATATGGTAATCAACATTCCTCAGGAGATTTTTTAGCGGTCTACAGGTATTTGACAAGAAGAAACTATTCTAAGAGCTTTCAGAGAGATGCCAAGCCTTAGGTCAGTGCCATCACACAGCAGAGAGGCGCAAACAACAATAAATTCTAAAATATTTAGGTTATGCTTATCCTTAGGTCAGTGTCATCGCACAGCAGAGAGGCACACAACCTATCTTCTTGTTAGAGCACCTTTATTTCTTTTGCACATAACGCACCAACAACATTAGTCATTAGCTTGGTTGCGCTTAAAATTTTTTTCTTTTCATGTGCTTTGCTCATTTTTAAGGTCATTCGCACACATTTGTGGCGTTTATTTTGCTCGTCACCCCTTATTGGAAATGCGTTGATTGTGTTAACCAGGGATAAGACGAGAACCCACAGCAAGTTGAACAACTTAGTTTGAATTTGATTCACTAATGAAGTCTACTCGTCAATTGTGTTGAATCTACTAACACATCATATAATGAACTAGCAACCTCTAGGTCTACTTGTAATTTGAATATAACATGTTGATCATTTAAATCCTTATGATGTCCCAAATAATTAGTTTCCTGTGTACTATCATTTTTCATAATTGTTGAATCAATCTCACAGATTTGATTTCTTAACTTTCAACTAATCTGCCAGCTCTCGATTTTTTTAAGTAATTAAATACTGAAACTATAACTGATACTAACTAAACTATTCTCCCCTAAAATTCTAAAATCGAAAATATTTTTGTGTTTTTGGATTTTTTAAAGACAGGAAAATAAAATAAAATAAAAAATAAGAAAAATATTGCGGACTATGAACTCGACTCTTCAGGAATCATAGCACTTTTCCTTTTCACGCCATTGACCTCCAACAGATATAAAAACCGAGGTTTGTCAAACGCTTTTGTGTAAAGGTCGGCGCGTTGAAAATCCGTATTAAGTTTAACACATCGATTAATTTCTTTTCAAAACAGTCACGTATAAAGTGATATTTAATACCGATGTGTTTAGTTTTTGGGTGTTGGATCGGATTTTTAGTAACAACAATTGTAGCAGAATTATCAACAAAGATAGCGGTGTTAGAAAATTGCAAACCGTAGTCTCGCATTTGCTGTTAAATCCAAATGATTTGGGAGCAACAGCTTGCAGCAGCAACATATTCAGCTTCACATGTTGACAGAGCAACATATATCTAGTTCTTACACTGCCAGGTGACTAACCATCTTCCAAAGAACTGACATCCCGCTGATGTTGACTTGTAATTCATCTTGCAACCACCATAATCCGAGTCACTATACGTTGTAAGCTCAAAGTCATCATCATGAGGATACCATAACCCGAGTGTTGGAGTACCCTTCAGATAAAGAAAGATCCTTTTAACCCTAATTAGATGATTTACTTTTGGTTTAGCCTTATATCTGGAACAGAGACACGTGGCATACATAATATTAGGACGAGAGGCTGTGAGATCCATAAGAGATCCGATCATGCCTCTGTACATAGTGGCATCTACCAGATCACCATTATCATCGGGTGCCACATCGTGATTTGTGGGAAGTGGTGTTCCAGCAGCCGTAGCATTCTCCAAGTCGAAACGACTGAAAATATCTCCTTCATATTTAGACTGATGCAGGAAGATCCCTTTTGGTGTCTCATCCACCTGTAACCCAAGAAAGAACTTCATCTCTCCCATAGCACTCATCTCGAACTCAGCTTTCATCACAGATTCGAATTCCTTACACAAAGTTTCATTTTTGGAGCCGAAGATGATGTCATCCACATATATCTGTACCAGTAGTAAATCATCATCTTTCTCTTTGATGAACAATGTGCAGTCAATGACTCCTCTACGAAAACCATGTTTCAGCAGATGAGTTGATAGTTTCTCATACCATGCTCGTGGAGCTTGATGAAGCCCGTATAGAGCCTTGTCCAATTTATAGACTCTATCCCGATGATACGGATCCCTAAATCCTTCGGGTTGACTGACGTACACTGTTTGAGGAATTTCACCATGAAGAAATGCACTTTTCACATCCAATTGATAAACTTTAATCTTCATATAGGATGCGTAGGCTAAGAAAATACGAATTGCTTCCATCCTTGCCACCGGTGCAAACACTTCATTGTAGTCAATGCCTTCTGATTATGACTCCTTGGTCATCTCTCTTACATTTAAGAACCCATTTTGTGCCAATCACCTTTGCACCTTTTGGTCTATCCACAAGAGTCTATACTCCTAACTTCTTGAACTGAAGGAGTTCCTCTTGCATAGCACTAACCCATGCCTCGTTGTTTAAGGCTTCACTTACATATTTTGGCTCAAATTGAGACACAAAACATCAATAAGCACCATCATGTAGATAACCTTTTTCCATGACTGCGGCATAATCAGCTGAGTATAGCTGATTTCGTGTCTGAACTCCCGATGGAACATCCCCAATGATGTTGTCCAGAGGATGATACGCATTTATTCGAGATCCAGGAGTGGTGGGAACAACTACTTCAGTGTCCAGATTTTGAATCCCATGTTCAATATCTGTGGTTGTTGGAGTATGAGGTTCAGAAGTGTTAGGGGCATCAAGATCAGATGCATGTGTACTTTCATTAGAGGGAACCTGTTCCTCCTGGTCCGCATTTGCAGTCTCAACTGCCTCATCATCAGAGGAAGAGTCACTAACTTCAAGCTCTCCCCCTGAAGGGCTAGAAGTATCATCTAATTGAACCGATGATGTCGGGTCTAGTGGAGGAGTATTCATAACATCGTACATCATTCAAGCAGATAACTCATCTTCAGGATAAGAAGGAGGTAGATTCAAGGACTTGAAGAATCCATCATAGTCAAAGAAGAAGGAAGGTCCTTTTCCAGCAAGGGGGTGGTGTATCTTTGGACATCAACATTGCAACAAACTTCTACCTAACCTGTTGAGTTGTTATAAAGTCTCTTGTCTGGTATACTGTATCAGAGAAAAATACCTTCTTCGGCCTCTCAAAAAAACTTCCCAGTCTGAGTCTTCTTTAACAACATGCACGGTGCTCCAAATGGTTCTAGATACTCCAAGTTGGGTTTACGTCGCTGGAGCAATTCATAGCATGTTTTTCCATGACGTTTGAAAACTAAGACTCGATTGAGATAGCATGCATTAGCCACTGCCTCGTTCCAGAATTGAATAGGCAGTTTAGAGTCGGCTAACATTGTCCTTGCCGTCTCTATCAAGCTCCGACTCTTTCTTTCAGCAACCCCATTCATCTGTGGAGTGTAGGTAGACGAAAATTGATGAACAAATCCTTTCTCTCGATAGAATGCCTCCATCCACTGATTTTGAACTCTGTTCCGTTGTTTGATCTAATCTTTCTGACTTTCAGCTTGTAGAGTGATTCTAATGTAGTGACTACATGCTTGAATGATTCAAATGTCTCTGACTTTGCTTTCAAAAACATCACCCAAGAGAATCTTGAGTAATCATCAGTTACTACAAAGCAATACAAATCACCAGCAATGCTTTTTGTACTGAATGGGCCAAACAAATCCATATGTAGAAGCTCGAGAGGAATGTTGATAGAATTGACTTTCTTTGCTTTGTGAGACCTCTTGGTCTGTTTCCTTTTCTTACATGCTACGCAAAAATCCGGAAGCTGGAAATTCTTGACAGTTACTCCATTCACTAAATCATTCTATACCAGATGATTCATCTTCTTAGGATTAATGTGTCCCATTCTCCTATGCCAGGAGATTGAATCCCTCTCTGTTGCTTTTGACAAGAAGCATTGCACACTGGTCTCAGTTGTGGAGGCTTTTGATAGATCCAAGACATACAAATCATTATATCTTGAAGCTAACATTAGAACTTTATCATCCTGGATAACATAATCCTTTTTCAACATGTAGCATTTCTTGTTGTCAAACACAACTTTGAATCCTTTATCACAGATCTGGGAGACTGAAAGCAAGTTGTTCTGTAGTTGTTGAACGTAGTTGACCTTGTAAAACTTCACTTTCTCATTTCCCACTTCGCCTTGAGCTGTGATGTAACCTCCTTTATTCCCAGCGAATGATACGTGTCCCCATTTAATTTGCTTGACGTTGAAAAGGAGAGACGAATTCCCGGTCATGTGCCTGGAAGCTCCACTATCAATAATCTCGGTATTAGGCTGTATAGGGCTGTAGTAGACACCCTGCACATAGAATGTAAATGATTAGTTCAGGTTTAGGACCTAAGCCTTAACTAGCTTGGGTGACCCAGAGGAATCACACATCATGAACTCAACCCACTGTCCTTCAAAGGATGAGGGCACATTCTTCTTCTTCTTGTTCTCATTATCAGACAAATCACTTGATTTTATCTTCCATAACCCAGTTTTGTGTAAGGCTTGTTTGTGATAAACAGATGACTAGCTTATTGTTTGATCTTTAGGTTCACTAATCCTCTTAGGTGGAGTATTAGATCTCATTTTAGAAAAACTTGGTTTTGCATCATAAAGTTCAATTCTTTTTGGGCGTCTGATAATAAGGACAATTAGGAGAGATATGTCCTCGTTTTCCATAACTGTAGCATGATCTCCCTTCTACAGATTGACGAAAATATTTATGTGGTGTTAGGTTTGGTAAGGGTGTGAGATGCGTCTGGTTGGGTTTGTTACTTCTCTTTTAGATGTTTCAGCTTCTTTAACAAAATTAATTGTTTTAACATTTTGAACATCTTTAAATGTTAGTTTATTTGGACTTTGATGAGTAACACGTTTATGGTTAACTGGATTAGTCATATTTGATTCATAAGTAGACGTGTGTGAACCTGACCTTAAATTAACCTTTTCAATTTGATCATCCAATTTTTTATAGGCATCTTCTCTTTTGATTACAAAGTAGATTCCTTCTGTTTAGTGATATTTTTCATAGATTTGCCCGTAGAATCGGGTTCACTAACCAGAGGAGTGGACATCACATGATCCTTTACTGGGTTATTATTGATTGGTCTACATTTAGTGTTCAAAAGGACTGCATGTGGTGGTGGAAATACTTTATAACCCAGACGTTCCCCATTATTACGTTCTTTCACTAAGTTTTGAACTATGTGAGAAGAACTAGCCAAACTATGCAGTTTTTGTTTTAAAGATTCAACTTCGACTTCTAAAACTGTTTTTTTTTCTTTTTCGTTTCTTCCAAAGAATATAAATAAAACTTTATGTCATTTGCTTGATTTAATGCAACAACCTTGGTTTCCCTTAGTTGTTTTCCCAAAAGTTCTATTTTTTTCTTTGAAACTGCACTTATTTTGTTTTAAAATATGATTAGTCTCAGTGTAGAGTTGTAAAATCGTTTACTAAATTATCATTGTGTTCTATTAACCTTGTAAATTTTAGATCAATGCTTTCCCTAAATTTGTCACATTCAGTACAAGCATGTTTTCAAATAATTGGTCTCTAGAACTTACCTGTGAGGAATCAGACGAATCAGCCATCAAGGCTATATCAGAGTCTTCGTTGACTGGAGATTCTGAGTTTGTTGCTCTGAGCTCTTCCTCAACCAAGTGATTTACAACATTCACAGCTTCTTAGTATATGATCTGAAGTCGCTTGCTCAGCTAGATCTCACCTTCACTAGCAGATCCATCATAAAGTGCATCGACAAAGGCAATATTTGATTCACCCGGAGGAGAGACAAAGCGGAAGGACCAGTGTTGCCCTTCATCACCTGAGCAGTCAGAGCCTTTGTCTCTTTACTTGAAGAAGTAGTTCCAATTATGTCTGTGTCTTGACGGTTGAATGTAGGAAATAGGTTTCCAGTTCTGCTTTTCTCGGGCTTTACACATTCACGTTTTAAAATGCCCTTTTTCACCACAGTTGAAACAAGTGACTTTGGTTTTGTCAAAAACCAAAAGTCGTATCTTTAGTGGCAACTAGATTTTGCCCCGTCTTTTTGACAAACTTCTTTGCTCTTCTGACTGCACTAGCCAAGGGCCACATTATGTCCATTATTTCTAGCTCAGTTTCATCAACTTGCTCGTAATCCTCATCTGCAAGATGACAATTTCCAATCTTTCTGGCAACTAAACCATCAAAGATTGTACAACAGCTGCTAGACGAGCCATGTGCTCCTTAGCAACTTCCACTGTGACATTACCGAGATTCTCAGTCTTCAACTTTGTGGTATTTGCCTCATGTACTATGTATTGGGTTCCAGATGACCCTGACGTTTCCGTTCCTGGAGCACTGTATTGTGAAGGAGTAGAAGAACTAGACACGAACACTTTTTGTAATGGTGCTCCTGAAACAGCTGGAGCCGGAACTAACTTGTAAAGTGAAGGATTCTGAACATAGGATCCTTTCTTTGACTTGTATTTCATTCGCAGTTCTTCCTCCCTTAATTTCAAGATGAAATCATTTATGTCTAGCGTCGCAAGAATGTCGTTTTGTCTCAGATTAGACACAAATGAATCTATTTATCAGGCAAACATCAGCAAAGCTTGAAACTTTATCTTCCATATATGTTGTCACACCATGAGTGTGCAACTCACTCATCAGATGATAGAATCAGTCAATAATATCATCTAAGCTCTCATTCCCTATCGAAGAGAAATTATCAAATTCCTTTTGAGAGCTTTAGCCTTTTGTGCTTTGAGAGTTGCGTTTCCATCATATCTCTTCTGCAATGCCTCCCATAACTTTTTAGCCTGATTGTTCTCAGAGAACTGATGAAAGATGTCCTTAGGTATCGACTGAGTCAACAAGGCATATACTTTCTTTTCAGCATTGAACAAAATCTTCTGAGCTTCACTCAGTCCTCCCAAAGTCAACATGACTCCATTAGCACTGACTGGTACCGTATAACCCGTCTCAATGAATGTCCAAAGATTTGGGTCAACTCCATTTAAATAGATTTCAAACCGCTTGTTCCACTGTGGATATTCATCTAACGTTAACAACTTTGGTGGTTTATTATGATTTCCAATCTCATTCTCCAGAAGTAGAAGGTTCTGGATGCGAGAGTCCTTTCCGGCAGTAAATACAGCAAATTGGTCTTCCATTGCTTTAAACTTGGTACTTTTAGAACAGGACAGTTTCACTCGTGCGAATGGGCTATGAGTATGGATCACTCGTGCGAATGAATTCAATCGTGCGAATGAATTCAATCGTGCGATTGGATTCAGTCGTGCGTATGAACAAGGTGATTGGAATCAACCGACTGGAGTTGTTCAGTCGTGCGGATGGGAGATGCGACTAAGTTCAGTCGTGCGAATGGAGTATACGAATGAGTTCAATCGTATGAATGGACCAATCGTGCGACTGAAGGCTGCTGAGTTTGTAAAATCGAATATTTTGACACTTTGACACAAAATATGAGTTTTCCAGAAACCCTAATCTGCCGTATAATGAAAAACTGGGACTTTAATGCATGCACACATCGAAAACGCATTTTGAAGCAAAACGGTGACTCTTTTGATTGAAAAATGTAGATTTTAACTAATCGAATCCAACGCAAAATCACGAGCCAAAGCTCTGATACCACTTGTTAGGATCGTGTACGTACGGAGTACTAACGGATTCTGCGTGAACCAGATCAAATAGTGCGGAATCCTATTTGATTAGCGATCCAATCAGTGAGAACGATAACCCGATCGATATAACAATGAACTAAACGTTAAGAATGAATAGGAATCGATCAAGATCGAACTATGAAGTTAGATTGGCTGTTTAGGACGCTCTGGATAGCTAGGGTTTATGAATATTTGAAGTCTCTCTCAAAGTGTTATGTTTTTCCACAAATTAAGTGGAATTTATAGGTTTGTACTTTTCATTCGTACGACTCAACCATTAGCATGGTTCAGCCGTGCGACTGAATCATGTGGTTGATTCATACGCTCCACTGAAGGTTCAGTCGTGCGACTGAGTCAATCTTATGTCTCAACCATACGACTGAACCAGTCTCCTGGTTCAGTCGTGCGACTGGTCCATAAGCATGATATATTCATGCGTATGGTCCATAAGTATGGTTCATTAGCATAAATACTCACCCGACTACGTTGAACACATTATTTAATCATTATTGACTAAGAACTATGTACAAGATCCTCAAACCTATATATTGTTTATATATATGACATTAATAATATGAAATATTCAAAGACAATTAAACATCAAGACATATAACATATTTTATTTCAGCATCATATTACACATATGTAAGACATTAGAGTGATCAAGCAGAAGATCAAAATAGGTGAGCCTTTTGACTTGCATTCTCCACCAAGTCAGGCTACACCCAAATTTGAGGTCAAGGTTGAACCACAGGAGACAACACAACCTGGATCTAGTGATGGAACACAACCAACTTCATCTTCTGACCATAGCGTCGGTCTGATCCTTCACCTTTTAAACCTTTGAAGGACAAGGACCTAACTTAGGAAGACAAACAAGAACCATCTGGTGCTGCAGGCCAGTCTCCTCTGTTAAAATACAAAAATAGGAAAAGATGGCCATAAGAAGGAATAAAAAGAAGAATAAGAAGTCTAAGGCAACAAGCAGGAGTATTTTCAAGGTACTTGTATATATTACTTCTCAACTCAAGATTACAAGACACTTACAAGCCTGGAACATGAGTTACAATGAGAAACTATATATACTAGATCCTACAGCCGGTTATACTTGATACCAGCTGGAAACCTACGACTAAAGCATATACTACAATGCTATAGTTAAGGTATCTTAGATAAAGTATTATCTAAGATATGGTAGTCATGACATGTCCATGACTTACCTTTTGTCACCAACTAAAGATGGCAACTGTACTTAACATAAAAAGGTAAACAGTAGATTAAAGTATGGTCAACTACATGGCTTTTGAGAAAACGCCATGCAGTATCTCAGAGATTTGCAGCGGACTGTCAGACAGACCATACTTATGTCTACTGGATAATAGAAGTGTCTTCCGAAGGTTAACTGGCTTCGGAAGAACAAGTTCTTCCGAAGCCACTTATACTTCGGAAGATGCTTCTATGCTTCCGAGGCTTTAATGACTTCTTTATACTTCGGAAGTTGACTTCAGAACTTTGTCTTCAAGTCTTGATTCTTCGGAAGTAACTTCTTTATCTTCGGAAGTTGGAGTTTTCCTTCGGAAGTGTATTTTACACTTAGACTTCGGAAGAGCTCCTTCTTCCTTCGGAAGTCCCACACTTGGCTTCGGAAGTCCTTTGTATGTTGTACTCAAAATCTTCTAAGTGATATGGTTTTGGTTGCAACAGCCTCTCTTGATCCAACAAACTCCCCCTAGGCTGATGCTACCAAAACATCACTTATCTCTACTTCTCAATGTTTTCAGCACCAGGGACAAAAGATATTTGTCTGTCTCTCTGTTCTTCCCGGAAGTGGTGCTGAGAAGCTTGTACAAGTCATTCGTGGATAGGAGATCCAATCTATCACTTTGAATGACATGTACCCTTTGTTGTGACCCCCTGAAAAAGAGTTAGTTGACGGGAGTTGTAGTCATACTCCCATCTAACTATGGACTCAAGTTCAGGACCTTCAACCATTTGAAGAAAGGCTTTGCCTTTGGTTGCTGATCCTTTCCTTTCCTCCTCCTCTCTCAGTTTTGACTCCTCTTCGACCTTGCTTCTTGCAGTGAGCTCGGCCATGTGAAGGCTGCCTAGATGATTTCTGATGTGAGCAGCTACATTGGAGTTTGAGGGGTTGGAGAAATTTCTCTGCTAACTCAGCAATATCAAATCTGCTTAAGTGTAGCAGAGATGAGGCATTCAGCCTGTTAATCTCACCATTCTCTCTTCAACAACAAAGTTGTGAGAAGAGTCGTCGAACCTCCACTGAACTATCTTCTTTCTGGGTACAAGAGATTGTCTTGGTACCCTATCTCCTTTCTTTGTGTCCAGCAGAGTCACCAGCCTTCTCCTCAGCTTCTTTTCTTCCTCATTCAATGTATCTGAATTGAGGCCAAGGAGTCTTGCGGCTTGGTCCAAAGTTCCTCTTGGCAGATCAAGAAACTCATCTCTTGTGAGGGAACTTGAGGATCCATCAACATAAGTCAGGTTGACTGTATCCTCCTCACATGAGATGTCGCTCAGAGTAGTGCAGTTGATGAGCTTGGTTTTGATCGCCTTGAATTCCTCCATAGAGAGATGTTTGGAAGGCTGAGGGGATGGTTTGATTGGTTGTTGGGTAGGTTTAGGAGTTTGGGTTCTGGGTAAAGTTTTAGGTTGGATGATGGGTAGTTTAGGTGGTTGAGGTGAGGGAGTTGGTAGTTGTGATGGTGTAGGTTCAGGGGTGAAAGGTTCAGGTTCAGTTTTGATTGGGAAGGAAAAGGGTATTGGTTCAGGTTGATGTTGGGTTTGGATATTGGGCTGAGAGGTGGCTTTGAAGGTCATCCCCTGTCCCCTTCTATACATCTCCTTTCTTCTCCCCGCACGAATGTCAGCCTTGATGTCACTGACATGTCGTTGGAGAGTCTTCTCAGACATTGGACCCACTTGCCTGCCAGAGAAGCCATGAGCTTTAAGATAGTTCTTCATCCAAGCTTTCTCACCTATCTTCTTGGCGGCAGACAGTCCAGCCTCTTCTTCTTTCTTCTTCTTCTCTACCAGCTTCTCCCTTGCAGCTCTCTTTCTCTCCTTCTCCATTTGATCTTGCTCTTTGTTAAAGAGCCATAAGATCGTGTCACTATTGTGTGGAGACAACTCCTCTTGAGAGAATCCTCTGGAGAGTAGGAAAGTGATCCTTTCTCTCCTGAGCTGCAGATCAGCTTCTCTTTCTTTTCTCAGCCTTTCTTCTTCCAAGGCCAACCTTGCAGCTTCTTCTTTTTGCTGTCTTTGCAGCAAGGTTGCCTTTTCAAGCTCTATCAGCTCCTCTAATGGTAGCAGGAGTACATCTTCCGAAGCAGCCCCTAGACTGACAAGTCTATCAATTACCTCCACCCTTCTTCTATTGTTGATTGCCTCTTGGTTGGCTGCAGCTGCTTTTGAACTTGCAGCTAACAGTTTCCCAGTTGGCAGTCTTCCTTTCCTTTTAAGTTTCTCCAACCTTTCTTCTTCCTGAAGCTCTTCCGAAGTCATCTTCCTTTTGCCTTTAATGTCTTCGGAAGTGCTAGACTTTGGTGGTTCTTGGGTAGAAGATTCAGGTTGGATGGTGGAGGTAGGAGCTGAGGTCAATGCAGATGTAATAGCTAGTGGTTGGCTGAGAAAGTCCTCCCTATTAACCTCAGATGCAAGTTCCAGAATTGCATCTGTGACTATTAGATCATCGGAAAGAGAGAACAGTCCTTCCGCAGCAGCAATTTCAGCTTCGGAAGTTTGTGTTGGTTCTTCCGAGGCTTCGAATTGTGCTTCGGAAGCCTGTGAAAACACACCTTCTGTCCCAACTGTTTCAGTTGCTGGGCCATCAGTCCTAGTTTCCCCTTCGAAATCAATCTCAGGTTCCACTTGGGCCTTAGGTTGACCAACTTCCTCAACAGTGGTAGGAGGTGCATTCAACCTCTGAAGCTCTTGAGCTCCAAAGTAATCACAGACATATCCGGACTGGGTTGATCAATTAGGGACTCTAAAAGGAACTTGTTGAAGATCCTATTTAGATCCTGAAGCATCCTTTGATCCACTTGAAACACAACTGGAGGAGGCTCAGGGAAGATGGCAGCTTGTTGTCTTGAGCTCAAAGAAGTGAGAGCTTGACTGATGGAATCCTGTCTTTGGCTTTGTTCCTCAACATTCTCCCCCTTTTTGGTAGCATCATCTTGAGAGGTAGATGAGCTAGAGGAAGAGGTCAAGGAGACTTGAACTGGTACATGCCTAACAGATCTCTCAATCTGTTTCTCAGCTAGTTTGGCCTTGAGATTTTCAATCTCAAGTTGCTGAGTGGCAGACCTATCCTCTAAAGTCTTAACCTTTGATTCAAGGTTTGAGACTTTAGAAAGTAGGTCTCTTATTGTGAGTTGCATTCTTCCCTCATCTTCTTTTGAAGAATCACGGGGAGATGAGGTAACATACCTAGTATGTTCATCCTCACCACCAGATGTGGTTTCTTGGCACCCTGGTTTCCCTTGCACAATGATGTCTCTTTCAGAGGCATCATAGGGCATGGTTGCCGTAGATTCAGTCTGACTATCGTTACCACTGTCCTGAGGATCCAATGAGGCTCCTTCAGTAGTGGCAGCTGAATCTACATGAGTCCCCTCCACATCAGTGGGACTCACCTCAGTAGGGCTTTGCTGGTGTGGGCTAGAGACAAGAGGTTTCTCTAGGCTCTGTTGATCCTTAATGGGGTGTTGTGGATCAACTTCATCGCCTTTGAGAGACATAGTCTCTTCACCAGCTCCGGTCAATAGGTCAGTAAAAGAAAAGGAATGAAGACCTAAGGACCCGGGACTTTGATCAATGTCAAAAGGCATTGAGCTGTCCCTTGGTGGCTGCTCAGGGGAGTATAGAGACTCACCCTGAGGGCTATCAGCTGGGATTATGGGCTCATGGGTCTGAGACTGAGGAGACTCAAGACCCATATTGAGGTCAATAGTGAAGGATTGGTGGACCTCTGGCTGAGTGGGAGCCCCTTGTTCCACTCTAGCCTTTTTGGTTTGAAGAGGAGGGGCTTGTTCAATCAGAGTAGATTGAACAAGGGTTCGTTTGGTACGTCTCTGGTAGGTGACAGTGATTGGAGGAGAAGGTAGATTTGGAATGGTGAGGGTAGTTGCTGGTGTGGGTTCATCACCTGTGGGGTTAACAGGGATGTCACCAGGAGCCATTGGCTCAATCATACCTGGAAGTAGTGCGGTATCCCTTCCAGTGTAGTTGGTAGACACTCTCTTCAAGACTTTGAAGATGGTCGGCCTCATTTGGGGAGCAGACAGAGCAGCTGCACAGACAAGCTTACCCTGATCTAGCTCGCAGTTGATTATGTGCTGTAGAAATCTGGGATACATAAAGAATGTGTCCCTTTGCAGATTTCCCATGAGGTTAGTCAGCACAAACCTTGAGTAGTTGAAGCGCAGGCCTTGTACCAACCCATGAACTAAGCACCCGAGTTCATAGGGAATTTGATCCCATCCCCCGGATTTGTTAGATAGGCAGTGAAGAACCACATGTAGCAGGAACTTCCACTTGTAGGAGAAGTTGAATTTGTAGACTGTAGACCTGCTTACATCTCCACCGTATCCCATTTGGAGATAAGAGTTATCTAACTCAGATTTGGGGAATTCCGTCGGTGCGCCTTCATCATGGAGCTCAAGATGCTCCCTGATGATTTGTTCAGTAATGACCAACTCTTGGCCACAAACACTTGACCTGATAGCACGAACCCCATTTAGGGTTTCAATCCGACCATTTGCCCAAAATTCGGACATTTGGTTGGAGTAAATGGTAGGGTTTACGGTCAGTGCTGTGTAGTATGAAGATTGGGCTAAAAAGAGATAATATCAGAGAAGTCAGCATCCCTTGAAGAGTCAAGGAGTGCGACCTGGTTGTGCTGAGGGTTTAGAGCCATTTGAGAAAGATAGCAGAGGAAAAGTTCTGAGAGAGGTAAATTGGAGAAGAAGAAAGCTTTTAGGGCAGTGAATTTGGTAAAAAGAGTGTAAGTGATTAACCGGAAGTATTTAAATGGGTGAAATGGCGGTTTAAAGGGTGGTTTGGATAAGATGATGTGAGGGTTCAGAGGATGATGTGACAGGGGCGGTAAGGTTAAGCCATTTAAATAATCCGACATCATTAACAAAATCTTTACTTTTTACAGAGTGGGGCCCAAAAGATTTCCGTTACACAGTAAAATCTTTCTTCCGAGTATAAGGTATTTCCGAAGGTAAAGTTCTTCCGAAGGCAAATGTACTTCCGAAGGTAAATAAATTGCTTCCGAAGATACATGTTGCTTTCAAGTGGAGAGTATTAAGTGCTTCGGAAGTAGATCTGAGATAACCTCAATCGCTTCTTCCGAGACTTAGTACACTTCCGAGAAGAAAATTATCCTATGAGAAATTTGCTTCGGAAGTTATACTAGATATCTTCCGAAGGCAAGTTTCTCTTCGGAAGAACTTATACTTAGTTAAATAAGAAAGGATCTTTTGTAACAGGGCTTAGATTGTATTGACATAAGACTTTACATATTGAAAAGGTTTTCAATTGAGATTAACTAGTCAATGTTTATCATCCCAATAGCTGTAATGAGATATTTAAATCTTTGTTCATCAAATGCTTTGGTGAACAAATCAGCATATTGTTCATTTGAATCAACTTTGATTAGTTTTATAAGATTTTTCTCATGAATATCTCTAATGAAATGATACCTGATGTCAATATGCTTTGTCTTTGAGTGCTTTACTGGATTTTCAGTGATGGATATAGCACTGTTGTTGTCAATGTGGATAGGAGTGCTCATGAAGTTGAATCCATAGTCAATCATCTGGTTTTGAATCCACAGCAGCTGAGCACAGCAACTTGCAGCAGCAATGTATTCAGCTTCAGCAGTTGATGTAGAGACACAGGATTGCTTTTTGCATTGCCATGAGATGATCCTTCCACCAAGAAATTGACATCCACCTGATGTTGATTTCTTGTTGATGTTGCAGCCACCATAATCACTATCAGAGTAACCATAGAGATTAAAATCACTATTTCTTGGATACCAGAGACCTAACTTAGGTGCTCCTTTGAGGTATCTGAGGATTCTCTTGACAGCAATTAGGTGAGACACCTTTGGAGCAGCCTGATATCTTGCACAAATGCAGGTTGCAAACATGATATCAGGTCTACTTGCTGTGAGATACATCAGAGAACCAATGATTGCTCTATACTGATGTTGATCAGTATCCTCCCCCTCAGAATCAGGGCATAAATCATGGTTTTGGGTATGGGCGTCTTTGCTGCTTTACAATCCTTCATATCAAATCTCTCTAAGATATCATTGACATACTTAGATTGATTGATGAAAAACCCTTCCTTCAGTTGCTTTACCTGAATTCCAAGGAAAAAGTCCATTTTTCCCATAGAACTCATTTCGAACTTCTTCTTCATAATGCTCTCAAAGTCTTTGCACATTTGGTCATTTGAAGAACCAAATATGATGTCATCGACATAGACTTGAACTAGCAAAATGTCTTTCCCAGACTTTCTGATGAAGAGAGTCTTGTCAATGGTTCCTCTAGTATAACCATTCTTCAGAAGAAATTGAGACAATGTCTCATACCACAGCCTAGGTGCCTGGTGCAGCCCATATAGAGCTTTATCCAACTTGCACACATAGTTTGGATGCTGTGGGTCTTCAAATCCTGGAGGCTGGCATACATAGACTTCCCTATCTATATCCCCATATAGAAAGGCACACTTGACATCAAGCTGGTAGACAGTGAAATTCTTGGATGCAGCATAAGCAAGGAAGATCCTAACTGCCTCAAGTCTTGCAACAGGTGCAAAGACATCAGTATAATCAATTCCTTCCTCTTGAGTGTATCCTTGAACCACCAGTCTTGCCTTGTTTTTGATAATCAAGCCTCTGTCATCTCTTTTGTTTCTGAATACCCACTTGGTGCCTATAGGTACTTGACCAGATGGTAGCGGACATAGGTTCCAAACCTTTTGTCTTTTGAATTGAAGCAGCTCCTCTTGCATTGATTCAACCCAGCTACTATCCTTTAAGGCATCTTCCACCTTCTTGGGTTCCATTTGGGATAAGAAGCATGAGTACAAGCAGACATTCCCATTGTGAGTTTGTCCCCTTGTTCTCACACCCTCAGAGACTTCCCCTATGATGTTTTCAGCTGGATGAGTATTGTGAATTCTGAGTCTTGGAATCACCTCCAGTTGCAAAGATAGGTCCAAGTTGGACATATTTTGCTCTGGAGCTTGAATACTTGGTCCAGCTGTTGTTTCAATCTCATTCAATGAGGACTGATTGAATGAAAGAGAAACATCATCATTTCTTTGCTGTGAAGCATCATTAACAGTTGCCTGTTCCTTCAAAATGCTGCTTCCATCAGCTTGGTGTTGTGCAGGATCACCTGAGGAGACTTGAAGATCATCAGGTGAATCCCTTGTTGAAGTTCCACTATTTCTTGAAATGGTTATACTGTCAGATCTTTCAATAGTGGGAACTTGATTTGTTGTTGCTCTTGGAGAACTTGGAGCAGGTCTGGGAAGCTCAAACAGTTGATCTTCATCAGAATTGCCTTGAGCACCTGTTCCAGCTGAAACATTCTCACAAGAAGGTTTAGAATAGTTTGGAAACAATTCTAAATCAAAAATATGATCAGGGCCATTCCCCCTAACACAAGGAGTGTGCTCATTAACTACAATGTTGGAGGATTCCTCAAATTGTTGGTTTTTAATATTATAAACCCTGTAAGCTTTAGAATGGCAGGAATATCCAACAAAGATAGCATCATCTGACTTTTCAGCAAATTTTGCCAAATTGTCTTTTGTGTTAAGTATGGTACACCTGCTGCCAAAGGACCTTAGAAAGCCAATGAACGGTGGCCTCTTGTTCCATAGCTCATAAGGGGTCTTTCCATGTGGCTTTACTACAAGAACTCTGTTCTGCACATAGCATGCAGTGCTGACTGCCTCTGCCCAGAATGTTAGAGGCAGCTTTGAATCAGCTAACATAGTCCGAGCAGCCTCAATAAGTGTCCTATTTCTCCTCTCAGCAACACCATTTTGTTGAGGAGTTCTAGGAGCACTGTATTGTCTGGCAATCCCTTTTGAGTTACAGAATGAGTCAAGAACAAAGTTCTTAAACTCAGTCCCTTGATCACTTCTAATTATTTTAACCTTGTGATCAACTTGATTTTCTATTTTAAGAATAAAAGATTTTAAAGTTTCAGCAGTTTCATCTTTAGTTCTTAAAAAGAATACCCATGTAAATCTAGTAAAATCATCACTATCACAAGGCAATATGATTTCCTTCCAATGCTCATTATACTTGTGGGACCAAATAGATCCATGTGCAATAAGTGTGATGGAGTAGTGATAGAGTTAACAACTTTGGATTTATGAGAAGACCTGTGTTGTTTCCCTTTCAGGCAAGCAACACAGTTATCTTTGCAGAAAAATTCCTTTTTAGGCAAACCATGTACCAAGTTATTTTTAGCCAATTTATTCATTGTCTTAAAATTGACATGACACATTCGTTTATGCCATAGTGTTGACTCATCACTATCAGCTTTGGAAAGAAAGCATGATACTTCTCCCATTGGGGAAGCATTGTTCATATCAAGCTTGTACATATCCCCTCTCCTGGGAGATCTAAGAAGCACCAATTCCTGAGGAATTGTCATCCCAGGTTTGAGAATGATGCACTCATGTTCTGTGAAAAGCATTTGATGCTTTTGATCACAAAACTGAGAAACACTTAACAGGTTGTGTTCAAGCTGTTTGAAAAAATTAACTTTGTCAACTTTTAACTTTCCGTTGGATATACTTCCTCTGCCAGAAATATATCCTCCGCCTCACCTCCAAACTGGACAGGACCTCCATCATAATTGAAATTGTTGAAGGAGAGATCTGTTCCCTGTCATGTGCCTGGAGCATCCACTATCTACAATCCAAATGTTGTTATTCTTGTCATATGGATGTCCCTGCACATAAGGTGAGATAATTAGTTTTGATTGGAAACCCAAGCCTTATTGGTCTTGGGTTCTTCCAATGAGAGTGACATGATTGAACCAAAATTTATGCATGGGGGTTCAATGGATGTCTTTGAAGAAGAGGTTTGGGCTACAGCATCTTCCTTGATCTTCCATTCCATCCCTTGGTTGATCATAGAAGACGAGCTTGATGAAGCTTTTGTAGCTTGGCATTCTTCCGAAGCTTCTTTCTTTTCGGAAGAGACCTTCACCACCTTTTCTTCCGAAGCAGTCTTCTTCTGGGATGGTTTCAAGGGGACTCTTTTGTGAGTCTTTGCAGCTTTCACTTCCGAAGCCTTTTTCCTCTCGAAAGAAGAATTTTCTTCCGAGACAAGCCTTGTTTCGGAAACAAGCTTTCCCTTTTTCATCACTTGAACCATTTGATATGGTCCAAATGTGAAACCTTCCCTGACTCTTTCTCTTTTAACATTATTTGCATAATGTGTGCTAGCAGGATTGTAGTAACAATCTTTAGCCATGTGGTTTTGCAGACCACACATTATGCATGCAATGTTAATTTTCTGGGAATTGGAGGGTTGCTGTTTCTTGTTCTTTTTCTCCTCATCAGCAACCTTTCCCTTTAACTTCTGATCCTTTGGTAGGATAGGAGTACTGGTACTATACTCTTTTCCTGAATCAGAAGGTCCAACCACCTGGAATCCTGCTGATATGAATACACCCTTTTGCTTTGGGTCTATCTTCAGCTTGGATTCAGCCACCTTCTTGGCAGTTTTTCTGGCTGCTTTAGCCCTGCTTCTTCTGGCTTTGGTGGTCAGGGATTGATCATCATTGGTCTGGGAGGGCTCAATTACCTGTTCCTTCCCTGTGATGGTCATGGTCTCCACAGTTGCATCACTCTTTGACTCTTTACAAGGTGGGTCAACAGATGGAACCTCTTGCTCTTCAGTACCACATCTTGGTTGTCTTACAGACTCATAAGAGTGTGGTGGAGCAATTTCATTGGTTCCCAACCCACTTTTATTTTGATAGCAAAGTTTGGAGTGAGAGGATGATGCAAGTATGGCTTGGAAGTTTTGCTCAGCAATAGCATACTTCCTGGCTTGAGCCTCAGCTGTGACAAGCTGGGCTTGAGCCTCAGTCAATTTGGATATTAAATCCTTGATTTGAGTCTTGTAGTTGGTGTGTTCATGTTTTAAAAGAGATACAGTTTTCTCTAACTCCTCAATTTTCTTTTGGTAGTCAGATTCAGCTCTTTTAAAGTCAGATTTTAGCATATTTAAAGACTCAATATCAGATTTAATTTCCATATTGTAGTCCTGGTACAACTTAACCTTAGCAATACAAGTAGGGGTACAGAGATGTTCATATACCTTATTTTCATCTGTTCTTGCCATGAGTGCTTGAGCGGGAGTCACATCTTGGACCATAAAGCTCCAGTCAACTTCTTGAGCCATAGCTGCTGTTTCAGTTGACTTCCCATTGGGCTTTGGTGTAGAAGGATGTGTGGAGGCCTGTGAGGTTCCCGGGTTGGACTTGGGAGCCTTGCATTCCCTTGCAAAATGGCCAAGCTGGTTACAGTTGTAACACTTAGCCTTGCTCTTGTCAAACCCAAACTTGCTAGTGATTGGGTTTTGAGGGAATTGCCTTCCAGTTCTCTTAAAGAACTTCTTCGCTCTGTAGGTAAGGAGAGCCATTTGCTGGACAATGTCCACATACTCTATGTCATCTGGACTGAAGCACTCAAGATCATCAAAGCAAAACTGATGATCATTGGAGTGTCCACTCCCTGAGACAAACGCACAGCCCTCCTGAAAGGAGCTTTGCTGAGCTTGATGAGACCTTGGAGTCTCAGGGAATGTGATATAAGGCCCAGATGAACAAGATGGCTGCTGGGTGTATGACAGGTACTGCTGAGACTGGGAGATACCTGAGCCTTCAGCAACCATTAAAGCATTGCTAGCAGGAAGGCTCAAGGGTCTGCTTGCTTGGTGACCCTTCTTGCTTTCCATTTCCAAACGGTATCCATCAAGGATCCCATAAAGTTCGGTCATGGTGAGAGTGTTTAAATTCTTTGTTCTCTTAATGGAGACACAGTAGAAAGTCCACTCATTGGGTAGAGCACTCATGAACTTTCTGGTAAGGTCTCTAAGTTCTTGAGTGATTCCCACAGATTGGAGGGAAGAGATAAGATCCATATACCTGAAATATTGCTGGCTAAAGGTTTCTCCAGCAACATAGGTGAAGTTCTCAAACTGCTGCTTCAGTGAGTCCTTCTTTGAATCATTAGAGCTCGAGTACATTTGAGCAAGTGCATCAAAGAGTTCTTTGGCTGACTTACAATGCTCAAACCCCACCATGATGGAGTTTGGGATTGCAGTCATGAGAACAGTCATAGCATTGCTGTCTATGTCAAGCTTCTTCCTGTCTTCATCGGAGTAGTCTTCAACAGCCTTCTCGATCATGGCACCGTTTCCACCAGCAACTTTTGGCTTGTACGGGCCATTAACGATGGACTGCCACATCTTGCTATCCTGGTATCTGATGAAGCCTTCCATTCTTCTGCTCCAAGACCTGAAGTTTTCAGGGTCGATGATGGGAACTTTGGTCATCGTTCCCATTTCAACTTCAGATTTGATGAGGGCCATTTTTGAGTGAGGTATAAGGAGGAGTGAAAAACTGGTTGATTAGGATGGTAAGATCTCACAATCAAGAGCCTAAAAAGCTCTGATACCAATTGCAGGATCGGGTTATGTCACTTAACACTTGTATTTCTCTCAAACTCACTTATAATATCACTCAAACAAGATGAAGCAATGCCTTTAACAAGAGTTGATAATAATATAATAAGTAATCAAAGCAACAAGCAGGAGTATTTTCAAGGTACTTGTATATATTACTTCTCAACTCAAGATTACAAGACACTTACAAGCCTGGAACATGAGTTACAATGAGAAACTATATATACTAGATCCTACAGCCGGTTATACTTGATACCAGCTGGAAACCTACGACTAAAGCATATACTACAATGCTATAGTTAAGGTATCTTAGATAAAGTATTATCTAAGATATGGTAGTCATGACATGTCCATGACTTACCTTTTGTCACCAACTAAAGATGGCAACTGTACTTAACATAAAAAGGTAAACAGTAGATTAAAGTATGGTCAACTACATGGCTTTTGAGAAAACGCCATGCAGTATCTCAGAGATTTGCAGCGGACTGTCAGACAGACCATACTTATGTCTACTGGATAATAGAAGTGTCTTCCGAAGGTTAACTGGCTTCGGAAGAACAAGTTGTTCCGAAGCCACTTATACTTCGGAAGATGCATCTATGCTTCCGAGGCTTTAATGACTTCTTTATACTTCGGAAGTTGACTTCAGAACTTTGTCTTCAAGTCTTGATTCTTCGGAAGTAACTTCTTTATCTTCGGAAGTTGGAGTTTTCCTTCGGAAGTGTATTTTACACTTAGACTTCGGAAGAGCTCCTTCTTCCTTCGGAAGTCCCACACTTGGCTTCGGAAGTCCTTTGTATGTTGTACTCAAAATATTCTAAGTGATATGGTTTTGGTTGCAACAGCCTCTCTTGATCCAACAGAACACAACCAACTTCATCTTCTGACCATAGCGTCAGTCTGATCCTTCACCTTTTAAACCTTTGAAGGATAAGGACCTAACTTAGGAAGACAAACAAGAACCATCTGGTGCTGCAGGCCAGTCTCCTCTGTTAAAATACAAAAATAGGAAAATATGGCCATAAGAAGGAATAAAAAGAAGAATAAGAAGTCTAAGGCATCCACCTCTGCAGCTCAGGATGGGTCAGAACATCCTGACGGTGCTCAAGAAAAGGCTGCTCAACAAGGTGGACTCATTGTAGAGGGTCTTTTGAGGGTTGTAGATGCAATCCTTTGCAAAATGATTAGCACCACAACACATGATGTATTAAACTGGTATACTGCTGAGGGTCTTCTTCTGCGGAGAAGGTTGAGCTTGATCTCTTTCCACTTCCTTCTTCATCTTCAAAGATGATGCAGCAGGCTTCTTAGGGTGAGGCTTGCTTTTGGAACTGGATGGTTCAGGCTGTGTTGTAATGTTGCACAATTGATCAACCTTCCTGTTTTGGCCAAGATGGTTTGGACTTGAACTAGGACCCTTGGTATTAAATTCCATAATTGAGTTTTTAGTTTTTACCACCTCAAATCCAATAGAAATAAAGACTGTTTTTTGCTTGGAATTGTAGATGGCCTTGATCTCTTGGCCTTTCTTTGACTTTCTTTTAGCTGCCCTGATCAAGTTCTTCCTAGCACACTTGGCCATCCTTGGTTCTTTCTTCTCTCTAGGAGCATAGTGACCCTTTTTAGGATAAACTTCCTCACTCACTTCTGGTTCATCTTTCACTATCTCCTCTTCATCTTCATCCTTTTCTTGAATAGGATCTATGAGGGGCAGCTCATCTTCACAAGTTGCACAGAGATATTATAGATAGTAATGTGTGTAGGGGACCTATCTTAGTAGATCCTAATCCCTTCCCGTTTTGATAACAAACCTATGCATGCATTGATGAGGATATGATGTTCTTAAAGGTCTCTTCTATTTGTGTGTTCATACTTAAGGGTTGAAATTGTTTCCTCTAAATTTTATATTATAAGTTTATAGTCATTTTCAGCTCTTTTGAAATCAGCTTTAAGATATTCAAGGACTCATGGTCAGATCTCATTTCCAAGCTATAGGACCTATATATATTTACTTTAGCAATGCATTCAGGTGTACAAAGATGCTCCAATACCTTGGTTTCATCATGGTCAGCCAACAAGGCATGGTTAGGAGAAACATCCTCAAGCTGGAAACTCCAATTAAATCCTCCTTGTTCCACATCAACTGCAGCTTGCTGCTTGGGATTCTCAGTCTTTGGAGCTCCTTTAGCGTAGTTTTGCTTCGGTTGTGTATGGCCACCATTTGTCTTTGGTCCCTTACACTCCCTAGCAAAGTGACCCATCTGGCTATAGTTGTAACACTTGACAATGCTTTAACCCAGTCTAAACTTTCTACTTGATATATTGCTAGGAAACTTTCTCCCTGTCCTTTTGTAGAACTTCTTGGCTTTTTGAGTAAGTAGAGCCATTCGTTGAACTATCTCCATGTACTCTAGGTTTTCTGGATGGATACAGTCCAAATCTTCAAGAGTGAAGAGATAGTTGCCATAATTTCATCAGAAGACACAAAGCATTGTGATGAGCTTATCTCTTAGAACGGGCTTCCTTGGATGTAACTCTCCCTTGGTGTCTCCGGAAAGGTGATGGAAGCGCCATTATATGAGCTTTCAGGGTAGCAGATAAGATGATGTTGTGGTTCTTTGTAGTCCCTTTCAACCACATGGAGGGATGAACTCTGTTGATTGCTGGAAGAGCTGTTGGATGGATTCTGCATGTTCATCTCCATATGGTAGTTGCTAAGGATACCATACAGCTCTACAAGAGTACGTATAAAGAGGTTTTCAGTTCTCTTAATGGCTACACATTAGTGAGTCCATTGTCTAGAAAGAGAGAACATGAACTTCTTCACAATGTCACTATTCTCAAGCTTAACTCCAACATCCATGAGAGTATCTATAATCTCAACATACCTAAAGTATTATTGAGTCATAGTTTCACTTGATTTGAAGGAAAAGTTCTCAAATTGTTGCTTCAAGAAGCCTTTCTTGTTTTCTTTAGCTTTATCAGACCCCTCATACATAAGTTTCAGTGCATCCAAGAGCTGCTTAGCTGTTTTTCACTTCTGTAAACCTCTATATATAGAGTTTGGAAAAGCAGTTTGGAGAGCGGTCATAGCCTTCTGATCTACATCAATTTTCTTTCAATCTTCTTCTGAGTAGTCAACCACTTCCTTTGAAATCATTCCACCACCAGCAACAGCTGAAGTGATGCTTGGAACATGAGGTACCGAGACAACAGATCCCCACATTCTACTATCTTGAGACTTGATGAAACCTTCTATTATTTGGCACCAAGTATCAAAGTCATCAAGAGTGATTAGTGGATATTTGATCATGGTACCAGTTTCCATGTGAGCCTTAGTGAGAGCTGCCATTTGAGTTGTAAGTGTTTGTGAAATGCTCTGATACCAAATGCAAAAATTGATGTAGGGGTTCAATGAAATAGTTTCATCAGGTTGGAGGGACTAGAACAATTAAAAGATCAAATAGGAAACTGACTAAATGAAACAATAAACAAAGGTAATCAACACAAGCAGAACAAGAGTAATTGGTTTTCAAGAATGATGTATATTGCTCTCAAGTACATGTTAACCAATATTACAAGGATTAGTCAAATGACTGGTTATAATGAGATACTTTATACTACATCCTACAGTTGGCATACTTTGGTGGCCAGCTGGAAACACTAACCTAGACAACAATATCAATGTAAAGTCGAAAGGCATATTGACTTTTGAATAGTGACTACGACATGTCATAGCGTACATCCTTATCTAATACAAACAGGATAAAAGTACAAATTTTGAAAGTTACAGACTCTCAGACCTTAATCTACTGTTGACAAAGTATGGACTTTTTACCAACTTGTATAATTTGGTGAATCTTTAGAGATGGCAGCAGGAAGGTGATTCAGCTTTTATCAAAGGCATGTTAGAGAAGACATGCCTTCTCTGTCTTTGAAAGAAATTAATCTTGGCTTCGAAATACTTTGTCTTTAAAGCTTTGAAAGACTTCATCTTTGGTTGTGGAAGAATTGGTCTTTTGGCTTCGGAAGATTTGATACTTAGTTAAATTCCTTGAGTTATATCAAATCTTCCAAAGTAACTTTTCTTGTACTTTACATGTGCATGCTAAGAGTTGTTTGGTTGCATTAGCTTCTAAGTATAATCCGAACAGAAATTTTGGCAAAAGTTTAAACTGACTTTGGAATGTTATAACTTGATCAGAACTTAATCAAATTGGATTATTCTTGAGTCTAAATCCAAGGTCAAAGAAATATGTATCAACCCTAGTAGTCTCAAAATTTGTAAGAAGTTTTGGATGCCTAAAAGGTATAAGTCGGTTTGTTTTGATCTTGATTCTGTTATTGAACGTTAGTATTTTGTGTTAGGTTTAGAAATTATACAATCACACTTGATCAAATTAACGTTTTGACTCTCAACTAATAGAAACATGTTGAACAATCTAGAAAATAGTTTCACTTATCCTTGTTATTCATTTAATTATTTTGAAACCTTGATACTTACTTTAAAATCTAAATAATGACATTTATATCAAGTTAAGATCTATTTTAGGTGGTGCTTAAAACATCATAATTGAAATAGCTCATTTAGTGGACTTAAAGGTTGATAAAATTTCTATTTTGAGACTACTTATAAAGCATTTACCATTATAATTTATATGAACTAGAAACATTGGATAATATAACGCACGATCATGTTCATGCATGCATGCATCATAACATTTTTAAACATAAATAATCAATGACTCATAAATTTGGTAAACTTTACTCATCGAAGATACATTTCAACCAAATTATAGAACTGATTTAAACATGTATTGATAACAAGTAACTGCTCATCAAACAAGTAGAATGTTTAGTCTGAATCATAAACTAGGATACTTAAACCATAATATTGTCCTTCAATATTGTAGGGTACTCTTTGGTTTGATCAACCTCTCTTACTCCAATTACCATATAAATACTGCTATTATAGTGATTTCTCATACATTTTATATTATTTTTAATTGTTTTGGGGAGAGAAACATAATTCCATTAACAAAATGTTTGGCACTATGCTCTATGTTTACACACTAGTTAAATGGAATGTATATAAGATGGGTTGGGCCAGATCACTAAAGACCTTTATTCATACAACCATTTAACTTTGGGTTAGAGCCAAAGGATTAACATGAGTACTACTAACGGGGTTAACACCTCTCATACTCTTGACTAATAGGCATGCTGTTAGGATCTGGTATTTGAACGAAATACCAACTGATTAACGGTAAACCAAACCAAATAGTGCGGAATCCTATTTGATTGGCGATCCAGTCAGTGAGAACGCACGTAGAATCAGTAAAGTATTGAATCAAACGTTAAGAATCGATTAGGAATCGATCTATAGCGTTCTATGAACTTGGAGTATGAACTTGGAGGCTTCTGCAAGGCTAGGGTACGTCTGGAGTCGAAATAGAATGAATGCTTACATTTTTGCACGAATTGGGTGGTATTTATAGGTTGGTGTTGTTCATTCGGGCGACTGAACCATTAGTATGGTTCAGTCGTGCGATTGAACCATGCGGTTGATCCATCCGCACGACTGAGTGTTCAGTCGTGCGACTGAGCCAATCTCATGTTACAATCATACGACTGATCCAGTCTCCTGGTTCAGTCGTGCGACTGAGTCATTCGTCTGAAGTTATTCATGCGTATGGTCCATTCGTATAAGCCATTCGCATTAGGACTTCATTTGTTAAGTTTGAATGTATTCATTAATATAACATTATGTGTATCAATTCAAACAATCACAAACCTATTTAACCAATTCAACATCAACTCATTAATGAAATATTAAACATTATAAATCACAAACAACCATTTTCATTTCATTAATATTCCAAACATTACATCAATGTAAGACAAACAAGATCTATTAGGATCTGGTATTTGAACAAAATACCAACTGATTAACGTGTAAACCAAACAAAATAGTGCGAAATCCTATTTGATTGGCGATCCAATCAGTGAGAACCCACGTAGAATCAATAAAGTATTGAATCAAACGTTAAGAATCGATTAGGAATCGATCTACAGCGTTCTCTGAACTTGGAGTATGAACTTGGAGGCTTCTGGACGGCTAGGGTACGTCTGGAGTCGAAATAGAATGAATGCTTACATTTTTCCACGAATTGGGTGGTATTTATAGGTTAGTGTTGTTCATTCGGGCGACTGATCCATTAGTATGGTTCAGTCGTGCGATTGAACCATGCGGTTGATCCATCCGCACGACTGAGTGTTCAGTCGTGCGACTGAGCCAATCTCATGTTACAATCATACGACTGATCCAGTCTCCTGGTCCAGTCGTGCGACTGAGTCATTCGTCTGAAGTTATTCATGCGTATGGTCTATTCGTATGAGCCATTCGCATGAGGACTTCATTTTGTTATGTTTGAATGTATCATTAATATAACATTATGTGTATCAATTCAAACAATCACAAACCTATTTAACCAATTCAACATCAACTCATTAATGAAATATTAAACATTATAAATCACAAACAACCATTTTCATTTCATTAATATTCCAAACATTACATCAGTGTAAGACAAACAAGATCTATTACATTCATATCATGATCTAGGTACATATGTATCAACAAACTCCCCCTTGGACCTAGATCTCTCTAATGTCTTGTTTTCTGCATCACCTCCTCATACTTCTTGTACTTTTCCTCTCTTGTGACTCCTGCGTGAATCTCAAACACAAAACAGAGTCTTATGACGTTCTGGAATTGGAGGGCTTGTACTATATCTTGCGTGTCATAGAACAGTGGCCACTTGTATAGAGTGTAGACATCATTAGCTGACAAGTTGGTGAGCCACATTGGGTCAAATACCCTGATGGTATCCATTTGTCCCTCTTTATTGAGAACTATGACCGCTTCTCCTGTTCTCCAATCATAGTACCACCACTTAAAGTGTGGAGTGAAGTCCTGAGGCATTTCCCTTAGAGGGATTCTTGACATCGTGCGCGGAGGACTCCACTTCAGCACTATCTTTGGCTTTCCAGTAATGGCATCAACTTCAGACCTTCTGATGTACCTTGTAGGTTGTTGGGGTCTGAAGTTAACCCACCTGGTGTGGTACTCTTTCTTCAGTGCAGCTTCAAACCAGCCTGACATTTTTCTTGGGTCAGCATATAACAGCTTCAGTTTGGCCAGCTGGTTGAGCTTAAAACCAGGTAGAGTCTTTCGATCATGTGGAAATCTAAAGTACTCTATGCCCTTCTCCCTTTTAATGGCGTAAACGTTCAGATCTTCAAAATGTGCCCACGCTATAATCATGCCCGACACCTTATGATGTTTCTTTACTTTGTAGAGTTTGGTGTAGACGTTCTGTTTAGGAGCAGCGCGTTGGGCTCTGATTTCCTCAAAACAAGCAGCCCATTCAGCCTTTCTGATATCAACATCATCGTTTGAGGCTTGGGCCTTGCCTTCTGTCTTCTCAGACTCTTGCTCCATCTTATCTAACACCTCAAATGTATCACTGACAAGGGATTCACCCAGATTGGGGACCACATTTCCCTCGTTGTCAGCATACTGAGGATAGTGCTCTGCTGTGACGTCTTCTATCTCTATCTCATCGATGTCATTTAGCTCTTCGTCACTAGTAGAGTCACACGTTGGAGCATCCTTAACGATCTCATCGGGATTTAGCTTGAACATCTCGGCTAGTTGCTCATTTGAAAGATCATGAATTATTTCCCCTTCTTCATGGGTATAACTCACAGATCTCCTGACGATCCCTTGCAGATCAAGAATCATAGTTAACTGAGTCTTGACCTGTTGCAGGGGAGCAACATCAAATTCATCCCTTTGATAGTTTGGATCTGTTTGATTTAAACATGTAACATATCAACCATTAGTTAATAATCAAGACAGAAATGCATTAAACTTAATATAAACATCAAATACATAAGTTTAAATACATGATTCAAATACAAAAGTTATCAAATACATAGACATCTAATCATTACTTTTCTCTTGGATCGCTGGATCTTCACTTGGTGAGGCAGAGGATGAGGCTCGTTGGTCTTGATTTCTCTTTGATCTCCTTTCTTGACCTTGAGCTGAGGCAGATGTAGCTGTATCTCCTCTTTCCTTATCATCATCATCATGCCTTCCTCTGTCCTCTCTTTCTCAATCCCTTCATCATCATCACTTTCTTCATTATTGTCCTCATCCTCATCATCATCATCACCATCATCACCATCTCCTTCCCTAATCTTCAGAGGCTCATCTTTAGATCCCTTAAGCTTGAGCATGATGGTCTTTTTAGCATCCTCCAACTCTTCAATCTTCTTAGCTGATGTGACTCTGTGCTTTGGAGTTGGGCAATCTCGTGGCTCTTAGCAGCCATTTGCTGGGCCTGCTCCTCGATCAGCTAAGCCTGCTGCGAGATCTGCTGGGACTGCGCAGCAGTGAGATCTGCCAGCTGACGGATCTGCGCAGTATTTTCTTCATCAGCAGCTAACAGACGCATCACCATACGGTTCAGCGCTGAAAGCTGTTCCTCTACCCCAATCGGAGGTAGAGGTGATCCGTATAGATGTGAGGGATGTGATGATGGTCTTGCCTGGTGGCTAGTGGTGGTGGTGGTGGCTGTGGTGAAGATGGGGTTAGGTCTAGATGATAGTGGAGGTGATGTAGGTGTGAATGATATGGTGGTTGGCATATATGTAGTGGTGGGAGGTGTGGTGGTGGTAGTGGTAGCTGTGGTGGTGGTGGTGGTGGATGTGTGTGGCTGTAGTGGTGGATGGTGTGGCTGTAGAGGTGGTAGTGGTGGTGGCTGAGGTGGTGGCTGTTGTGGTGATGTAGGTGAGTCTTCTCTTCTTCTTATTCATGTCGTGGGGCTGAGCCATCCTTTTCTTCCTCGATCCTGTCGAGGAGGATGCTCCCCCTAGAACACGGCTCGATGGCTCAGGAGCATAGTTTGGGTCCGCAGCAGTCTCTCCCGATTCCCTGGGGCATTCACCAACCGCCCGGAGTCTATGTTCTGTGGGAACAACTTTGCTTCCCACAGTCCGGGTCAGTGGCTCCTCATCAGACTCGTCTTCTTCCTCACCAGGTATAAAATCCTGGTGGAACCCGGCCGACTAAGCTATATCTCCAGTGGGGGCAGATACTGGAGGTGTGCTATCAGTAGTTGTGCCCCTCGGTGGAATGGGCATGTCATCTCCAGCATCCCCACTGTCATCATCATCAGAATCATCGGTGGGTAGAGCAATCTGCTCAACATCAGAATCACTGTCGTTGTGGCGCCACTTCCTCCTAGCTGGCACCACATAGTCCTCACGGGCCAGATTCCCAAACAATCTCCTGACAGGGGGTTTCACCTGCTTCCCCCTGTATACCTTCATCCTGCCCAAGGTGGTATCATCCATCACCTCAAGCACTACAACATCATCCTTCTCCTTTGGCAGGGAGGGGAGCTTCTGGTCTATAATCATCTGCATGAATCTGGGGTACATACAGAAGCCCCCTTCCCTTTCCCCTCAATGTTCTCCACCAAGTAGGTGAAGATCATCCTGGAGAAGCTGAACGGGTGGTTCAGCACCAACGCAACATAGGCGTTCTGGATCTGGTCGGATAACTCATCAAAACATCCCTTCCTGGAAGCTATGCACTTTAGCAGCACGTGAGCAAGGTACTTAAACTGGGGACAGAGGTTGCTCTTGTTGAGCACCCCAGCATTGATGTCCCCAGAGTACTTGGCTCGAAGAAAACATCCTCTGACGGTGAGCGGGTGTAGTCTAGTAGGACAATCAGCATCGTCCCCCAACTGTAACACGATCCTAAGATCCTCCTCTGTGATAGCTATAGCCTCTCCAAAGATGGTACTTCTGATGCAGTGAGGCTCAGAGGATCGATCAACTGTCGCACCTTCCCAGAAGGCCTGCTGAATGGAACGATAAGAGTACAGGGAGCAGATATGGCGTGTGCAATCCTTGATCTCCTTAGGAAGGTGATAATGCCAGAGAAATCTACAGCATTCCTGGATGTCAGATCCAGATGAGCACAAATATTGTGCTTCGTACTCATAGTCCATCGACTCGCCATCTGTTACACAAACAAAGTAAACATTAGTACCCATTGGCTAAGAATGTCATGAAACACTTGGACTTGAAGAAAATTCTTTCTGTCATGCGAATGAGGTTGTGCGACTGAGATCAGTCGTGCGACTGAGCAGTGCGAATGGGATTCAGTCGTGCGAATGACCCCATGCGTACAACTGAGTGTGCGACTGGACACATGCGTATGTAATCTCATGCGGTTACCCTAGTCGTGCGACTGAACTCATACGCATGGTTCAGTCGTGCGGTTAAGCTATTCGCACCCTTCAGTCGTGCGACTGAAGTTCATCAGCCTGTCCATTCGCATGTTGTTCTGTCTGTTCAATTCAAATCCAATTTTTCACCATTTTGAGTTTTAGACTTCGTGTTCTGGTTCATTAGACTCGCAATCCACTCGTTTAACACCTAACATCTTTAATTTCATTTGTTTACGTTGTGTAGTTAGGTTATTTTGTCACACAAGTCTCGGTTATTCTTGCGAGTCTGATTGTCCAGATTTAATGTCAAATGAGTGTTATTGTAGTGTTTCTGCACCACAAATTACCTAGAGTCAATGTAAATGGTCAGTATGCGAGAAACGAGAGTTTATAGTGATCAAACGAAATTTGGGCAGAGTAACTTTAGTCGTGCGATTTAGGGTAAATTTGAGAGAGGTGAGTCTGTGCGACCGACTCTCCCTCTATTTATACTAACCCTAAATTCAATCGTACGAGGCTTATACGCACCTTTCATTCGGGCGAATGGGCCTCAGTCGTGCGATTGCTTCTGTCGCCCCCCTTCAGTCGTCCGACTGGAGCTCAGTCGTGCGACTTACTCATTCGTTCGCTCTTAAGCATCCGAATGGGCCATTCGTATGGGCCATTCGGTTGAATGGTCCATACTCATGATCCATTCGCACGAATGGCTCCCATTCGTATGATAAGTCCATACGAATGGTCATTCGTGCGAATGGGTCATACTTATGAAATGTTCTACCATTTTGACCATTTAACATTTAAACCCTTTTTAACTGTTGAAATAACATTATGAGCATTTGATCATCTCAGACATGACCATTTTAACTTGAAAACTTTTGATCACCTCAGACGTGATCCTTTTAAACACTTTGTCACCTCAGACGTGACCCATTTATCTTTGAAAACACATGTGGTCATCTCAGACATGACCCTTTTGGTGAGTTAATCCCATACTGAATTTCATGATGTAGTCCAACAATCAAACAAACTGAAATGACTAAATAACTAGAAAATTAAACTAAAGTACAAAATTAGACTTGTTTTAACTTTTGTGAGGGATATATCCTAAGATAGAAATCTACTGGATTCGGCTCCGGAATAAGCAGCTTCTATTTAGTTCGACCTGGACCAATTCATTTTGGAATCATACAGGCAAGTCAAATCATTTGGGACTTGTTATCAAAACCTTTTGATGCTCAATACTTGGTTTTCATCTAGAGTCGTTAGCAAATTTAGGAAATCATACTGGTACTATTAGATTCCCACATTGATTTGAACTTCAAGAATTGCAGCCACAATGATTGTCAGTATATTTGTCCTCTTAAATCCATACACAGACTTTGACACAGATTGGGGATAGTTTAAGGTTTAAATATTTCAACCAACATTTGTGGATCCCACACTTATATGGTAATCAACATTCCTCAAGAGCTTTTGAGCGGTCTACGGGTATTTTAACAAGAAGAGACTATTCTTAGCGCTTTCAAAGAGAAGCCAATCCTCAGGTCAGTGCCATCGCACAACAGAGAGGCGGCAAACAACAATGAGTTCTAGAATATCTAGGTTATGCTTATCCTAAGGTCAGTGCCATCACACAGCAGAGAGGCACACAACCTATCTTCTTGTTAGAGCATCTTAATTTTCTTTGCACATAATGCACCAATAACATAAGTTATTAGCTTGATAGCATTTGCCTTTCATTTTTTTCATGCTTTGCTCTATTTATGGTTATCCGCACACATTTGTGGCGTTTACATGCTCAGTACCCCTTATTGGAATATTGTTGATTGTGTTAACCAGTGACAAGATGGGAGCCCACAGTCGGTTGAACAACTTAGTTTGATCTTGAGATCACCAGTCAGTCTAATCATCTATTGTGGTGAATCTACCGACATATCATCTGTGGTCTAGCAACCTCTAGGTCTACTTTCGTTGTGTTACCTTAGTAGTTACCAGTTTTTCTATCATCTTTCCTTGTATATTGCTCAGACTACACAAACTTATACTTTGAATTTAGCATCTTTTCTAAATTAAATTTTAAAGTCCCTCTGATTTGTTCCTGTGTACTATCATTTTCCAAAGAGTTTGAATCGGTATCACAGGTACGGTTTACCTTATATCAGCTATCCTCTCCTTCTCCCTCTTTTTTTTAATGTTACAAGCGACCTTCTCCCCCTAAATTCTAAAATCATAACGGATTTATTCATTTTAGGATTTTAATAGACAGCTAAACACATGAATTTAATTCAAACGAAAATAGAATAATAAATAAAGAAGAAAAATTAAAAAAGAAAAAAAAAACTAACTATACTGCATCGGACTACACATGATCATCATCAGGAATAACATCACTTTTCTTTTTAACGCCTTTGACCTCTAACAGATATAGAAAACGTGGTTTGTCAAAAGCTTTTGTATAGAGGTCATCGTGTTAAAAATCAGTATTAATTTTACCACATCGATTAAGTTCTTTCAAAACAGTCCCTTATAAAATGGTATTAATACCGATGTGTTTGGGTCTTTGGATGTTGTACTGGATTTTTAGTTACTGCAATTGCAGTAGAGTTATCAACAAAAAAGGAGTAGAAGAAATTTAAACCGTAGTCCCGCATTTGCTGTTGAATCCAAATGATTTGTGAACAGCAACTTGCAGCAGCAACGTATTCGGCTTCACAGGTTGACAATGCAACCGAGGTCTGCTTCTTACACTGCCAGGTCACTAATCTCCTCCCAAAGAATTGACACCCTGCTGATGTAGACTTGTAGTTCATCTTGCAGCCCCCTTAATCCGAGTCACTATATGCCGTGAGCTCAATTCATCATCATGAGGATACCACAACCAAAGTGTGGGTGTACCCTTTAGATAACGAAATATCCTCTTGACCCCGATCAGATGGTTAACCTTAGGCTTAGCCTGATATCTAGAACATAGACATGTAGCATACATGATATCAGGTCTTGAGGCAGTGAGGTACATGAGAGATCCAATCATTCCTCGGTACATTGTGGCATCTACCAGATCTCCATTTTCGTCAGGTGCTATATCATGATTTGTAGCAAGTGGATCTGGTAGCTAAACGAAATACCAACTGATTAACGTGTAAACCAAACCAAATAGTGCGGAATCCTATTTGATTGGCGATCCAATCAGTGAGAACGCACGTAGAATCAATAAAGTATTGAATCAAACGTTAAGAATCGATTAGGAATCGATCTACATACAGCGTTCTATGAACTTGGAGTATGAACTTGGAGGCTTCTGGATGGCTAGGGTACGTCTGGAGTCGAAATAGAATGAATGCTTACGTTTTTCCACGAATTGGGTGGTATTTATAGGTTAGTGTTGTTCATTCGAGCGACTGAACCATTAGTATGGTTCAGTTGTGCGATTGAACCATGTGGTTGATCCATCCGCACGACTGAGTGTTCAGTCGTGCGACTGAGCCAATCTCATGTTACAATCATACGACTGATCCAGTCTCCTGGTTCAGTCGTGCGACTGAGTCATTCGTCTGAAGTTATTCATGCGTATGGTCCATTCGTATGAGCCATTCGTATGAGGACTTCATTTTGTTAAGTTTGAATGTATTCATTAATATAACATTATGTGTATCAATTCAAACAATCACAAACCTATTTAACCAATTCAACATCAACTCATTAATGAAATATTAAACATTATAAATCACAAACAACCATTTTCATTTCATTAATATTCAAAACATTACATCAGTGTAAGACAAACAAGATCTATTACATTCATATCATGATCTAGGTACATATGTATCAACACATGCGTGTAACCACAATCAATTATAATATATGAATATTTCTCTAAAATCAAGCAAACATTTTGCAAGAGGTATTTGCTACGAGGCAAATCCGTTCTAGGTTTGGCTGTAAGGATCATGGGTATGTTATATCATACTTATGATATATATTACATTTCATAGCTTAATACGATTCATAACCATTAAACTATACACTTGAACTTTATCAATGATTGCTTATCGACAATCAATCCTACGAGCTCACTAACATTATTGTTGGCCTTCTTTAAACATGATTTTTAAGAAGTTAGCTTTAGACATTATCATACATGGCATGACTAGGCCACACACGATCATATTGCTTAGGGTGTCTATTATAATATGTATAACTCTTTGAGATCTTATACACTAATTTATTATTTAAATAGTTTATCTAGAGTAAAAAATTATATATGTTGCTCTTAGTACCGTGCATTCAAGATAACTGATTACATCGTCCCCTCTTTGTATGCTCCTTATATCGTGTTGAGTCTGCATATGCATGATCTCGCAACTCCTCTAACTCATGTAAAAAGAAATCAATTTCTCTGGTAAAAGGCATAATCAAAATCATTTTCCATAATTTCTAGTACGCATGATGCTGTAACTCTAGTAGTAGATGACACGTACCGATCAGTGTCTTCTCGTACAAAAAGCCCGCAATGCATCATCTAACCTTGTCAGACCAACTTTTTTATTTGTAACACCCTATATTTTTAAGATGAGAAAGAAAGAATAAAAGTGCAGAAAAGGGAAACGCAATTAAACCCAAATTGAGGGGCTAAATGTGTTGAAAAGGACAAAAGAATAAAAAGTTGGTGCATAAAGCAACATGGCCGCCCTTGCCATGTTACTTTCACCTTTTAGAAACCGGTTCTAGTAACAGAAAGAGTAGAACTCTCGGATGTTGAAAAAAGAAGAAGAAAAGGATCAAATTCAAGGTAAGTTTATGGTGTTTTGAAGTGTTTTTGGCTGGTTCTAGCCTCGTGTATATGCTTATGGGTGTGTTTATGTGTTCGGGTTGTGTATATTAGTGGGTTTTAGGTGATTGAACTCATTGCATATGGGTTTGAAGGAGTTCTACCTGAAAGTTACATAAGGTGAGTTCTAGAACCCCCTTTTTATATGTTTTAACTAATTTCGTTGCTTGAAATGCATGTATGAACATTTTTATAAAATGGATATTCTTACATGTATGTTGTTGTGTATGTAATTGTGGGTGGGGTGTGATTTGGGTGTATATGATGCTGTGATTATGTTATGTATATGTTTGTGATGCTTAGAATGTTAGAACTAAGCTTAGAACACGTTTGAATGATGATTTGGGACAAAATGATGATTAGTAGTTAAGTTAGTTGCTCATGCGCCTAAGTCCCCATGCGCCCAAAGTTCATGCGCTCAAATAGTTCCCATGCTCCTAGGTTTATGCCAAAAATTGACTAAGTGTCCCATGCCCTAAACTGCCCATGGGCCCGGGCACTCATGCGCCTGCATAGTGCCCATGCGCCTAGAACAATGCCTAAAATGACTAAGTGTTGGGTCATGAGCCCAAATACTACCCATGCGCCCAGAAGTTCCCATGCGCCTAAGTGTTCTCGATGCGCCTAGAAGGCCATGCGCCTGCATAGTGCCCATGCGCCTAAGACTAAGAATTATTTCTAAAATTTTGGGAAGAAAGGAAGTTTTAGATTTTGACTTGGGATATTCCCGGGGGTAATGTAATATGATTATATGATGATGTATGTTGGGGATGTGATGGTTATGATGATTTATGCATGCTTTTGATTATGTATGTTTTGTTATGTTTTCTTTATGTTGCTTATTATGTAAGTTTTCATGGCTTTACATGGTATGATTATGAAATGGATGTAAAGTATTATGTAATATAAAGTGGAAGATAATGATAATGAAAACAGGAATGTAAAAGAATGAATGTAGTTATTGACCAGATGTATGGGACCCTTGTCGCTTGCCCCGCTACTGGTGCTAGCACTTGTGCATGATGTTTGAAGTCTTTCATTACCAGTACTTGTGCATGATGTTTGGGGTATAGCACATGGCATTGGTCCAGATGAAAAGTGAAAGATAATGATGAATGAACTTGTCCCGGTACTGGTGCCATCACTGTGCTAATTAGAAGTTTATTTATAAACTTCGGCCCAGTACAAGCACTTGTGCATGATGTTTGGGGTATAGTACATGTCATTAGAAGATAATGACGAACGTATGAAATATAAGAATGTATGTTATGAAAGAGAATGAATGAATGATAACGAGTATCGTACGATAAAGAATGATGATGAAAGCTAATAATATAATTATCTATGTGTACCTATGATGCATGATCGCGAATGAAAGTAAAGAATGGTTTTAAGCGAGAGTAAAGTATTTTATTATAAAACTAGAACTCACTCAGCAAAGCTGACTTTTTATGTATTTTCTAGTTGGCAATTGATTGTTGCTAAGGATGGCACAGAGCAGCTACTTGGCATTTTGGATTGCATCCATTTGTACAACTATGACATATTCGTGATGTAATGCAAACGATGATATTTAGTAACTGTTAACTATGTTGTATTGTTTTGCAAAGAGAGTCACTAATATATGAAATGGTTTTAAGTTATTCCATTGCGATGTTTACATGAATATAAATGTATACTTTATGTTTTATGTGCGATGATTGTCTAACTATGAGTGTTCCGGGAACGGGGCCTTACATATTTCATTTACTGTATTCTACAAAATTTTTACCCAATAATGTGTAGATGATAGGTTATTACAAGCTATTGGCCCTATAGTGTTAGAAGGTTTTTTTTTCATTTGTGCCATGTAGAACTGAATCCTTCTATCATAAATTAGGGCTTTAGCATACCAAAGCATGAAAGAATTGTTAACATGAATCTCACTACTACCCTAGCATCATAAGTGGGCAAGGCTTAAGCCTTAACCTACTTATAAGCATAATTACTGTTGACTAGGGTGTACTTGTTCCTGTCGGATAGCGGGAACAGGCCCGTGAAATCAATACCCCATAAATCAAAGATCTGACATGCCTAGATGGTAATCTAGGGCATCTCATTCCAGGATGAGATATATTCCGCTATCACAACATTATGTATGTCCTTAAAGATCACGGGACAACAAAAACTTAAGTCAAATACTTTTTTGTTGTCCGACTCAATCTATAATGGCCTCCTATTAGCCCCATATGGAGGTAGCTTGAAATCCTCCTCTTCTTGTTATCATGTACGCACCTACATATGAAGTGATATGCTTTATCTGAAATATGTAGGTGTCATCCCAAAAATAATGCTTAACAACCATAAATAATTTCTTCTTTTGCTAACGTGTCATGTATTTTATAAAGAACCTATCTATTAATAACTCACTCATTCAAAGAAACATGGAAAACCAGAGCCCTACACTTTCACAAACATCAAGGTCTCATGATAAAACTTATCATGAGTCGTCTCTATAATTTCACATCATGTTAATTCGTGATGACTAGTTGATTTTAATATATATCTTATTTCCATTTATTTTATGATGTTTGAGTATGTATTATTTTGACTCTCATTTCTTCCATCTTATATGGTTAAACGAATCAGAAGCACTCGTTTGGTGAAAATCACGTCCTCGTGATTTTCACACCTCACACTAACTTTGCACCCTATTCAAATTCTTTAAGGATGAATCAAAGGAAATCCTGAACATAGAAAAGTCATCTATGAAAACCACCATAAAGTAATATTTATCATGAATATATTGACCATACACCACTAACATATGGGTGGAGTGTTACCTAACCCAAATAGTATGTGGTGATATGCTAAGGTGCCATATGGGCATGCAAAGGTTGTATTCCTGATCCTCAGAGTGTAAGGTCTGGAAATAACCTAAGTAGTCATCGAGGAAACAAAATAACTAACAAATCCACAGACAGTATAACATTCTATAGATATAAGGACGTAAGAAGTGGTTCTTTTGAATGGCATCATTCAACTTACAATATTTTACGCACACCCTACAACCCATGACAGTTTGTGTGAGTATTACCTCATTCTTTTTGTTTATTACCACTACCTCATACATGTTAGGGTTTAGTCATATCTAGTTTTGTAACAACCTTATCTTATTCATTATTAGTATCTTATATGTGCAAAAGGAAGGGTTAAATACCCTTAATATCCATCACCCTCCTTGCAATATCATGTGCCTTCAGCAAATCAATCCAGTGTCTATTCTCCTCCTCATTCAATTTAGGAGCAATGATGATGGGTAAATGAGACTCATTGTCCAGAAACATATACACCGGGTGAGATGAAATTTCTTTAAGCTTCAAGGACGATGGTGTCTCGGCTAGTAGTTTCTCTATCGGCTCATTCCTCTCAATAGCCTTAAATGTATCAATATCCTATGAAGCATTCTTTTTGTCTTTTGGGTGCTTCATGGATTTCTTGATATTAAAGGCCATCATGTTGTTATCAACTTAAATGTTAGCTTACCATTTAAGACATCTAATCAATGTCCTCGCACTAGATAAGAACGAATAATCTAGAATCAATGGAACCTTCTCATCTTCATCCATATCTAGGATAACAAAATCCACATGGAACACAAAATTTTCAATCTTAACCAAAATTTTTTCTACATTTGAGGAAATGGTCCATAAAATTGAACCATAACAAAATCTACATTAAATCTTAATGTTTCACCAACTTTCATTCCTACTACTCGTCTTCCACTCCATATTGACTCTAATTGTCTGCATTACCTGCAAATTCACAAATAAACATAATAATTACCATAATCCATGTATTCATATGGAAAACCTATTAGAATATGGAAAATATATACTAATTACAATTTATGTTTATACAACGCATCAAGACCAAACAAAGAGTGGTATACAGGTTAGAGCCACCAAATATATTTGTGTCCAAGTAACAAACACAAGTGCTCACAAGTGGGAGCTGTATAACTTGCACCATATGCGTGGCATGGTTGACGGATGTTACGTGCCTCTTTGATGACATACATTATATTTTTGAAGGTTGGTGTGAAGTTGTTACCAATATTATCACCTGAGTTACTTCAACTCAATTGCTACTAAGCAATTAGTACTGATATGTGAACTTACCTCTTATCAACTATAATAGAAGACCAATTGCCACTTACTATACTTAAACAAAAACATAAAAGTTTATTCGTAAGCAATAAGCATAATAAAAATACATTGAAGATGTTCAATGACATATATATTTTCATTCTAATTCTTCATGAAGTTATTTCGACTTCATCTCAGAAAAATACTAATTTGAGGCTTAGTTAAAAAAGACTTCAATACTAATAACCTCATAAAAAATAATTTTCTACAATCTCTTATTCTTCAAGACAACAACATACAAAACACACATGATTTCAAGTACATATTACTTTACCTGCTATACCTTAAGAAACAAATGAGTTCTTATGACAAACTCAATTTTTTTTATAAGCGAGATTCGTACCAACAATTCTCTCAACAAAAATTCTTCTTCTTCTTCATCTTGTTCTTGTATATTTTTTCTCCTATTCTAATTATAAACTTGTATTGTATATTTCTCATAAAACCTATGATTCTTAGGATATATTCACCACAATTATGCATGACTAAAACTTACATCCTTTTGGCTGGGCACATCACTTACCAATGGAACTTGGCCCAACCCCAAATGTATTGTAATATTTTACTCTCATACTTACTATATTATAATTAATGTATAGAAAATTACATATGTATTTCCCACATATAGTCTTTTATTTTTATGCTAATTGGTCGAAAATTCATTGGTTTAGATACTTAATTGTTGTTTTTATAAATTTTCAGCAAAAATAGCTAGCAAACGAGAAAATGAAGATAATATGAAGCTTTGTAAGGATTCCTATAAGTCTAATGCAGCCAAAACATTCAAAGTCCCTCTTCAAGCATGCACTAAAGAACAGAAGTAGAAATGCTTCGAAGTTTTACACCATGCACTAGAAATATTCTAAGTGTAAAATCTTCCGAAGCCAAGACCAACATCTTCGAAGGCAAAAGTGAAGTATTCCGAAGCTTCAAATACAAAGTTTCCGAAGCCAAAGAGTGAAGACAGATTTCTTCCGAAGACTTTTAGAGATATGCCTTTATCTGATGTACTTTACCATAAAGCAGGACCACCTTTCGCTGCTACTCTGTAAAGTCACCAACTTACATGAGTTGGTGAAAGGTCCATGCTTTTGGTAACTATACATTGAGGTCTTGAGTCCATGCTTCTACTTTATGTACTTTTATCCTTTTTGTAATATATTAGGATGTGAGCTATGGCATGTCATAGTCACAAGTCAAAAGGCAGATCTGCCTTTTGACTCTACATTTGATTTTGTAGTTGTCTAGTCAATTGTATCCAGCTGGCCTTCAAAGTATGGCCGGCTGTAGGATGTAGTATAAAGTATCTTAAGTACTTGTAACTTCATATTGATGCTTTGTAACTTGTAATAAAACTTGAGAAGCAATATATCGCATTCTTGAAAAACCAAATACTTGTGTTGTTTGCAATCTTGTTATGTCTCATATTTACTTGTGTTCTTAGCATCTTTCATTAACAAGTTAACCAGTTCCCTATTTGATCTGTTAAGTGTTCTAAGCAACTCTTCTCATTGTGTTGTTGTGTTGTAAGTGCATACCCTTCACCGGTCCTGTATTTGGTATCAGAGCATTTCAGGCTCTTGATATAAGATCTCACCATCTTAAGATCCCTCACACACACAAAATACTTAACAACTCAAATGGCAGCTATAACCAAAGCTGATATGGAAACTGGAACTATGACAAAGTCTCCACTGATCACTCCTGAAGACTTTGATACTCGGTGTCCAAGAATGGAAGGCTTTATCAAGTCTCAAGACTCCAGGATGTGGGACTCTGTTGTTGAAGGACCTTACATACCAAGCACCACTTCTGCTACTGGTGGTGGTATGATTCCTAAGGTTGTGGCTGATTACTCTGAAGCAGATAAAAAAAGAATAGAGATTGATCAGAAAGCCATGACAGCCCTTCAAACTGCTCTTCCAAACTCCATCTACAGAGGCTTCAAGAAGTGCAAAACTGCCAAGCAACTATGGGAAGCACTGAAGCTGATGTATGAGGGGTCTACTGAAGCAAAGGAGAACAAGAAGGATCTCCTGAAGTAGTAGTTTGAAAACTTCACCTTCAAGGCAGGTGAAACCATGACTCAACAATACTTCAGGTATGTTGAGATTGTGGATACTCTAATGGATGTTGGAGTAACTCTTGAGAACAGGGACATTGTAAGGAAGTTTATGTCCTCTCTTCCTAGACAATGGACACATTATTGTGTTGTTATCAAGAGGACTGAGAACCTTAAGACTCTTACTCTCACAGAGTTGTATGGTATTCTTAGTGGCTACCAGATGGAGATGAACATGCAAAACTCATCTAGTAACTCCAGCAATCAACTGAGTTTAGCCCTCCATGTGTTTGAAAAGGAAAGCATTGAACCACTGCATCATCTTATATGCTTCCCTGACAACTCACAAAAGGGCCCTTTCATCACCTTACCAGAGACTCCAAGAGAAAGCTACACTCAAGGAAGTCCTTTCCAAGAGACAGGTTCTTCTCATGCCTTTGTCTCTGCTGATAAAACCTCAGGCAACTTTCTCTTCACTCTTGAAGATTTGGACTGTATCCATCCAGATGATTTGGAGTACATGGAGATAGTCCAGCAGATGGCTCTTCTCACTCACAAGCCAAGAAGTTCTACAAGAGGACATGGAGAAAGTTTCCAAGCAATACAGCAGTGGAATGTTTGGGCTGGACAAAAGCAAAGTAATGTGTTACAACTGTAACCAGATGGGACACGTTGCAAGAGAGTGTAAGGCACCAAGGACAAATGGTGGCCAAGAACAAACCAGACCAAACTACACTAAGAAAGCCCCCAGAATGAGAAGCCAAAGCAGCAAGCTGCAGTTGTTATTGAAGAAGGAGGTTTTGACTGGAGCTTTCAGGTGGAAGATGCATCTCCAAAGCAAGCAAGCACTCATGGCAGACCATGATGAAGCCAAGGTATTGGAACATCTTTGTACTCCTGAATGCATTGCTAAAGTTAATAGATACATGTCCTATAATTTAGAAATGAGATCTGATCTTGAGTCTTTAAAAATATCTTAAAAGCTGATTTTAAAAGAGCTGAAAATGATTATAAACTAAAGATAGAGAACTTAGAGAAAACCATTTCAACTCTTAAACATGAGCATACAAACTACAGGACTCAGATCAAAGATCTCATTACTAAATTAACTGAATACTAGGCTGAGCTTGTGATCAACAAAGCTAAGGCAGAAAAATTTGTTCTTGAAGAAGAGACCTTCAAGAACATAATATCCTCATCCTTGCATGCAAAATTTTGTTATCAAAATAAGCAGGGACTAGGATCTTGTGAGATAGCTCCTCCACACACAATCTTGTTTGTAAGATCTCCTAGGTGTGGAACTTGTGAAGATGAGCTTCCCCTCATAGATCCTGTGACTGAAGAGGATGAAGAGGAGATGGTGGAGAATGGCTCTGAGAAGAGTGAAGAAGAGCATTCTAAGAAGGGTCACCATCCCTCTGAGGAGAGCAAAGCTGTTGGGATGACCAAGTCAAGAAGAAAGAACTTGATAAGGAAGGCCAAAAGAAAGTCCAGAAAGGCTCAAGAGATCAAGGCCACCTTCAATTCTGCACAGAAACAAGTTTCATCTCTGTAGGATTTGAAGTGGAAAGGCTGAAGACACGAACTTGAACTCCATCAACAAGAGTTCTGGTTCATGTCCAAATCATCCTATCATCAAGAAGAAGGTTGATCAGTTGTGCATCACTGCTGTACAACCTGAACCATCCAGCTCCAAAGGTAGTTCTACCCCATGAACTGCACACAACACACAACATCTGCAAAGGTGAAGATGGAGAAGGAAGTGATCAAGTTCAGCCTTGTTCACAAAGAACAACTCCTAGAAGGAAGAAAATGGACTGTGTTATGTGTGGGAGTACTTCTCATCTTGCTAAGATTGTGTTTACAATCCAAAGAGTACTCTCCACATGACCAAGAAAGAAACTTCTAAGAGTTTGGAGAAGAAGAAGCAAGCTTCGGAAGGAAAATCTGTTTCCTTTGGAAGCTACAAAATGAAGAAGAAGACAAGTGGAAACTTGCCTTCAGAAGAAAATTTGGTCTCGAAGAAAGGAATACTTCCGAAGCACTGAAGCCTGCTGCAGTGAAAGCAAGATCTTCCGAAGGTCCAGTCATCAAAACTTCCGAAGTCATCAAAACTTCCTAAGTATTGAAGGTCAAGTCTAAGCTCCCAAAGGTGGTGTGGAAGTCAAAGAAAGATCAAGTGGCTGAAAATTCTTCATCAACATCATCAAATGATCCTTCTAGCATGACTATAGGATCAATTACTGTTGCATTGTCTTCAACTTCCTTTGATAAGCCCAAGACCAATGAGGCTTTGGTTTCCAAATGCAACTAATCATCTCTTTTATGCAGGAACAACTCAAGACAAACAGAAATGTATGGATCATTGATAGTGGTTGTTCCAGGCACATGACAGGCAATAGGTCACTACTCCACTCCAAAGTTGAAAGAATTGATGGAGGACCAGTTGCTTTTGGAGGAGATGCAGGAGGTTACATTACTGGAAGGGGCAAGGTCACAAATGGTAAGCTCGACATTGAAAAGGTAAACTTTGTCAGGAGCTTGTGTACAATCTTCTGAGTGTATCCTAAATTTGTGATCAGAGTCATAACATGCTCTTCACTGAGCATGAGTGCATTGTTCTCAGGCCCAGGGTGGTCATTGCTCATGAGCACATCTTGCTCAGAGCACCCAGGAAAGGGAACATGTACAAGATGGACTTGCAAGAAACATCTCCCTCAGGAGAAGTTTCATGCTTTCTATCTAAAGCAAATAACGATGAATCTTTCCTCTGCATAAAAGAATGTGCCATGTAAACTTTAAAAACATGAAAAATTAATTAGAATAATTTGGTAACTGGAATACCAGAGAAAGAGTTTACAAGTGATGACCACTGTGTTGGATGCCTGAAAGGGAAGCAACACAAGGTATCTCACAAGCCAAAGAAAAGAAATTCCATCATTAATCCCCTACACTTATTACATATGGATCTCTTTGGCCCCACCAGTGTAATGAGTCTAGGAAGGACCTCTTATTATTAGGTGATCACAGATGATTTTACAAGATTCACTTGGGTCTTTTTTCTTAGAACTAAGGATGAGACCCTTGAGATTCTGAAGAATTTCATCTTAAAGATTGAGAATCAATGTGATCACAAGGTCAAAACCATAAGATGTGATCAAGGAACTGAATTCAAGAATCAAATCCTTGATACATTTTGTGATGAAAGGGTATTACAAGACAATATAGTGCTCCCAGGACTCCTCAGCAAATGGTGTTTCTGAGAGGAGAAACAGGACACTAATTGAAGCTGCAAGAACTATGTTGTCTGACTCTAAACTGCCCATCACCTTCTGGGCAGAGGCAGTACACTGCTTGCTATGTGCAAAACAGAGTTGTAGTAGTGGTTAAAAGACAAAGGCACAAGAGAAAACCTTTTATTGGTTTTCTCAGGTCATTTGGATGTCCTTGCACCATCTTGAATACCAAAGATCAAATTGCCAAGTTTGCTGAGAAATCAGATGATGGACACTTTATTAGATACTCTTCTCAAGCTAAAGCTTATAGAGTATATAATCTCAGAACTAGAGTAGTTGTGGAGTCAGCCAATGTGACTTCCGATGAGCACACTCCTAGTGTGAAAGGTTCTGGTCCGGATTGGCTATTTGATCTTCATTTAGTTACCAACTGTTTTAACAAATCTTGTGAGAATGTTTCAGGATCTAAGATATATTACCAACAGGTGATCCTGACCCAAGATTTGAGCTCAAAAGATCTTCAAGTTACACATCTTCAGCTCCAGTGGTAACTATTCCTGCAAATGAAGCTTCTACCAGCACATCAATGACAAATCCTGCTGATGCTTCTAGGTGCCTTCAAATTCCAGCTTAGAGAGTCACAAAACTCAAAGAAGTAGCTTCAAATGTTGGAGAAAATGGTGGTGGTGAAAGTGATCAGGAATTTTTTGATGCTGATAACCACTGCATTGAAGACAAGATCAATGATGTCACACACTCATTGGATCAAGTCAATCTTGATAAGTGTGCTGATGTGGAGGGTGAATCTTCTTTGCCAGATCAATTTTTTCAAATTTAGATTTGTCTAAGCAATTGCTTGATCCCTCAGCTAAGGATCCATAAGTCTCATCCTACCACAAACATCATTGGAGATGTTGATTCAGGGGTGAGAACAAGAGGACAAACCCATGAAGCAAATGTGTGTCTTCACTCTTGTTTCTTGTCTCAGATAGAGCCAAAGAAAATTGATGAGGCTCTAAAGGATGGAAGTTGGGTTGAAGCTATGCAAGAGGAGCTGCTTCAATTCAAAAGGCAAAAGGTTTGGAACCTATGTCCTCTTCCTCAAGGGAAGACTACCATAGGAACCAAATGGGATTTTAGGAACAAGAAGGATGATAGAGGACTTGTCATCAAGAACAAGGCAAGACTAGTTGTTCAAGGATATACTCAAGAAGAAGGAATTGACTACACAGATGTTTTTGCTCCTGTGGCAAGACTTGAAGCTATTAGAATATTCCTAGCTTTTGCTGCATCCAAGAACTTCAAGGTCTACCAACTTGATGTCAATTGTGCTTTTCTTTATGGGGTGATTGATAAAGAGGTGTATGTCAGACAACCACCTGGGTTTGCAGATCCTGATCATCCTGATATGTCTGCATGCTTGATAAAGCTCTTTATGGTTGCACCAAGCACCAAGGAAGTGGTATGAGACTCTATCTCGGTATCTCTGTCAACATGGCTACAAAAGGGGTACTATAGATGGAACTCTCTTCATTAAAGGAACAGGAAATGACATAATTCTAGTTCAAGTATATGTAGATGACATTGTCTTTGGGTCAACTAATCCAAAGCTCTTCAAAGACTTTGAGAAGCTGATGAAGGACAGATTTGAAATGAGTGCCATGGGGGAACTCAATTTCTTTCTAGGAATTCAAGTGAAGCAAGTTGACAATAGCATCTTCATAAGTCAGTCAAAGTATGTACTGGACATACTTAAAAGATTCAACATGACTGATTGTAAGGTTGCTAAGACACCCATAGCCAGAAATCACTCTCTTGGACCTGATCTTAAGGGGGAGTGTGTTGATCAGCATCTCTTTACGGAAATGATTGGGTCTCTTATGTACCTCACAGCTAGCAGGCCAGATATCATGTTTGCTACATGCATTTGTGCAAGATATCAAGCCAACCCCAAGATGTCACACCTGGTCACTGTCAAAAGAATTTTAAGATATCTCAAAGGTGCTCTATCACTTGGCCTTTAGTATCCAAAGAATTCAAACTTTAATCTATATGGTTATACATATAGTGACTATGGTGTTTGCAACATGACTGCAAAGTCTACATCAGGGGATGTCAATTTCTTGGTGGAAGAGTAGTCTCTTGGCAATGCAAGAAACGATCTTGTGTGTCTGCATCAACTGTCGAGGCTGAATACATTGCTGCTGCAAGCTGCTGTGCTCAAGTGCTTTGGATTTCAAATCAGATGCTGGACTATGGATTTAACTTTAAAGAGACTTCCATCCACATAGACAACAATAGTGCTATCTCCATCACAGAGAATCCTGTGCATCACTCAAGGACAAAGCATATTAATATCAGGTATCATTTGATTAGAGATAACTTTGAAAAGGAAACTAGTCAAAGTTAACACAAATGAACAATATGCTGATCTGTTCACCAAAGCATTTGATGAGCAAAGATTTAAATATCTTGTATCAGCTATTGGGATGATTAACTTTGAATAGCTTTTCTTAAAACTTAATCATATTTATTTTTAAAACCTATGTGTCCTAAGTTGTCTATTTTATCACCTTCATAAGCCCTTGTTTTCTTTGGAAGAAAATCTTTTCAAAAGACTTTTCTAGATTTTTGAAAATCTTGATCTCTTCGGAAGATTCAAAATTACCTTCGGAAGAAGTTTATGTCTTAGTAAACAAATAATTGCTTCAGTGATTTTACCTTCGGAAGAAATTTCTAAAATATCTTCCGAAGCTTAAAATCAACTTAAGTACTTTTTATGTTTTCAAAGAATAAGTTTCTTCCAAAAGCAATTTACCATCGGAAGTATCTATTCTACTTAGAATAAAATCTCTGAGTGTAAATTCTCTTCCGAAGCAAAATTCTCAAAAACCTTTGAAATATCTTCCAAAGCCAATTTGCCTTCGGAAGCTTTTTCTTCAGAACTTCCGAAGCAAATAACCTTCAGAAGATTTCTCGACTTCCAAGAAAACTACTTTTTGGGCAAAAGTAAACTACTTTTCAGAGGTGGGACCGACATCCGGATTTCAAAGTTTATCCTCTTTCATTAACTTTGTCTCAAATCTTTTTCACATAAATGCCAAACGGTTCCCCCCTCTTTCACTATCTTCCTCAATTACACTATTCCTTAAACCTAAATTCTTCCAAACCGCCTTTTGTTCTTCATCTTTCTTCATCCTTAAGCTTCTAAAATGGCCAACCTAAACCTCAGAAACAACCCAGATTTCTCCATGCAACTTCACAGGCAACATAACCAAGTTGCTCTGTTAAGCTCTGAGAAAGATGAAAGTTTCTTAGAGATTTGTCGTTTTTTAGCTCTATCAAACTACTTCACCTCCCTAACCATTGATCCTACTCTCTACGAGGATCATCTGCTTGAATTCTGGAAGAACTGCCAAGAGGTCATTATGGATAGGGAGAAGGCACTGTCTGCCACAGTGCAAGGGAGGACAATCTTCATTACTCCGGCCATCATCAACACTCACTTGCAGCTGGATGATGAAGAAGGTGAGTTGTCCTTCCCAAAGGAAGCTGTAAATCATTCTTTTGAGCTAATGGGCTATGAGGGAGATTTCTCTGTAAAGACCTTCAGGAAAGGGAAGGGCTCATCCCAGTGGAAATACCTGCTTCATGTGGTTATCCACAGCTTGTCAAACAAGCATGGAGGGTGGGACCAGATTCCTGAGGATCTCTCCTTCATAGTACACGGAATGGTTCAAGGGGTCAAGTTCAGGTACTCTCAGTTTGTTTATACAAACTTGCTTGCTAACTTAGACTCCTTAGAGTATTATATGTTTCCTAGATATGTTCAACACATTCTCAACTGTGAATCGGGCTCACAGTTGAGGGAAATACATAATATTCTTAAATTGGGACAGATGAAGCCCGACATCTTTAAAATTATGAAGAAGCCAACTATAGGCTTCTCAGGGATAGAAACAACCCTTGAAAATGTTAGAGCTCATTGCTCAAGGTGACAACCTAGCAACACAAGCTAGTGTTGAACCCACACCTTCTATCTCTCAACCACCAAAAAGGCCACAAGTCACCCTCACCTACCAATGAAAATCCAAACGAACCCCTGCTCAGGCTATTGAGTCTGTGCAGGCCCCCATATACTCACCCATACAGGAGGAAGTGGACACTAGAGCTCCCACTTCCCCTGAGGAGCAAACCACTCCCATCTCTTCAACAATCACGGATGAGGTTCCTCATGCTCACCCTGATGAGCTCACAAGCCCAACTGCCTTAAGCCTTCACTCTGAGTCTCAACACTGAAGTGAAAAACCTTTAGGGGACAGTTACCATCCCCAGCCTTTGGACTTAAATCAACTCATTCCTAACCTCTCATTCTATACTGATGAAGACTTAGGTTTCATTGGGTACCATGAGTCTCTCTACTCTTCCCCTACTCAAAGAGAGATTAGTACTCTTATGTCTCCTTTGTCTAGCCCACATCAGTCACCCATCACTAAGGTGGATAATTTCTAACCTATTCAGGATATCCATATGGAAGAGGCTCTCACTTTGCAATTGATTACATCATTAAGACCTCAACCATGGCAACTCAGCCCATTGACACCTCAACTGAGGATGTCAATGTGTAGAGGAAATCCAGCGGCCAAGAACCTGAGGCTGGTGGTGAGAGAGAGGACTTTGGTCCAATCATGCTCCTATTTAGTTTCTAAGGTTAGTCACCTTGAATCTCAGGTGACTACCCTGCATAATAGGGTCAATGATTAGCAACTTGAGATATCTTATCTCAGGGAAAAACTAGCTGGGAGACCTTGAAGAGGAGCTCAACCAGGAACACAAGAATCTGTGAATGTGATTGACCTAACCTCTAGCTCACCTATGCAAGAGGGTGATGCTACCAAAAAGGGGGAGAAAGTCATTACAGTCACAGAACCTGGGAGTTCTTCAAGGAGTATGGACATTGAGGATTCACCATCCTTACTTGCAACTGTGCATACTCAGCAACTTCCTCAAGTTCACATTAATGTGGAAATTATAGACTCTGTCATTAGGAGTCTTTTTTAGGAAGGTATTCCAAGGGCTGTGTCATCTCCACCTTAAGAAACTTCAAACTACATTATTGGGTGGAGGTATGATGCTGATAGAAGAGCCTTCATTCTTCACAGAGTTCAAGGGCAGCAAGAAGTGTTTAATTTTCAGACCTAGAACTACTATGAAGGTCTTGACCTGATCAACATGCCACTTGTCAACCCAAGCCAATCAAGACAAGCTGACAGGTTAGCACTCCGGATTCAAGACAGAATTACTAAAGAGTTTAGCCTTAGAAGGAGACAAAGGCAATCAGGTAATGTCATTGGTCAACTAGATGCTGAGGCAGACCCTAAGATTAGCTTCAAAGAGAAAACCTTGGCTGAAGGCCCAGTGATAGAGCCTGAGAGCCCTGTCATACCAACAACTGCTTTAGAAATTCATTCCCTCATTGAAACACCTGCTGGTGAAGGTGTCTCACAACCTTTCTCTGGCAAGAGCTTGGATGCTACATACAACAAGCAATGAAGGCCAAAGCTCTCTCCACCCTGAGTCACAAAGGTCTGTGGGTGACAAAGGGAAAAGGATTCTAACTCCTGAGGAGATTGAGGAGGAGGAGAGAGAGAGAAAGAGGAAGCTAAGGGGAGAAAGTTCCTTTGGGTCTTCAAGCTTTATGCAAGCTGCAGTCAGGATTACTTACCTGCAGACCAGGAACTATGACATAGATGGGTTATATCTCTCCCCTTAGAGCAATTAAATGAACTGGCAGACATGGAAGTGTCAAGAGAGATGAAGGAACTAGAGGATGTAATGTTACTTCTCCAATTCAAAGAGGAGAAGAGAGAAAAGGTTATACAAGCATGCTCCAACTCTCTTCCCAGTTCAGGAAAGCCCTATGCAAGAGAATGTGGCTGCTACACAAGAACCTCAGGTAGACAAGGAAACAAATAGGCAAAACATGATCAACTACCTGAGTGCCACAGGTCTCTACATGGCATCTGCACTTCTTCTCTTGTCCTTTGAGTACATTGAGTTTGAGTATCTCAAATAGCTTGAACTTCAAGTGCTCAAAGAACAAAAGGCAACAAAGAAAAAGATGAGGGAAGATGCTGCAAAGTCAAGAGCCATCATCCAAAAGAGTATGAAGAAGTCTACTGACAGACAAAGGATGATGAGCTTCTTGAAGCTGTATGTATTCTCCAGAAGGAGAATTGGCCCTATGTCTTTATCCACAAAGGATGAGCATATCAGGGTAATCAAGCAGAAGATTAAGAGTGGAGAGCTGATTGACGTATACTCTCCTCCAAGTCAAATTCCACCTGAAGTGGAGGTTAAGGTTGAACAACATGAGACAACACAACCTGGACCTCCTACTGAGCCTCAGCAAGCTTCATCTTCTGATCCATAGCAAGGTCAAACTTCCTCTCCTTCTGAACCTATGAGGGAGGAACACCCAACTGAGAAAGACAAGGATGATCAACAAGGTGCTGCAGACCAATCTTCTCAGTTAAAGTCTTCTAAGAGGAAGAAGAGGATGGCTTCCAAACCGAAGTCAAAGAAGAAGAAGCTTGAATCATCCACCTCTACACCTAAGGCTGAGTCAGATCAACCTGAGGAAGTTCATGAAGAGGCAGCCCAATCAACTCCAATTCAAGTGGCTCCTCTTGCAGCTGAGACACCCATCTTATCCTGGACCTTCACTACTAATCCAGAGAGATGGCATGTGATCAAAGATCAAGGTGTTGAGAATGTCTATACATGGCAAGACATAATCAACCTACCTCTGCATGATCTCTTTGAGATGAGAAGATATTATGAGAGTCTGAGTGATCCTGACCATCTGATGAAGAAGGGTATCGTCATTATCATCTGAAGACTACAAATATCTGAAGATCTTCTAAATGTTTTGGTAGCATCAGCCTAGGGGGAGTTTGTAAGGATTCCTATAAGTCTGATGCAGCCAAAACATCCAAAGTTTCTCTACAAGCATGCACTAAAGAACAGAAGTAGAAATGTTTCGGAAGTTTTACACCATGCACTAGAAATATTCTAAGTGTAAAATCTTTCGAAGCCAAGACCAACACCTTCCGAAGCCAAAAGTGAAGTATTACGAAGCTTCAAAGACAAAGTCTTCCGAAGCCAAGAGTGAAGACAGATTTCTTCCAAATACTTTTAAGATATGCCTTTATCTGATGTACTTTACCATAAAGCAGGACCACCTTTCCGTTGCTACTCTGTAAAGTCACCAACTTACATGAGTTGGTGAAAGGTCTATGCTTTTGGTAACCGTACATTGAGGTCTTAAGTCCATGCTTTCTACTTTATGTAATTTTATCCTTTTTGTAATATATTACGATGTGAGCTATGGCATGTCATAGTCACAAGTCAAAAGGCAGATCTGCCTTTTGACTCTACATTTGATTTTGTAGTTGTGGTCAATTGTATCAGCTGGCCTTCAAAGTATGGCCGGTTGTAGGATGTAGTATAAAGTATCTCAAGTACTTGTAACTTCATATTGATGCTTTGTAACTTGTAATAGAACTTGAGAAGCAATATATAGCATTCTTGAAAACCAAATACTTATGTTGTTTGCAATCTTGTTCTTTCTCATATTTACTTGTGTTCTTAGCATCTTCATTAACAAGTTAACTAGTTCCCTATTTGATCTTTAAGTGTTCTAAGCAACTCTCCTCATTATGTTGTTATGTTGTAAGTGCATACCCTTCACCGGTCCTGCAACCTTCATTGGAAAATCGACAAAGTCTAGCAAGGGGTGTAACCATGCAGTAACCTCCCATGTTCGTGCTTTTGTGAAAGACCCGAAAGCACAGGTAGCAAACTAGATAGTGCCAAACCCATTGACCCGCACATGATCGTGCTTAGACCTCACGACCGTGCGACCTGTCGTTCTAAGGACCTACAGAGGTGTGAATGATCCATACATGACCATATGACCACCTCAGGACTAGACTCGAGACTTAGTTGAAAAAAGTAGCTTTGATTAAAGCTTCGATAGAAAAAGTAGTTCCTAAAGATACCTGACACATCTATAAGATCACCTCAAATGACCATACGAGCCTCCTGTTACTATAAGTGCCATAATTTTAACAATTTCAGGTGTTGTCATTGGGAGATAAATTTCATTTCTTTCTAGCCATTGGCTAGTGTTCTAAGGAGGCTTTTAAAAGCATTGAAGCACCAAAGCACATCAACAAATCATCCTTTCGCCTAGCTTGCTAGTGGTTTGAATATCTTAGGTTTTAACCATAAGTTTGGTTGGTCTTACAAGTATGTGTAGTTCTTGCATGCCTTATGGGTTAAACACTTTTATTATAGATTATGATAATGTTATGATTGTTATGCTTCATATTATGATATTTTATGAAGTTATGAAATTTTAATGCCTTGTATAGTTTCAATTCCATCTAAGATTGATGGATGTTTTGAGCAAGACATTTGTAAAAACCCAAGTTTTGAGCATTGGTTTATAAATTTTATGACTTTGTTAGTATGATTTATGGCATTAGATTAGGATTGATAAATGCAATATTGAATGTTATAAAAACTAGACAAATATGCTTTCTTTCATAAGAGTTCAGAAAAACAATTATGTTATGGTTACTTAAGCAAGTTAAGATTGCAGATTTGGATTTGTGGCAACAAACACCTTATTTACATGATTATGCTTAAAAATTTTAAATTCAAATGATTATAAATTTATTGATATTATGAAACTAACGGTGATTACTTTCTATTCTTCATATTAGTTTTTGTTTATGTTGTGAGATTAGGATTCTTGATGAGTAAAAATCTTTATATTGGTCTTGACATTAAAATTATCAAGTGTGCTTTGTTGTATAGTTTGCGATGATTAGGATGTGCTCATATGTTTGAATTTTTTAAAGAATCGTATTAACAGGGGCGTCTCGACGTTTTTAGAGGCCTAAAACGAAAAATGAAATCAGAGACCCTTGAAAACTTTATCTTTAAAAATTCTTATGTTTTGAAGCACAAGCACTAGTTGATTCATGATTGCTAAATCAGTTAATTCAAAGCAAATTTTAATTGATTCAATGATTTTATATTATAATAAGCTATAATAAGTAAAAAGGTAAAACAAATAAACAATTAGCAGTGTGTAAATCAAATAAAAAGAAGCATATACAAAACTAAAACAAATTTAGAACAGTTATCAATTAACAACTGTCCATAGGACAAAGAATTAAAGAAAAACAATTAACAATACATTAAGCAATTTACCTAATTTAGGGAGAGAATCAATCAATCAGAGAAACCGTTTAGCCTAGTATCTAATCGTGAGTCCGTTACTCCACTAGATGTCCAAATGAAATCGAACTTTAAAGGCTTTTTAATTGCAACGAAATCAAAGAAGCAAATCGTGACCCCACCGGATGAAATTAGAGAAGCAAATGAACGTTTGGGGGGGTTCTTATTCGTGACTCCAGTGAAGAAATTGAAGTTTTGGGTAGCTCGGTTGTAAGGCCCCGTTCCCGGGACGCTTACAGCAGGATCCTCATCGCACTTAAAACATATAATTACATTTTCCTTTCATAAATCGTTGCAGCAGAAACATTAAAAACAACATTTTCATCTCATCAAAATACTTTTGCAAAATAATACAACCGTTCCTTTAACAATATCATTTTACATTTATTACAAAAGCATTAAACATAAGGATGCCATCCAAGATACGCTGAGTAGGCGCCCCGTGCCATCCTCAGCAACATACCTGCCAACTGGAAACACATCAAAGTCAGCGTTGCTGAGTGAGTTCTAGTTTTATAATAAAACATACTTTTCTTTCGTAAAACCATTCTTTACTTCCTTTATAAAAACATTCGTTAAATACATGCGTTCACACATCATACGTACACATAGATAATATAATTATTATCTTCCATTACGTTCGTTACAATCATCATTCATCATACATCATTATTTTTCACTTCTTTCTAAATCCTGTCAGGCTTTACCCTCTTCGTGGCACTCAGCCACAATTACTGAGGTCGAATGACAAGGACCCGTTCATACCGTTCTAGATCTAGTCAGACTTTACCCTCTTCGTGGCACTCAGCCACGATTACCGAGGTCGAATGACAAAGATCCGGTTTAGTACATTATTTCACTTCTTTCTAGATCCTGTCAGGCTTTACCCTCTTCATGGCACTCAGCCACGATTACTGAGGTCGAATGACAAGGATCTGTTTCGTACATTATTATGATCATTCATTAACGTTCATTTCATATATTCGTTCTTTCTATCATTACTTTTCTCATTCATCAACTCACGCCATACTCCCGACTCATGTCCGAAGACTGGTACTGTGCCGGGGTCTATACACAAACCCCCGACTCATGTCCAAAGACTGACACAGCACCGTAGTACGCGATTCGTTTCTCTTTCATCTCATCTCAGTCTCACGCACTACTCCCGACTCATGTCCGAAGACTGATACTGTGCTGGGGCCTATACACAAACCCCCGACTCATGTCCATAGACTGATAAAGTACCGTAGTACGCGATCCACTTCTCATTTATCCGGATCCTGTCTCATGCAACACCCCCGACTCATGTCCGAAGACTGATACTGTGCCGGGGCCTGTAACCAAACCCCCGACTTATGTCCGAAGACTGACACAGTACCGGAGTATGTGACAAGGACCTCTTTCGAGTCTGTTGCGACATAGAGTCGCTCACCTCATACATATGCTTGCAAGCCTTTCATTCGTTCATTCATTTATTAATGCATGCATTCATTCATTACGTTTCTCTTTTCATTATCTTCCACTTTACGTTACATAATACTTTCATTACATTCTTTAACGTTCAACGCAAAGCCATGGAAAGATAAACATACATAATAATAATAAGGAACATAAAACATAACATAAACATACATCACCATACAGGGCATCATCATACATACGCATCAATCGTACATCACATCACACACATCATGCATACTATGCATCACACGCACCGCCATGCCTAACGTCACACATAACGTCATACATATCATCATCATCATCAGCTCATCATCATAAATCATTATCATCACACACGCGCCCGACATAACGTCTATGACCTCGAAAGTCAACTTACACAAGCCTTCGAGAACCTCCCGAGTCAAACGCACAACTTCACTTTCCCTCGAAGGTCATAAGATAAACCGTTGCTCTACCAGGCGTATGAACCCTACTTGGGCGTATGGACACCCTCTAGTTGCATGGCCTTTCGGGCGACAGAACCCTTAGGCGAATGGACATCAGGCGAATGGACCCTATGCGAATGGACTATGGGCGAATGGACATCCATGCGTATGGACTCTCAGTCACATAGCTTTCATGCGTATGGCCTTCAGTCGCATGACTTCAAGCGCATGGGCTTCAGTTGCATACCCTTCGTGCGAATGAACCTCAGTCGCATGGCCTCCAGGCGCATGGACATCAGTCGCATAACCTTCATGCGAATGAACCTCAGTCGTGCAATCCTTCAATCGCATGCTTCACAGACACATGAACTTCAGTCGCATGACTATCATGCGTTTGGACCTCAGTCGCATGGCAATCTTGCGCATGGACCTCAGTCATACGCCAATCGGCCGTAAGGCCTAAAATCGCACTCCAGTCGGTCGCCTAGCCCTAGCTGATTCAGAATGCAGTTCATCCCTACTGCAGTCGAGGGTTTTCGGCCTCCAACCCCTTCCAAACCTCTTTTAAGCTCAAATCAACCATCCTAAACCTTAGGGAAACATACCACGACCTCATTCAAGCATAACCACGTAAGAAATCAAGCTCCAAACGCATCAAACACATACACACATGCATAAAAACGGGTTTTCACCCAAAAACTCAAAAATGGGTTTTCAGATGTGTTCGAGCCCCAAAATCAGTTGAAAACGTGTAAAAGAGGGGTCCTAGAACACACCTTAATGATCCCGTCGAGTAGAGCTTCGATTTGACCCGCTACACGATGATTTCCACGCTCGAATCCACCTGAACCAAGCTTTTCTCCTCTTCTCCTCTCTTCTCTTGGCTGAAAAATGAGAAGGATTGGGGTGTCTTCCCCCTTTTATACTCCCATTCATGGAAGTTTCTCTCGTTGGCGAGTTTGGTCCCTCGACTTTGGACTTTATTTCTGTTTCTTCTTTCGTCGGCTTCAAAGAAAATTTCCGGGCATTACAAGTCCACCTCCCTTATATATGTTTCGTCCCCGAGACCTGTTGTTCCTTGAACCATTGCGGGCAATATTGTCTCATCTCTTTTCCAGTCTCTCACCTGGAATTCAATCGCTCTACGTTGTTTATCAACATACGACTTCTGGTCTATCTTTGGCTATCTCCATCAGGGCTTTGATCCTTTCGAGCTTCTCGATCGTAGCCTCAGTCGCCTCAATATTTCCCATACGTCATTTGATGCTGGCCTTCACTTGTAGACAAGTAAGGTATTTACTCACTTACTCCATCATATCACGCTTCATACCTTGCATCGGCCAAATAGGCGATACGTCCACGTTCCCTCTGTTCTCTTTCCTTGCACCGGAGCTTCCTGCCTTCGACTTCTTACAATCTCTGCTCAAGTGTCCAGTCTCGCCACAGTCGTAGCACTTAGCCGTGCGGCAATCCCTCGCCTTGTGGTTTTCCTTCCCACACTGGAAACAGACGTTCAGTCCCCACTTGCATTCCCCCTCATGGTCTCTACCACACTTTTTGCATACTTCTCCTTTTCTTTCTATTCTCTTCCGATCATCGTCCCTCAACGTCGTACCTTCATACACAAATCCACCATCATTGTCTCGCCTTCCTTTCCCCTTCTTAACATAGGCTCGCTCCTCCCCTTCGTCTGTCATCGCCATCGCCCGCTCGTCATACAACCTTCCCGCCAGGTCAACTGCCGACCTAAACGTGCTCGGTCGGGCAGCGATCATGTGCCTGCGGATGTCCGTCGGCAAGCCCTAAATATACCTTTTGATCTTTCGCGAAAGAGGTGTCACCTGATCCGGCACCAGCCGTGCCATTTCATTGAACTTGGTAGTGTATTGCTGATGCGTCATTGTTCCCGCTTCCAGCATCAGGAACTCTCTTTCAACTTTATTCATCTCACGGTGAGGACAGAACTCCTCAATCACCAGTCAACTCTGACCATCTCATCCTTCCAATAGCCCGACTGCCCTCATTGTCCCACCAGCACAAAGCTGAGTCCACGAAAGAGTAAGTATCAAATTTTACATTCTGATCTTCTCGGCATTCGCTGATATTTAAAACAGCTTCCATTTCCCTCACCCATCGGTGAGCAGCAGCAGCAGTGCCATTGCCATCAAAAGTAGGGGGCTTGCATCGTTTAAACTCCCCATAGTTACATCCTCGTGCCACCTCCGGCGCAGGCTCTTCCTCTTCTTCTTCGTCTTCGTCATCAGAGAGAACTGTTTCAGGCTCGGGCCGTCTTCTTTCGCCCGAAGGTGTACCCCTTTCCTTTCTCTCCTCATCTCTAACAGTCTTTATCACTTCGGTCGCTACAGACGGTAGGATCGTCTGCAGGACCTGATGCACTTCCTCCACGACCGCCTCTCTCATCAAGGCCTTCTGATTTGCATTCTCATCACCGCCCTCAGGATGAGGGGTCTTGGGTCCTTCATGAACCACTTCTTCGGCCCTAGGCCATCCTCTTATGACCCGTGGTTTAGCACCACGTCCACCACCACCTCCACCACGAGAAGCTTTTGAAGATCTTCCACCGGCCATACTCTAAACACACTGAAAGATTCAAACACTAACACGGTCATTCAAGAAATAGCTCAGTTTATGTCAAGTATAGTAAGTCCCTAATTACAGTGGCCAGTTGTGATTAGCCACTTACTTTACTCTTCATACCCCAAGCATTACCTGTCCTGACTACATCAGTATCTAAATCTACCAGCAACACATAAACCATATAACATGCGCACGTAATACCGGTTAACTTTACAAAAATACCTGATGGCACGCAACTACTCAGATTGGCATCCAATTCCCTTTCCATCCCATTCTCAGTTTAAGATTAGGTTTTTTAAAATATTTACCCAATTAACTTAAACTTTGGCTCTGATACCAACTTGTAAGGCCCCGTTCCCGGGACGCTTACAGCTGGATCCTCATCGCACATAAAACATATAATTACATTTTCCTTTCATAAATCATTGCAGCGGAAACATTAAAAACAACATTTTCATCTCATCAAAATACTTTTGCAAACTAATACAACCGTTCCTTTAACAATATCATTTTATTTTTATTACAAAAGCATTAAACATAAGGATGCCATCCAAGATACGCTGAGTAGCCGCCCCGTGCCATCCTCAGGAACATACCTGCCAACTGGAAACACATCAAAGTCAGCGTTGCTGAGTGAGTTCTAGTTTTATAATAAAACATACTTTTCTTTCATAAAACCGTTCCTTACTTCCTTTATAAAAACCTTCATCACATACATGCGTTCACACATCATACGTACACATAGATAATATAATTATTATCTTCCATTACGTTCGTTAGAATCATCATTCATCATACATCATTATCTTTCACTTCTTTCTAGATCCTATCAGGATTTACCCTCTTCATGGCACTCAGCCACGATTACTGAGGTCGAATGACTAGGACCCGTTCATACAGTTCTAGATCTGGTCAGACTTTACCCTCTTCGTGGTACTCAGCCACGATTACTGAGGTCGAATGACAGAGATCCCGTTTAGTACATTATTTCACTTCTTTCTAGATCCTGTCAGGCTTTACCCTCTTCATGGCACTCAGCCACGATTACTGAGGTCGAATGACAAGGATCCGTTTCATACATTATTATGATCATTAATTAACATTCATTTCATACATTCGTTCTTTCTATCATTACTTTTTTCATTCATCAACTCACACCATACTCCCGACTCATGTCCAAAGACTGGTACTATGCCGGGGTCTGTACACAAACCCCCGACTCATGTCCGAAGACTGACACAGCACCGGAGTACGCGGTTCGTTTCTCTTTCATCTCATCTCAGTCTCACGCACTACTCCCGACTCATGTCCGAAGACTGATACTGTGTCGGGGTCTGTACACAAACCCCCGACTCATGTCCGAAGACTGACACAGTACCGGAGTACGCGATCCACTTCTCATTTATCCGGATCTTGTCTCATACAACACCCCCGACTCATGTCCGAAGACTGATACTGTGCCGGGGCCTATAACCAAACCCCCGACTTATGTCCGAAGAGTGACAAAGTACCGGAGTATGTGACAAGGACCTCTTTCGAGTCTGTTGCGACACAGAGTCGCTCACCTCATACATATGCTTGCAAGCCTTTCATTTGTTCATTCATTTATTAATGCATGCATTCATTCATTACGTTCCTCTTTTCACTATCTTCCACTTTACGTTACATAATACTTTCATTACATTCTTTAACGTTCAACGCAAAGCCATGGAAAGATAAACATACATAATAATAGTAAGGAACATAAAACATAACATAAACATACATCACCATACAGGGCATCATCATACATACGCATCAATCTTACATCACATCACATACATCATACATACTATGCATCACACGCACCGCCATGCCTAACGTCACACATAACGTCATACATATCGTCATCATCATCAGCTCATCATCATAAATCATTAACATCACACACACGCTCGACATAACGTCTATGACCTCGAAAGTCAACTTACACAAGCCTTTGAGAACCTCCCGAGTCAAACCCACAACTTCACTTTCCCTCGAAGGTCATAAGATTAACCGTTGCTCTTCCGGGCGTATGAACCCTACTTAGGTGTATGGACACCCTCCAGTCGCATGGCCTTTCGGGCGACAGAACACTTAGGCAAATCGACATCAGTCGAATGGACCGTATGCGAATGGACTATGGGCGAATGGACATCCATGTGTATGGACTCTCAGTCGCATAGCATTCATGCGTATGGCCTTCACTCACATGACTTCAGGCACATGGGCTTCAGTCGCATACCCTTCGTGCGAATGAACCTCAGTCGCATGGCCTCCAGGTGCATGGACCTCAGTCGCATAACCTTCATGCGAATGAACCTCAGTCGCACAATCCTTCAATCGCATGCTTCACAGACACATGAACTTCAGTCCCATGACCATCATGCGTTTGGACCTCAGTCGCATGGCAATCGTGCGCATGGACCTCAGTCGCACGCCAATCGGCCGTATGGCCTCCAGTCGCACTCCAGTCGGTCGCCTAGCCCTAGCTGATGCAGAATGCAGTTCATCCCGACTGCAGCCGAGGGTTTTCGGCCTCCAACCCCTTCTAAACCTCTTTTATGCTCAAAGCAACCATCCTAAACCTTAGGGAAACATACCTTGATCTCATTCAAGCATAACCACGCAAGAAATCAAGCTCTAAACGCATCAAACACATACACACATGCATAAAAACGAGTTTTCACCCAAAAACACGAAAATAGGTTTTCAGATGTGTTCCAGCCCCAAAATCAGTTGAAAATGTGTAAAAGAGGGGTCCTAGAACTCACCTTAACAATCCCATCGAGTAGAGCTTCGATTTGACCTGCTACACGATGATTTCCACGCTCGAATCCACCCGAACCAAGCTTTTCTCCTCGTTTTCTCCTTCTCTTCTCCTCTCTTCTCTTGGCTGAAAAATGAGAAGGATTGGGGTGTCTTCCCCCTTTTATACTCCCATTCATCGAAGTTTCTCTCGTTGGCGAGTTTTGGTCCCTCGACTTTGGACTTTATTTCTTTTTCTTCTTTCGTCGGCTTCAAAGAAAATTTCCGGGCGTTACATCGGTTCGTTTGGGGCAAGCAAATCATAAGCAAATCATGGGTGACCGGTTGTTCATATTAACCATTTGGCTTTGTTCGTCTCTTCGTTTCAACTCCCCCCCACTCCAACCCCCCAATCAGAAATTCACCAATAGCCTGTGTTGAAGATTTACGACCTGCCGACCTATGTTTTCTTCTTTCTTTCATTCATTATGTTTTTTTTTATTTAGTTTATTTTAGGCTTAGGTCGAGAATGAGCTATACAATAAAATTTATTTTTTGGTGGTCTATTAGAATGAGTGGGCCTAAAGCCCTAGCTTATTTTTTTAAGCTGTTGAGCCGCCCCTGCGTATTAATTAGATATATGTGGTTGGTGTCTAGTTATATTTATAAAAAACTCAATCTCACCATTATTTCATGTTGTTGTCATCATTTTAGCTAAGTGGATTCTAGATGTAACTAATATTTTATATTTATTTAATGTTTTTATATTTAGTATTCATATTTCATGTGTTAGTGTTGAAAACCTAAACTCCTTATTTGATTGACCAGATTTTAGAAAAAGTTTAGTATCAAGAGTCACCATGTCCATGGATTGATATTTAGTTCTTATCTTTAGCTATATTATTATTTGTTGGATACACTTTTCTTATGTGGTGTTTAGTTCTTTGGTCAAAACTATTTTTAAAAACTAATATATGTGTGAAAATGTTTATTAAAATGCATATATACTATTACGCAAACTAGTATTCTAGTAAAGAGTAATTAGTTATTTTACTTTTACAAATGATGTACTTAGATTATGCATACAACTAATGCAAGTACTTGTACCTATTCAGGTTTTCGTTATTTTCTTAAAACAAATATTATCAATGTTGGATCATAAGAAGGATGAAGCTACTTAAATTTCTAGTTCCATGCTAAATTTCTTATATGCTAAAATGCTCAAGCACTAAACATTTGTGTAATCAGCACTTGTGTATATGCTGATTCACTGCTACATTAGACAAGTCCATCAATGCCAAAAAGTAGTGTGACAACATTCCTGTGCAAGTGCCATTCTTCTTGTACATATTTTTGTAACTAGTAGTAATGCATATTTGTGGTATGTCATAATGTGTATATCAATAGCTGAAACATGCCATTGATCCTAAACCTAGAATAGATTATCAAGATTCATTCTAGAGTTTAGCTTTCATAGTAAAAATTTCTCATAATTATATAGTTTGGAGGTTTGCTTGTTTGCCAACTTGTTTGTACAAGACCAGTTAAATGGGTCAATGCAATAGTTTCACAAGGTGGAGAGATTTAAAACACTTAGTAGATTAAATATGGAACCAGTGTATGATGAAACAAAGAACACAAGTAAAGAACATAACAAGAACAAGATAATATGGTTTTTAAAAATGAGTTATATTGCTCTCAAGTTCTTACAAGTGTTACAAAGCTTAAAAATAAATACAAGTACTTTATACAACATCCTAAAGTCAACCATACTTTGAGGCCAGCTGGAAACATTAATCTAGACAACAAGATCAATGTAAAGCCAAAAGGCAAATTACCTTTTGACAAGTGATTATGACATGTCATAGCTCACATCCTTATCTGTTACAAAAAGGATAAAAATACATAGTTGGAAAGTTACAGACTCAACACTTTAATCTACAGTTAACAATTGCATAAACTTTTCACCAACTCATGCAAGTTGGTGAGTCTTCAGATATGACAGTAGAAATGTGTTTCAACTTTAATCAAAAGTATGTCAGAAAAGACATACCTTATATGTTTTCAGAAGAAATAAGTATCTGGCTTCGGAAGACTTTGTCTTTGAAGCTTTGGAAGACTTCATCTTTGGCTTCGGAAGAATTGGTCTTTTGCCATTGGAAGATTTGATTCTTAGCATAATTCACTGAATTATTTCAAATCTTCTGAAGTAACTTTCATATACTTCACATGTGTATGCTGAGAGCTCTTTGGTTGCATCGTTCTCTAAGTGTAATCCTTACAAACTCCCCCTAGGCTGATGCTACCAAATTTGGAGAACAGAAGCTTGATCTTTATTTGTTGGCAGTGCTCATCAGAATCAAGACTATTCCCTTCATCATCAATTGGTTAGGATTCCTAAGACTTTCAATGTATCTTCACATGTTATAGAGATCATGTAGAGAGAGGTGAAGAATGTTTTGCAAGAACTAGATGTCTTGACCCCCTTGATCTCTAGTGGCATACCATCTGTCTGGGTTAGTAGAAAATACCCAAGACAAGATGGGTCTCTCAGTATCCAGGGACTCTACTATAAGTGGACTTTGTTGAGCAGCCTCTTCTTGAGCGCCCTCAGGATGTTCTGACCCATCCCGAGGTGCAAATGTTGATGCCTTGGACTTCTTCTTCTTCTTATCCCTTCTAATAGCCATCATTTTCCTCTTTCTTTACTTTAACTAAGAAGGCTCGCCTGCAGTGCAAGATTGTTCTTGTTTGTTCTTCTCAGTTGGGTCCTTTTCCTTCACAGGTTCACAAGGAGAAGGATCATGACCCTACTGTGGATTAGAAGATAAAGCTAGTTGTGATGCAGCACTAGGTCCAGGTTGTGTTATGTGTTAGGGTTCAACCTTGATCTCAGCTTCAGGTGCCACCTGACTTGGTGGAGAATGCAAGTCAATAAACTCACCCCTCTTTACCCTCTTCGTGGTACTCAGCCACGATTACTGAGGTCGAATGACAGAGATCCCGTTTAGTACATTATTTCACTTCTTTCTAGATCCTGTCAGGCTTTACCCTCTTCATGGCACTCAGCCACGATTACTGAGGTCGAATGACAAGGATCCGTTTCATACATTATTATGATCATTAATTAACATTCATTTCATACATTCGTTCTTTCTATCATTACTTTTTTCATTCATCAACTCACACCATACTCCCGACTCATGTCCAAAGACTGGTACTATGCCGGGGTCTGTACACAAACCCCCGACTCATGTCCGAAGACTGACACAGCACCGGAGTACGCGGTTCGTTTCTCTTTCATCTCATCTCAGTCTCACGCACTACTCCCGACACATGTCCGAAGACTGATACTGTGTCGGGGTCTGTACACAAACCCCCGACTCATGTCCGAAGACTGACACAGTACCGGAGTACGCGATCCACTTCTCATTTATCCGGATCTTGTCTCATACAACACCCCCGACTCATGTCCGAAGACTGATACTGTGCCGGGGCCTGTAACCAAACCCCCGACTTATGTGCGAAGAGTGACAAAGTACCGGAGTATGTGACAAGGACCTCTTTCGAGTCTGTTGCGACACAGAGTCGCTCACCTCATACATATGCTTGCAAGCCTTTCATTTGTTCATTCATTTATTAATGCATGCATTCATTCATTACGTTCCTCTTTTCACTATCTTCCACTTTACGTTACATAATACTTTCATTACATTCTTTAACGTTCAACGCAAAGCCATGGAAAGATAAACATACATAATAATAGTAAGGAACATAAAACATAACATAAACATACATCACCATACAGGGCATCATCATACATACGCATCAATCTTACATCACATCACATACATCATACATACTATTCATCACACGCACCCCCATGCCTAACGTCACACATAACGTCATACATATCGTCATCATCATCAGCTCATCATCATAAATCATTAACATCACACACACGCTCGACATAACGTCTATGACCTCGAAAGTCAACTTACACAAGCCTTCGAGAACCTCCCGAGTCAAACCCACAACTTCACTTTCCCTCGAAGGTCATAAGATTAACCGTTGCTCTTCCGGGCGTATGAACCCTACTTAGGTGTATGGACACCCTCCAGTCGCATGGCCTTTCGGGCGACTGAACACTTAGGCAAATCGACATCAGTCGAATGGACCGTATGCGAATGGACTATGGGCGAATGGACATCCATGTGTATGGACTCTCAGTCGCATAGCATTCATGCGTATGGCCTTCACTCACATGACTTCAGGCGCATGGGCTTCAGTCGCATACCCTTCGTGCGAATGAACCTCAGTCGCATGGCCTCCAAGTGCATGGACCTCAGTCGCATAACCTTCATGCGAATGAACCTCAGTCGCACAATCCTTCAATCGCATGCTTCACAGACACATGAACTTCAGTCCCATGACCATCATGCGTTTGGACCTCAGTCGCATGGCAATCGTGCGCATGGACCTCAGTCGCACGCAAATCGGCCGTATGGCCTCCAATCGCACTCCAGTCGGTCGCCTAGCCCTAGTTGATGCAGAATGCAGTTCATCCCGACTGCAGCCGAGGGTTTTCGGCCTCCAACCCCTTCTAAACCTCTTTTATGCTCAAAGCAACCATCCTAAACCTTAGGGAAACATACCTTGACCTCATTCAAGCATAACCACGCAAGAAATCAAGCTCTAAACGCATCAAACACATACACACATGCATAAAAACGAGTTTTCACCCAAAAACACGAAAATGGGTTTTCAGATGTGTTCCAGCCCCAAAATCAGTTGAAAATGTGTAAAAGAGGGGTCCTAGAACTCACCTTAACGATCCCATCGAGTAGAGCTTCGATTTGACCTGCTACACGATGATTTCCACGCTCGAATCCACCCGAACCAAGCTTTTCTCCTCGTTTTCTCCTTCTCTTCTCCTCTCTTCTCTTGGCTGAAAAATGAGAAGGATTGGGGTGTCTTCCCCCTTTTATACTCCCATTCATCGAAGTTTCTCTCGTTGGCGAGTTTTGGTCCCTCGACTTTGGACTTTATTTCTATTTCTTCTTTCGTCGGCTTCAAAGAAAATTTCCGGGCGTTACATCGGTTCGTTTGGGGCAAGCAAATCATAAGCAAATCATGGGTGACCGGTTGTTCATATTAACCATTTGGCTTTGTTCGTCTCTTCGTTTCAACTTCCCCCCACTCCAACCCCCCAATCAGAAATTCACCAATAGCCTGTGTTGAAGATTTACGACCTGCCGACCTATGTTTTCTTCTTTCTTTCATTCATTCTGTTTTTTTATTTAGTTTATTTTAGGCTTAGGTCGAGAATGAGCTATACAATAAAATTTATTTTTTGGTGGTCTATTAGAATGAGTGGGCCTAAAGCCCTAGCTTATTTTTTTAAGCTGTTGAGCCGCCCCTGCGTATTAATTAGATATATGTGGTTGGTGTCTAGTTATATTTATAAAAAACTCAATCTCACCATTATTTCATGTTGTTGTCATCATTTTAGCTAAGTGGATTCTAGATGTAACTAATATTTTATATTTATTTAATGTTTTTATATTTAGTATTCATATTTCATGTGTTAGTGTTGAAAACCTAAACTCCTTATTTGATTGACCAGATTTTAGAAAAAGTTTAGTATCAAGAGTCACCATGTCCATGGATTGATATTTAGTTCTTATCTTTAGCTATATTATTATTTGTTGGATACACTTTTCTTATGTGGTGTTTAGTTCTTTGGTCAAAACTATTTTTAAAAACTAATATATGTGTGAAAATGTTTATTAAAATGCATATATACTATTACGCAAACTAGTATTCTAGTAAAGAGTAATTAGTTATTTTACTTTTACAAATGATGTACTTAGATTATGCATACAACTAATGCAAGTACTTCTACCTATTCAGGTTTTCGTTATTTTCTTAAAACAAATATTATCAATGTTGGATCATAAGAAGGATGAAGCTACTTAAATTTCTAGTTCCATGCTAAATTTCTTATATGCTAAAATGCTCAAGCACTAAACATTTGTGTAATCAGCACTTGTGTATATGCTGATTCACTGCTACATTAGACAAGTCCATCAATGCCAAAAAGTAGTGTGACAACATTCCTGTGCAAGTGCCATTCTTCTTGTACATATTTTTGTAACTAGTAGTAATGCATATTTGTGGTATGTCATAATGTGTATATCAATAGCTGAAACATGCCATTGATCCTAAACCTAGAATAGATTATCAAGATTCATTCTAGAGTTTAGCTTTCATAGTAAAAATTTCTCATAATTATATAGTTTGGAGGTTTGCTTGTTTGCCAACTTGTTTGTACAAGACCAGTTAAATGGGTCAATGCAATAGTTTCACAAGGTGGAGAGATTTAAAACACTTAGTAGATTAAATATGGAACCAGTGTATGATGAAACAAAGAACACAAGTAAAGAACATAACAAGAACAAGATAATATGGTTTTTAAAAATGAGTTATATTGCTCTCAAGTTCTTACAAGTGTTACAAAGCTTAAAAATAAATACAAGTACTTTATACAACATCCTAAAGTCAACCATACTTTGAGGCCAGCTGGAAACATTAATCTAGACAACAAGATCAATGTAAAGTCAAAAGGCAAATTACCTTTTGACAAGTGATTATGACATGTCATAGCTCACATCCTTATCTGTTACAAAAAGGATAAAAATACATAGTTGGAAAGTTACAGACTCAACACTTTAATCTACAGTTAACAATTGCATAAACTTTTCACCAACTCATGCAAGTTGGTGAGTCTTCAGATATGACAGTAGAAATGTGTTTCAACTTTAATCAAAAGTATGTCAGAAAAGACATACCTTATATGTTTTCAGAAGAAATAAGTATCTGGCTTCGGAAGACTTTGTCTTTGAAGCTTTGGAAGACTTCATCTTTGGCTTCGGAAGAATTGGTCTTTTGCCATTGGAAGATTTGATTCTTAGCATAATTCACTGAATTATTTCAAATCTTCTGAAGTAACTTTCATATACTTCACATGTGTATGCTGAGAGCTCTTTGGTTGCATCGTTCTCTAAGTGTAATCCTTACAAACTCCCCCTAGGCTGATGCTACCAAATTTGGAGAACAGAAGCTTGATCTTTATTTGTTGGCAGTGCTCATCAGAATCAAGACTATTCCCTTCATCATCAATTGGTTAGGATTCCTAAGACTTTCAATGTATCTTCACATGTTATAGAGATCATGTAGAGAGAGGTGAAGAATGTTTTGCAAGAACTAGATGTCTTGACCCCCTTGATCTCTAGTGGCATACCATCTGTCTGGGTTAGTAGAAAATACCCAAGACAAGATGGGTCTCTCAGTATCCAGGGACTCTACTATAAGTGGACTTTGTTGAGCAGCCTCTTCTTGAGCGCCCTCAGGATGTTCTGACCCATCCCGAGGTGCAAATGTTGATGCCTTGGACTTCTTCTTCTTCTTATCCCTTCTAATAGCCATCATTTTCCTCTTTCTGTACTTTAACTAAGAAGGCTCGCCTGCAGTGGAAGATTGTTCTTGTTTGTTCTTCTCAGTTGGGTCCTTTTCCTTCACAGGTTCACAAGGAGAAGGATCATGACCCTACTGTGGATTAGAAGATAAAGCTAGTTGTGATGCAGCACTAGGTCCAGGTTGTGTTATGTGTTAGGGTTCAACCTTGATCTCAGCTTCAGGTGCCACCTGACTTGGTGGAGAATGCAAGTCAATAAACTCACCCCTCTTGACCTTCTGCTTGATGACTCTAATATGCTCATCTATGGTGGATAGAGACATTGGACAAAGTCTCCTTCCGCAGAATCCATACAGCTTCAAGAAGCTCACCATCTTCTGCCGATCAGCAGACTTCTTCAAATTTGCTCTAAAGGTCGCTCTTGACTTTGCTGCCTCTTCCCTCATCTTCCTCTTAGCAACTGTTTTCTCTTTAGCACTTGTTGTTCAAGCTTCTTAAGGTATTCAAACTCCATGTAATAATAAGATAAAGGAAGAAGGGATGTTGCCTGATAGAGGCCTATGGCACTCAGGTAGGTAATCATATTTTGTATGTCTTGTTATGTACCTACCTGAGTTTGTTGCTTAGTAGCCACAGCCTCTACCTCAAGGCTTTCCTGAACTGGGGAGCGAGTAGAATCTTTGTAGAGTCTCTTTCTTCTCCTTTCTTCTTTGATTATGAGGAGCAGTTCTGCATCCTCAGCCTCCTTTCTCTCCTTTGATAATTCATTGTCAACCAGTTCATTTAGTTCTTCAAAGGGAAGAGAGATGAGTTCATCAATATTGTAGTTCCTTGTCCCGAAATAGTTCAATCTGGCTACCCTTAACTCATCATCTTGAGTGCTTGGCCTGGGGGTAGCCCTGATTGCAGCTTCTATAAAATTAGGGGTATCACTTGAACTCTCTCCCTTTGTATTCTTCTTCTCTCTCTCTCTCTCTCTCTCTCTCTCTCTCTCTCGTCCTCCTAACTCTCCTCAACTGTCAACTTCCTCTTCCTTTTGTTACTCACAAGCCTTTGTAACTCAGGGCTGAGAGAGCTTTGGCTTTTATTACTTGGTGTTGCACTTAAGCTCTAACCAGAGAGAGGCTATGAGACACCTTCACCGGCTAGTGCCTCACTGAGGGTAATAGGTGTTGAAGCAGTTCCAATCTCAAGGTTCATAGGTTCAACTATTGGGCCTTCAACCAAGGTTTCCTCGTCAAAGCTAATCTTAGGGTCCACCTTAGTATCCAGTTGACCAATAGTATTACTTGCTAGTCTCTATCCATATAGATAAGTTCTCAGTCTAAACTCTTCAACTACCCTTTGTTGAATCCTCTCAACTAATCTGTCAGCTTGGCTGGTTTGATTTGGGTTAGCAAGTGACATATTAACTAGAGGAAGACTCTCATATTACTTTAAGATCTGAAAGTTAAAGGCTTCTTGTTGCGCCTGAAATCTAGATAGTACTAGGGCTCTTCTATCAGCATCATACCTCCATCCTATAATATTATTTTTAGCAGGATAGCATAGGGTAGACATGGCCCTTGGTACACCGTCCTCAAATAGGCTTTGAATCAAGGCTTCCACATCAAGTGGTCCTAAGGAGGTTTTTGAGTATGGACAACTGCAAGTGAGGATGGTGAGGCCTTTATGACCATACTCTGAGACGAACTCCCAGCTTCTATGATTATAGGTAGGACTTTCTTCCCTTTTTGGTAGCATCACCATCTTGCATAGGGGAGCTAAGGGTTAGGTCCACCACATCCATAGGTTCTTGTGGTTCTGGTTGAGTTCTCCTTACAGGTTTCTCAGCTAACTTGACCCTGAGATCCGTGATCTCAAGTTGCTGGTCATTGACCTGTCTTTGTAAGGTAGCCACTTGAAATTCTAGGTGACTAACATTTGAAACTAAATAGATGCATGTTTTAGACAATTTTTGCACATTTAGTTTCATCAAAAGAATCGTGGGGGATGAGAGAATAGGACCAAAGTCTTCTTCCATATCACCAACTTGGGGATCTTGGCTGCTCGATTTCCCCTACAGCATGCTAGCTTCAGCAGAAGTGTCAATGGGCTGGGTTGCCATGGTTGAGGTCTTAATGATGAAATTACTTGCAAAAGTGAGAGCCACTTTGTTAGGACCTGGTATTTGAACGAAATACCTAGTGATTAGCGTGTAAACCAGATCAAATAGTGCGGAATCCTATTTGATTGGCGATCCAATCAGTGAGAACACACGAAGAATCAATCAAGAATTGAATCTAACGTTAGAAGTCGATTGGGAATCGATCTAATGTGTTCTGTGAACTTGGAGAACGATTTGGGAGGCTTCTGGACGGCTAGGGTACGTCTAGAGTCGTAATGGTATGAATGCTTACGTTTTTCCACGAATTGGGTCTATTTATAGGTTAGTATTGTTCATTCGTGCGACTGAACCATAAGTATGGTTCAGTCGTGCGATTGAACCATGCGGTTGATTCATCCGCACGACTGAGTGTTTAGTCGTGCGACTGAGCCAATCTTATGTGTCAATCATACGACTGATCCAGTCTCCTGGTTCAGTCGTGCGACTGAGTCAATCGTATGAAGTTATTCATGCGTATGGTCCATTCGCATGGGCCATTCGCATGAGAACTTCATTTAGTTAAGTTTGAACGTTTTAATTAATATAACATTATGTGTAACCATTCAAACAATCACAAACCCAATTAATCAATTCAATATCGACTCATTAATGAAATATTAGACATTACACATCACAAACAATCAATATCATTTCATTAATCATTACACATTACATCATAATCAGACAGACAAGATCTATTACATTACAAATCATGATCTAGGGACATACATGCATCAACAAACTCCCCCTTGGACCTAGATCTCTCTAATCTCTTGTCTTCTGCATCACCTCCTTGTATTTCTTGTACTTCTCCTCTTTGGTGACTCCCGCGTGAATCTCAAACGCGAAGCAGAGTCGTATAACGTTTTGGAACTGGAGGGCTTGTACAATATCTTGCGTGTCATAGAACAGTGGCCACTTGTATAATGTATAGACATCATTAGCCGACAAGTTAGTAAGCCACATCGGGTCAAATACCCTGATCGTATCCATTTGTCCCTCTTTGCTTAGGACTATGACCGCTTCAGCAGTTCTCCAATCATAGTACCACCACTTAAAGTGTGGAGTGAAGTCCTGTGGCATTTCCCTGAGTGGGATTCTCGACATTGTGCGCGGAGGACTCCACTTCAACACTATCTTGGGCTTGCTAGTAATGGCATCAACCTCAGACCTTCTTATGTACCTAGTCGGCTGTTGGGGTCTGAAGTTAACCCATCTGGTGTGGTACTCCTTCTTAAGGGCAGCCTCGAACCAGCCTGACATCTTCCTCGGTTCAGCATACAACAGCTTTAGCTTAGCCAGCTGGTTGAGCTCAAAACCTGGTAGAGTCTTCAGATCATGTGGGAATCTGAAGTACTCTATGCCCTGTTCTCTCTTAACTACATAAGCATTAAGATCATCAAAATACGCCCATGCAATAATCCTGCCAGACACCTTGTGATGTTTCTTGACTTTGTAGAGTTTGGTGTAGGCATCCTTCTTTAGTGCAGCACGTTGGGCTCTAACTTCTTCAAAACATGCAGCCCACTCAGCCTTTCGAATGTCTACATCATCATTTGAGGCTTGGGCTGTTCCTTCTGCCTTCTCAGTTTCCTGCTCCATCTTGTTCAACACCTTAAAAGTATAACTGACGAGGGATTCACCCAGATTGGGGACCACATTTCCCTCATTGTCAGCGTACTAAGGGTACTCCTATGCGGTCATATCTTCGACCTCGACTTCATCAACATCGTTGAGCTCTTCATCACTAGTCGAATCGCATGTTGGAGCATCTTTAACTATTTCATCCGGATTGAGCTTGAAAATCTCTGCGAGTTGCTCGTTAGATAGGTCATGAATTATTTCCCCTTCTTCAGGGGTATAACTCACAGACCTTCTTACGATCCCTTGCAGATCAAGAATCATGGTTAGTTGAGTCTTGACCTATTGAAGGGGAGCAACATCAAACTCATCTCTTTGATAACTTGGATCTGTTTGATTTAAACATTCAACACATAAATCATTAGTAATTAATCAAACAGAAATGCATTAACTTAATATAAACATTCAATACATTGTTTTCAATATAGGATTCAAACACAAAAGTAAATAAATACATAAACATCTAGTCTTTACTTTTATCTTGAATCATAGTCTCATCACTCGGAGGAGCAGAGGTGGTAGCTGATTGGTCATGTCTATTCTTTGGCCCCCTCTCTTGACCTGAAGCAGAGGCCGATGCAGCCGCATCCCCTCCTTCTGCTTCATCATCATCGTCCTTCCCTTCTGTCCTCTCTCCGTCAGTTTACTCCTCATCCTCTGTATCCTCCTCTTCATCCTCATCATCATCTTCATCATCATCATCACCGTCATCTCCATCATCTCCATCCCCTTCCTTGATCTTTAAGGGCTCATCCTTTGATCCCTTGAGCCGCAACATGATGGTCTTGTTGGTGGTCTCCAACTCCTCTATCCTTTTAGCTGATTGGGCATGCTGCTCCTGGAGTTGGGACATCTCTACTCGCTGTGCATCCATCAGCTGGGCCTGCTGCTCTATAACTCGAGCCTGCTCTGCCATCTGGTGAGATTGGGCAGCAGTCAGGTCGGCAAGCTGGCGTATCTAGGCAGCCTTCTCTTCATCTGCAGCTAGTAAGCGCATCACCATCCGGTTGAGCGCTGACAGCTGTTCCTCTACCCCGACTGGAGGTAGAGGTGATCCATAAGAATGTGAGGGATGGGGTGAAGGTCCTGCTTGGTGTGAGGTGGTGGTGGTGGTGGCTGTAGTGAAGATGGGTCGGTGAAATGGTGGAGGTGATGTGGGTGTAAATGATATGGTGGTGGATGGGATCTGTACTGTGGTGGTAGGTATGGTGGTGGTTTGTGGTAGCTGTGGTGGATGTGGTGGCTGTGGTGGTGGATGGTATAGCTGTGGAGTGGTAGTGGTGGCTGTGGTGGTGGAAGTAGAGGCTATGGTAGTAACGAAGGTCAACCGATGCTTCTTCTTCTTCAGACCATGGGGCTGAGCCATCCTCTTCCTCCTCGTCCCTATGGAGGTGGATGCCCCCCCTACAACCCTGCCTGCAGAACCCGGTGCATAACTCGGGTCAGTATCAGTCTCTCTGGAGTCTCTCGGGTGTTCACAAACCACCCGTAGCCCATGTTCTGTGGGAACAACTTTGCTTCCCACAGTTCGCGTGAGGGGCTCCTCATCAGACTCCTCTTCTTCCTCAGCACCATGAACAAAAATTCTGATGAAATCCAGCTGACTCAGCAACCTCTCCAGCTGGGGCAGACACTGGGGGTATAACTTCTGACACAGTGCCTCTTGGTGGAGCAGGCATATCGTCCCCAGCGTCTCCACTATCATCATCATCAGAATCATGAGTTGGTAGAGCAATCTGCTCCATATCGGAATCACTATCATTGTGGCGCCACTTTCTCTTGGCTGGCACCACGTAGTCTTCACGGGCCAGATGCCCAAACAACCTCCTGACAGGGGGTTTCACTTGCTTCCCCCTGTACACCTTCATCCTTCCCAAGGTAGTGTAATCCATGACCTCGAGGACTACTGCATCCTCCTTCTCCTTCGGCAGGGAGGGAAGCTTCTGATCTATAATCATCTGCATAAACCTCGGATTCATGCAGAAGCCCTCCTTCCCTTTCCCCTCAATGTTCTCCACCAGATAGGTGAAGATCATTATGGAGAAGCTGAACGGGTGGTTCAGCACCAACGCAGCATACGCGTTCTGTATCTGATCAGATAGCTCATCAAAGCCTTCCTTCCTGGAAGCTATGCACTTGAGTAGAACATGCGCAAGATACTTGAACTGGGGACAGAGGTTACTCTTGTTGAGTACCCCAGCATTGATGTCTCCAGAGTACTTGGCTCTCAGAAAGCATCCTCTGACTGTGAGGGGATGTAATCGAGTCAGACAATCAGCGTCATCTCCTAACTGTAAAATGATCCTTAGATCCTCCTCTGAGACAGTAATGGCCTCTCCAAAGATCGTACTCCTGATGCAGTGAGGCTCAGAGGATCTATCAACTGTAGCGCCTTCCCACAAGGCCTGCTGAACGGACCTATAAGGAGTACAAGGAGTAGAAATGGCATGTGCAATCCTCGATCTCAGCAGAAATGTGATGATGCCTGAGAAATCAGCAGCGTTTCTGGATGTCAAATCCAGATGAGCACATATGTTATGCTTCGTGCTCATAGTCCATCGACTCGCCATCTGTAACACAAATCAAAATAAACATTAGTACCTTTGGCTAAGAACGTCATGAAACACTTAAACTTGAAGAAAATCTTCCTGTCATGCGATTGAGGTTGTCCGAGTGGAGATCAGTCGTGCGACTGAACAGTGCGACTGGGATTCAGTCGTGCGAATGATCTCATGCGTACGACTGAGTGTGCGACTGGACTCATGCGCATGTAACCGCATGCGGTTACACCAGTCGTGCGACTGAACTTCATACGCATGGTTCAGTCGTGCGATTAGGCAATTCGCACCCTTCAGTCGTGCGATTGAAGTTCATCAACCTGTCCATTCGCATGATGTACTGACTGTTCAATTCAAATTCACTTTTTCACCACTTTTGAGTTTTAGACATCGTTATCTGATTCATTTGACTCGCAATACATTCTTATAACACCTAACGTCTTTAATTTCATCTGTTTGAGTCGTTTAGTTAGGTTATTAAGCCACTTAAGTCTCAGTTCGTTTTCGGGTCTGATTTTACAGATCTGGAGTCAAATTGAGCGTTATTGTGGTTTCTCTTCATCGCAAATTACCTATAAAGTCGATGTATATGATCAGTAATCAAGAAACGGGGGGTTTTTAGAGATCAAATGAAATTTTGGCAGAGTGGTGTTAAGTCGTGCGATTTAGGGTTACTTTGAGGGTGGTGAGTCTCTGCGACCGACTCCCCCTCTATTTATACTAACCCTAGATTCAATCGTGCGACTGAGCTCATACGCACCTATCAGTCGTGCGAGTGGGATTCAGTCGTGCGATTGGGTCAGTTGCCCTTTTTCAGTCGTCCGACTGGCTCTCAGTCGTGCGACTGACTCACTCGTTCGCCCTTAAACATCCGACTGGGCCAATCGTATGGGCCATTCGGTTGGATGGTCCATACTCATGGTCCATTCGTACGAATGACTTCCATTCGTATGATTAGTCCATACGTATGGTCCATTCGTGCGAATGGGTCATACTTATTAAATTTTCTGCCAATTTGAATATTTACATTTAAACCCCTTTTAATTTTTGAAATTAACGTTATGAGCTTTTGATCATCTCAGACATGATCATTTTAACTTGAAAACTTTTTTATCACCTCAGACGTGATCCTTTTAAGCAATTTAGTCACTTCAGATGTGACTCTTTTAAACACTTTGTCACCTCAGACGTGACTCGTTTAAACATTTAAAGCACATGTGGTCATTTCAGACATGACCCTTTTAGTGAGTTGATTCCTTACTGATTTTCCTGATGTAGTCTGACAAACTAGCAAACTAAAACGATTAACTAACTTAGAAAATTTAAACTAAATACTCAAAACAAGACTTGTTTTTGGCTTTTTGTGAGGAATAAATCCTAAGATGGACATCTACGGGATTTGGCTCCGGAATAGACAGCTTCAACTTGGATTGACCACACCTGGACCAATTCAATTTTGGAATCATACAGGCAAGTCACATCATTTGGGACTTATTGTCAAAATCTTTTGATGCTCAATTCTTGGTATTCGTCCAGAGTCATTAGCAACTTTAAGGAATCATACTGGAACTCTTAGATTTTCACATTGATTTGAACTTTCGAGAATTGCAGCCACAATGATTGTCAATATATTTGTTCACTTAAATCCATACACAGACTTTTGACACAGACTGGTGATTGTTTTAGGTTTAATTATTTAAACTAACATTTGTGGATCCCACACTTATATGGTAATCAACATTCCTCAGGAGCTTTTGAGCGGTCGACGGGTATTAGTACAAGAAGAGACTATTCTTAGAGCTTTCAAAGAGAAGCCAGTCCTCAGGTCAGTGCCATCGCACAGCAGAGAGGCGGCAAACAGCAATGAATTCTAGAATATCTAGGTTATGCTTATCCTCAGGTCAGTGCCATCGCATAGCAGAGAGGCACACAACCTATCTCCTTGTTAGAGCAGCTTATATTATTTTGCACAAAATGCACCAACAACATAAGTCATTAGCTTTATAGCATTTGTCTTTCAATTTTTTCTTGCTTTGCTCTAATTATGGTCATCCGCACACATTTGTGGCGTTTACATGCTCATTACCCCTTATTGGAATATTGTTGATTGTGTTAACCAGTGATAAGATGGAAGCCCACATTCAGTTGAAACACTTAGTTTGATCTTGAGATCACCAGTCAGGTCTAATCATCTATTGTGTTGAATCTACCGACATATCATTTGTGGTCTAGCAACCTCTAGGTCTACTTTCTTTGTGTTACCTTAGGAGTTATCAGTTTTTCTATCATCTTCCCTTTTATATTGCTTAGACTACACAGGCTTATACTTTGAATTTTTGCATCTTTTCTAAAATTAAATTTTAAAGTCCCTCTTGATTTGTTCCTATGTACTATCATTTTCCAAAGGTTTTGAATCGGTATCACAGATATGATCTACCTTATATCAGCTATCCACTCCTTCTCCCTAACCGAGGCGTAATCAGCTGAATATAGCTGATTTCGGGTTTGTACTCCTGATCTGACATCCCCAATGACATTGTCAAGGGGATGATAGACGTTTAGTCGTGATCCTAGAGTAGTAGGAACAGCTACCTCAGAGCCAAGATTATGAACATTTGGTTCTGCATCAGAGGTAGTTGGAGTTTGAGGTTCCGAAGTCGAAGGTGCATCACTGGTAGATGCTTGTTGACTTTCAGGAACTGGAACCTGTTCCTCCTGACTGTTCTAGTCATCTGCTTCAGCTACATCTTCAGAGGAGGAGTCACTGTCATCGACTACTCCCCCTGACTGAGTAGATGATTCTCCCTGTGAGCTAGATGGTGTATTCAAAATATCATACATCATCCTAGTGGCTAACTCATCATCCGAGGGAGAGAGAGGGATGTTGAAGGACTTGAAGAATCCATCATAGTCGAAGAAGTAAGCGGGTCCTTTCCAGTAGGTGGTGTGGTATATCGCTGAACGTCAACATTACACCACACTTCTACAAGACCCGTTGAGTTGTTGTAAACTCGCTTGTTCGGTATGTTGTATCCTAGAAAGATTCCTTCATCCGCCTTCTCGCTGAATTTGCCTTCTTGTGTCTTCTTCAGAAGTGTGCACGGCACGCCAAAAGGTTCAAGATACTCAAAATTCGGTTTGCGTCTTTGTAGTAGCTCGTAACATGTCTTTCCGTGGCGCTTGACTATCAGGACTCGATTCAGTGTATAACATGCATTCGCCACTGCCTCATTCCAGAATTGGATAGGCAGTTTCGAGTTTGCCAGCATAGTCCGTGCTGTCTCTATCAAGCTTCTGTTCTTTCTCTCAGCAACGCCATTCATCTGAGGCGTGTAGGCAGAAGTGAATTGATGCACAATTCCCTTTTCCTTGCAGTATGCCTCCATCCACTGGTTCTTGAATTCTGTCCCGTTGTCTGAGCGTACTTGTCTAACCTTCAGCTTGTAGAGAGATTCCAGTGTGGTTACTAACTCCTTGAATGACTCAAATGTTTCTGATTTGGATTTCAGAAACATTACCCAAGTGAACCTTGACTAGTCATCAGTGACCACAAAACAGTACAAGTCGCCTGCAATGCTCTTTGTACTGACTGGACCAAACAGATCCATGTGAAGAAGTTCAAGAGGAAGTTCTATTGAATGAACTTTCTTTTCCTTATGAGACTTCTTCGTCTGTTTGCCTTTCTTGCAAGCTACACAAAAGTCAGGAAGCTGGAAGTTCTTGACATTAACTCCTCTCACCAGATCCTTCTGAATCAAGTGATTCATCTTCCTTTGACTAATGTGTCCCATTCTCCTATGCCAGGAGATGGAATCCTTCTCAGTAGCTTTAGATAGAAAGCACTAAACCTCATGATCCGTTGTAGCAGCTGTTGACAGATCCAAGACATAAAGGTCTTTATATCTTGAAGCAGTCATCAGAACTTGGTCCTCTGGGATCACGTAATCTTTCTTCAGCACGTAACACTTCTTGTTGTCGAAAATGACCTTAATCCTTTATCACAGATTTGGGAAACAGAAAGTAAGTTATTTTGAAGTTGTTGAACGTAGTTCACCTTATCAAACTTAACTTTCTGATTTCCCACTTCTCCCTAAGCTGTGATATAACCTCCCTTGTTTCTAGCAAAGGAAACATGCCCTCCTTTTATTTGCTTGACGTTTGATAAAAGGGCCCTATTTCCTGTCATGTTCCTGGATGCTCCGCTGTCTACAATCCACGTGTTAGTCTCAGCAGTGTATCGAACACCCTGCACATACAAAGTAAACAATTAGTTTAGGTTAGGAACCCAAGCCTTTACTGGCTTGGGTTTCCTAGAGGCATCACACATCATAAATTCCACCCATTGACCCTTAGAGGGTGAGGGTAGCTCAGGTTCCTTCTTGTCATCAGTATCAGACACGCAGGATGACTTCTCTTTCCATAAGCCAGATTTGTGCAAGGCCTGTTTATGATAAACAGTCGACTGGCTTACAGGTTGAACTTTAGGTTCACTAGTTCTTCTAGGTGGAGTCAGAGAACTCCTCTTAGAAGACCTAGGCTTTGAATCCTGAAGTTCAATCTTCTTCCTAGGTGTCTGATAGAAAGGACAATAGGAAGCAATGTGTTCACATTCTCCACAGTTGTAGCATGACTGGCTATCAACTTTATGAGTAAACTTTCTTTGTGGAGAAGTGTGTGACACTCTAGTAACATCAATCACTTTAGGTTTTGACTCTGGTTCTTTTGATGTTTTCTCTGGTTTAACAAAGTTAACTGTTTTAACATGTTTAACATCTTTTTCTTTTTGGTTAATTGGTTTTTGACTTGAAGCATGTGAAAAATTAACATTAGAAGTCTTTTTAGGTTCTGATTTGACTCTGTTTGACCCTGACATTAAGTTAACCTTTTCAAATTCCTTTTCCAGATTAACACAAGGCAATTTACCCTTTGCCTTTGAAGTGGCCTCCTTTTGTTTGTTTCCAGATTCAATAGATGAACATGAGGTATCTGGATCACTAACAAGAGGAGTAGACACCACATGATCCTTGATGAGGTTATTATTTACTGGTCTAGTCTTAGTGTTCATCAAGGTCTCAGGTGGTGGTGGAACCACTTTGTAACCCAATCCCTCCCCGTTATTCCTTTCTCTCACTAAGTGTTGAACTATGTGTGAAGAACTAGTCCAACTATGCAGTTTCTGTTTTAATGAGTTTACTTTTACTTCTAGAACTGCCTTTTGTTTCTTAGTGTCTTCTAGGGAGTTTAGATAGTACCTACTGTCATTAGCTTGGTTAAAGGCAACTACTTCGGTTTCCCTAAGCTGTTTAGTCAAAAGCTCTATCTTTTCTTTATAACTATGCTCATTTTGTTTTAATACTCTATTAGCCTCAGTGCACAGTTGCAAGTCTTTTACTAAGTTATCATTATGATCTAATAACCTAGCAAATTTTTCATCTATGCTATTCCTAAAAGTATCACAATCAGAACAAGCATGATTATTAAACATTTGGTCAGTAGTACTTACCTGAGTTGGTTCAGAAGTGTTAGCCATCAACGCAGCATCAGATGTCTCTGGTTCTGGTGATTCTGTCTTTTCTGTCTCTGACATGGAAGTCTCCTCTTTAGGCTTGTAACTGACCTCGGTTGCAGTTGCTTCTTCACTGTGTGACATCGCTATCTCAACTGCTAGATCACCTTCACTCGCCGAATCATCATCAATATCTTCTACACTTGCAATGTTTGATTCCCCTGGTGAGACAAAACTAAAGCTCCAATCCTGTCCTTCATCATCATGAGCAGTCAAGGCTTTTGGATCCTTGCTTGATAAAGTAGAACTGGAAGCTTGCTTGTCTTGGCGAGTGAAGGACGAGAACGGGTTCCCGTTACCCGTCTTCTTTGGCTTGACACATTCTCTTGAAGTGCCCCTTCTCTCCACAGTTGAAGCAGGTCACTTTGCTCTTGTCAAAGCGAAATGTTGTATCCTTAGTAGCTACCAAGTTCTGTCCGGTCTTTTTAACAAACTTCTTCGCCCTCCGGACAGCACTAGCTAAGGCCCACATTATGTCCATCCTCTCAAGCTCCATTTTGTCCACCTGCTCGTAGTCCTCGTCTGCCAGATGGCAGTTTCCAATCTTCCCTGCAACAAGTCCATCATATGAATGAACCACTGCTGCCAAAAGATCCATATGCTCTCGAGCTACTTCCACAGTCACATTACCGAGGTTCTCGGTCTTCAGTTTAGTAGCACTTGCTTCCGATCCAATATAGTGGGTACAAGAAGACCCTGACGTGTCTGATCCTGAAGGAGAAGCATGTGAAGGACCCGACGAGCTAGACACAAATGCAGTCTGGAGAGGTGCTCCAGATGTCTTAGCTTGAGGCGTGGCGTTGTACAAAGCTGGATTTTGAGTGTACGAAGACTTCTGAGCTCTGTACTTCATCCTTAGTGCTTCTTCTCGCAACTTAAGAATGAAGTCATTAATATCCAGCTTTGCAAGCATTCCATTCTGTCTCAGGTTAGACACGAATGAAGCCCACTTTTCAGGCAATCCGTCTGCAAAGTTACTAACTTTCTCTTCCATGGTAGTTTCCACCCCATGTGTATGCAGTTCGCTCATCAAATGGTAGAATCGATCGATGACGTCGTCTAAACTCTCATTACCAATCGATGAGAAGTTATCGAATTCCTTCTTTAACTCCTTGGCCTTGATTGCCTTCAACGAAGCATTCCCGTCGTACCTCTTCTCTAGCTTATCCTAAAGTTTCTTGGACTGCCTATTATCTGAGTACTGGTGGAATATGTCTTTGGGGATAGACTGTGTAATCAATGCATAAACTCTTTTCTCTGCATTGTACTTAACTTTCTGCGCGTCCGTCATCCCTCCTAACGTTAGCTTAACTCCATCAACTCCCACCGGTGTACTATATCCAATCTCGATGGCTTCCCACAGATACGGATCGAGGTAGATCTCAAAACGTTGTTTCCAGTGAGGAAACTCATCTAAAGTCAAGAGCTTTGGTGGTTTATTATGATTACCCACCTCACTCTCAAGCAACAGCAGGTTCTGTATCCTAGAGTCCTTCCCAGCAGTAAAGGCTGACATCTGATCTTCCATGGCGATTAACTTTAAGTCTAATCAAACAAAACTTTCACTGATGCGACTGAAGGATGCGAATGGTTTAGTCGTGCGTATGAACTCTGCGACTGGTTCAATCGTGCGGCTGAACTGAGCGATTGGTTCAGTCGTGCGAATGAATCTGATGCGTATGAGCTATGCGAACGAACTGTTCAATCGGACGAATGAAGGTGCGACTAGGTCCAATCGTGCGAATGGGCAATGCGAATGGAGTCCAGTTGTGCGAATGGGTCACTCGTGCGACTGAAGCTGCTGTTTTGCGAAATTTTCTAGGTTTGACGTGTTTCAGCCGTAAAAATTCGAAATTTCGCAAGTTCTAATTGCCTAAGTCCGTAGAAACCAAACTTTGATGAGCAGGGAACGTCCAAGATCACTTTTGACACCAAAGATTGCGTTTTTAGTGCAAAAACACAAACTTTTATGCAATTTTGATTGAATCACACGTAATCAAGAGCCAAAGCTCTGATACCACTTGTTAGGACCTGGTATTTGAACGAAATACCTAGTGATTAGCGTGTAAACCAGATCAAATAGTGCGGAATCCTATTTGATTGCCGATCCAATCAGTGAGAACACACGAAGAATCAATCAAGAATTGAATCTAACTTTAGAAGTCGATTGGGAATCGATCTAATGTGTTCTGTGAACTTGGAGAACGATTTGGGAGGCTTCTGGACGGCTAGGGTACATCTGGAGTCGTAATGGTATGAATGCTTACGTTTTTCCACGAATTGGGTCTATTTATAGGTTAGTATTGTTCATTCGTGCAACTGAACCATAAGTATGGTTCAGTCGTGCGATTGAACCATGCGGTTGATTCATCCGCACGACTGAGTGTTTAGTCGTGCGACTGAGCCAATCTTATGTGTCAATCATACGACTGATCCAGTCTCCTGGTTCAGTCGTGCGACTGAGTCAATCGTACGAAGTTATTCATGCGTATGGTCCATTCGCATGGGCCATTCGCATGAGAACTTCATTTAGTTAAGTTTGAACGTTTTAATTAATATAACATTATGTGTAACCATTCAAACAATCACAAACCCAATTAATCAATTCAATATCGACACATTAATGAAATATTAGACATTACACATCACAAACAATCAATATCATTTCATTAATCATTACACATTACATCATAATCAGACAGACAAGATCTATTACATTACAAATCATGATCTAGGGACATACATGCATCAACACACTTCTTTATGGATTTACAATACATATTCAGGAGCACTCATCTCTCCTTGAATAAGGGTGGAGAAAGGAGACTCATGGTACTCACTGAAGCCCATGTCTTTATCATCATAGAATTCTAGTTTGGGGATTGGTTAGTTAAGATCTAAAGGCTGGGATGGTAGCTTTCCTCTTAAGGTTGATCACTAGAGTTTTAAGACTCATAGTGAAGGTTTAAGGATGGGCTAATTAGCTCATCAGGCTGAGCATGAGAAACCTCAGCAATGATCAAAGAAATGATGGAGTGGTCTGCTCCTCAAGGGAAGTGGGAGCTCTTGGTGCCACTTCCTCTTGTATGGGTGAGTGTATGGGGGCCTGCACTTCCTGAGTAGTTTGTACAAAGGTTCGTTTGGATCTTCTTGAGTAGGTGAAGGTGATTTGTGGTTGTGTGGATGGTGCAGATTTAGAAGGTGTGGGTTCAACATTAGCTTGTGCTGCCAAGTTGTCAGGTTGAACTCTAACATCTTTTGGACCAGGGCTGTTTCTACTCCTAAGAAGCCTCGGGCTTCGTATGTCCTAATTCAAGAATATTACGTGTTTCCCTTCAATGTGAGCACAGTTCATAGTTAAGAATGTGTTGAACATATCAAGGGAACATATAATATTCTATGGAATCCAAGTTAGTAAGTATGTTTGTACAAATAAACTAAGAGTACCTGAACTTGACCCCTTGAACCATCCCATGAACTATGTAGGATAGATCCTCAAGAATTTAGTCCTAAACTCCACGTTTGTTGGACAGAGAATCGATGACCACATGGAGTAGGTACTTCCATTGAGAGGAAATCTTACCTTTTATTGAAGATTCTTACTGAGTAGTCCCCTTTATAGCCCATCTGCCGTAATGAGTTGTTTACAACAGATTTAGGGAAAGACTATTATCCTTCTTCATCATCCTGCCTCATATGAGAGTTGATGGTGGCTGGAGTGACGAAAATTGTCTTCCCCTGCATTGTAATAGACAGTGCCTTCTCACCGTCCAAGATGACCTCTTGAAATGTCCTCCAGAACTCTAGAAGTTGATCTTCATACGGAGGAGGGTCTATAATAAGTGCAGTGAGGTAGTTGGAATGAGACAAGAAGCAGCAGACAACTGAGATACCTGGATCTTTCTAAGATGATAACAAAGCAACTTGGTTGTGTTGCCTGTTTAAGTGCATGGAAAAATTTGGTTGGCTTAAGGGATCAAGGTTGGCTATTTTGAGTAGCTTAGAAGTGAAGGAAGGTAAGAACAAAGGCGGTTTGTGGGTAAATTTAGGTTATGAACTTTTGTAGATGAAGGAGAAGGTAGAGAGGTAACCGTTATGGGTATATTTATATAATTGGATCTGAGAAAAAGTTAATGCAAAAGGATAAACTTTGAAATCTGGATGTCGGTCCCACCTACGAAAAAGTGCCAAAAGGTAGTCTTCTTGGAAGTCAAAAATCTTCCAAAGGTAATTTGTCTTCGGAAGTGTTGAGAAAACTTTCAAAGCCATTTTGACTTCGGAAGATATTCCTTAGCTTGATAAAAAATTTTCTTCGGAAGAAAATACTTAGAGTATCTTTGCTTCTGAGATATATTTGGTTTCGGAAGATATTAAACTTTAGAATATTCATTCAAAGGATGAATAAAGCTTATGAGCCGTAATTACTTTCGGAAGAAAATTGTCATTCAAAACATATAAGTACTTAGAAGCACATTTAATCTTTGGAAGATATCTCAAAATTTCTTTCAAAGATAAATTTCTTATGTGACATCCCCGATTTTTGGGCCTGGAAAAGTTTTTTAAGAAACCCACATGGCGCACATATTATATGGGCTTTGACCTATCAAATAGATATGGGCCTTGGGCCTGTACCTTAATAGGCTTAGAATTCAATAAAACTTGAATAGGCTTGGCCCAACCATACGTCATTGGGGTCAACCCAACCTTACATCATTGGGCTTGACCCAAACCACCAAACCTAATAAGAATCCTAGATAGTTCATCGCTACGAACTAGATAATAATACTGGTCGTGCAAAACAATCTAATAAACAATGAATTGTGAAAGAAACTACAAATTCAGTAGATACATGACCTAATACATGAGAACAAATGAAAATTACTCGTAACAAGGATAACACTTCTTCAATGTTTATACTTAACAATCGTATATGCACAAACACACATAAAAAAACACTAAATAATTTTATAATCTGATATATACATGAAATGATAACAAACATATTTAAATATAACAAATAGTTAAATAAAAACATGATCATTACACTAGTACAATTGAAATTACTACACTAGTACATATATAAAGTAAATATAAACTACCTATGACAACCATGATCAGAAACGATAAATAAATACTTGTAATTGATATAAACACCTTATGTAAAATCACCTATGCAGCCTGATGGGTGCAGATAGTATATATATTTTGATAAAGACTTATTGCACAGATTCAGTTTTAATTGGTTATTACTAATACTAAACCACACACACAAAAGGCAGTGTACCTGTCGTGTGGTAATATAGTGTTGGTAAGAACCGAGTATCAATCCGTGGACACACCTAGCCTACTCAACAAACTTGATGTTTGAGTATCAGATTTGGTTTTTGTTAAAGAAAGTGATAATTTGCATTTGGAAAGATTTTTAGGGTTTAAAAATAAACAATAATAGAAAGAAAGTAAACTAAGATTTGAAGCGTTTGGATTTAAAACCAGGGAATAAAAGTTATCATCCTAATTAGACTCCACTTATGTAATTGTGATGAATTGGTGGTGTGATTTAAAGATATGGATTAATGTAATTATGTTAATGTTTATAAAGATGAGCTGGCGCGATTTCTCGTCTATCCTGCTGCCGTAGTGACTTGATCCTGTTAGGCTGAGTTTACTGCTCAGATCAAAGCCCTAGTAATGTAGGTAAATTTTTTGTGACCTATTTGACATACGATTTCTGAAAACATAACTTAATGTTAAAAAAGAGTTGATCAGGTTCCTTCCTAACATACCATTAATTTTAGAAAACCGTAACAATTACTGAAGTTTCCGAACTAATAAAAGGAAACCCGCAAATGATCACAAAGTTAAATTGATATAATTTCTAATAACCATTTCTAGTTCATTAGCCATGGATTTATTATGAAGATTGGTTTCGCAAATGAAAGTTAATCATACGGTTTTCAACCTTATATGACAATCACAATCACAAACCATAAATTTATAACTTCTCGTTCAAATGTAGATGCTACCCATCAATAGTTTTCCCAAGACCACCATAACATTAACATAATATTTATCACACCATTAGTTCATCACAAATTACATAAGTTTCATCCGATTAGGATGATAAATAGTTTAGCTCATAATGAGCTTGAACATAACAACATATAACAAAGAAGATAGATATGTGATCATCGGTGAAATGGAACAATCAAACCGATAATCCACAATGGATGATGTTTAGATTATCCCAAGCTTCTTCCAAGTGTTGTATGCACCTCCCGAGCCTCCAAATGATCTTGAAGTCTTGATTCCCGAGAGAATTCTGCAGAGTAACTCTCCCACCAAAGCTTGCCAAAAATGGTGAACTTAGGCTTCTATTTATAGGCTTTCTGGAGTGTTTAAGCACGGCCCCGTGCTAGTACAATGCTTACGAAAGTTGGTCGGCTCGTACATGCAGGTTGTGTCGGGCACGGCCCCGTGCTAAATGGGGCACGGCCCCGTGTTGGAGGTGGGGCACGGCCCCGTGCCTTATGGGGAACGGCCCCGTGTCTACTTTTAAGGAATAGTACTTTTTATCCTGTCAGATTTCCAAGCACGGGGGTGTGTTAATTTAGCACGGGGGTGTGTTTCTGGCAAGGTATGGGGGCGTGCTTAATGAGGCACGGCCCCATGCTTGGAGTCCAAAGCTCGGATCACTTCAATTTCTTGTTAAATATACTCCTTTTGTCCATCTTGCCCTTTTTAACACCTGAAAGCACAATTTAACACTTTTAAGTACATTTTCATCATTTTAAGGAAGATATTAAGGAATAATTGATGTGCTTTTGATAGGATTTTTATGTATAATTTGGAGCACATCAAACATCCCCACACTTGAACTTTGCTTGTCCTCAAGCAAAAATCACTTAAAATGACAATTCCACCAAAAATCAAATAAATCAAATTATAAACATGTCTTTCGAGAAATACGCAAGTAAATATTATTTTCATCCAAATATAAATATTCTAAGCACATGTAAAATGATATCCTAGCAAGCAATATGTTGGTTAGTAAAGATTATTATCATGTAAAAATCCACACTTCTTACAAGATGCACTCACACTCGGCTAAATATATAGAGTCATAATCAAGATTAAGTATGACTAATACACTCAATTGCCTAGTATGAATACGTGTGAAATCATATGCTTGTTAAGGGATCAAATCTCCACCTACTTAGATATTTACTTGCATAAATCATTAGGTCTTTGATGGGTTATAACTTGGCTCGGGCTCGGGTATGGAATATTTGGAAAAAGTGGCTAATTGCTAAAGACGACGGTCCTGGCTTATTTTCTAACATAAACTACAAGGAAAGCAATAAAGGTTCCCTATACAATACTTCAAGCTAGAAGGGATATGCTAGCTTGAGGACTCGTTTATGGTCAGCTTGTCAAGACCGTATTTTGCTTTCAAGAACCGTACTTCATCTTTTACCCGAAGATACACAAAACTTTCCTTTCTCAAGGATCGTTCAGCTTGAAGCCTAATAGCACCCAATCGAATTAATTCTGTGTATTCGTATTGGGATTCAGTTTGATTCTTTTTGCATTTTCCATTATGGGACCAATTTCCATAATTCGGGCATCTTTCATATCTTTTTGTCCGTCTCTTTATAACACTTTTGGAAATCCCACAAAATGGCGGAACTTGTTCCTTTTTCGCTATTTCTTTCTTGCGTCAAACGTGAGATTGAAAATTTGTTCGCGGATTTCCGGGGGAAGTCCTGGTTTTGCGTGATGAAGGCAAAAAAGCAAATTGAAATCAAAAGAATACATTCCAGTTCTTTAAGGTCTGCTGGTAAAAGACCAATTTTTTTATTTTTTTATAAGCCAAAAACGTGTCTTTAACGAAAACGAGTTTTGTTGAAGGCTTTTTGGTTAAGTGACTTGGTGACTCGGGTGATTGAAAAATAAAAACGTTTAAGCTCAACGGGGCTAACTAGGGTTGACGTTCGGGTAAGGAAAATTAAAGACAATGGTTGGGGCTCGAATGGTTAAAGTTTCCTAGTGCCTAACTCATATTTATGCAACAAATACTAATTAAGGTCTTGAAATGTATACCCAAAGCAAGTTCTAATCACACGTATCATATGACACCCTCAATTAAATCCAGAATGAAAGTAGAATTGCAATTTGCAAAAGCTTGTTTAAGGCTCAAAAATAAACTCACATACGGATGGAATTGGGTAAAAGTGTTTCATTTTACATGATTAAATATTTTACTAGATTATTGCTTTTAAGGATATCACAAAAAACATTTTCAATTTTATTTGGACGTCATGGATTTACTTCTTTATTTCCCGAAAATGTATATTTATAATTTGGTTTATCAAAAATTATATTAAATTTTTGGTTTCTTGTCACAAAAATTACTTGGTAAGTGATCTTTTCTTAAAAGTTTTAAATTTGGACCTTTTTAGCAAAGTCAAATGCATTATTCCCATCCCCACACTTAAAATTCACATTGTCCTCAATGTGATTAACATATTCAAGATTGAGAAAGGTAATGAAATAACTCCCCTAAAAATGATGAATTTTTCACTTGTGTTTGGTTGCCCTCGCGTTGTTAGAATCCTCGGTATCACCTGAAATGTCACCAATTTATTGAAAGCATTAAAATCCTAAATACACAAAATAAAAACAAAATGACATAAATTAAAAGATAGATTGGCACGAAACAACTGTGTCGGGGCCCCAAAAATGATACGGTTTTCAAGGGCTTTGTGGTGGGATATCCCCCCACTCGTGGAACATTCGGTTTCTAATGTACGGGACATCATTGCTCAAGTCATCGACTCGGGAATGCAGATTTTCGACTCGGTTGAAGGCTCAGTTGGGCATACTCAAATGATCGCCTTGCATGGTCGCTGGTGGTTTGGATTGACCCATAAAGGTCTAGCATGGTTGGGAATTCCCTTGTACGTGAACTTGAAGATCCAGCTCCGGCTCCTTCCGGCTGTATCGGCATGTCGAGGTCCATGATTATTTCTTCGGGATCCGCCGGATCCAGATTTGTCCCTTCTTATCCATGAATCTCGGCTGCCCGTTTGGTAGGCTTGTCACCATGTACATACTTGTACAAATGCTCAAGTCTAACAGTCCCGGCATCACTCCTACAGTTCCCTCAGTGTTATAACCATAGCTTTCGTATAAGTTCAAAATCCAGCTTCCTCCAAACATGGGTGTTGGAGCACCTGCAATCGCATTCCTGGCAAAAAGATTACAAAACAAATACCCAATATTACATGGCAACTGATTAACCATACAATATAAAATAAACAAGTCCCTCAAATTAACAACTCCCTCGCTTTGACCACGAGCTGTTATGGAATGACTGAGTAACCGATGAATGTATCGCAGCAGCGGGTCTCGTATCTGACTGCTTTTTGTTTTACTCGAGTTGAACCCTCTGGTTCCAATCCGCTCCCAAAATGCTTTCCTCATTGCACCACTTTCCGCGTCTTTACTTTCCTCGTCCGGGAAGGTATGGTACGCCGGCATTCCAGATATTGCCTCCTCCTCCATTTCTTCTTCCGTGTAGATTCCAAGATAGACACCGAACAAGGCAATGGATGTTTTATGCCAATGCCCAGCTAGTCTGAATGAAACTACACTATCATCCCAAGGGTCAGAGTCTTTCATGCTAAATTTAAAAGATGCTAAAAATTCAAGAGTTAGTTCATAAACGGAAGGTCTATTTTGTGAGAATAAACGCTTCCACTGAACACTTAATAAATTATTATATCTTTCTAGTTGTCCGACTGTCGCTAGTGTTTCTTCATCTGCTTGTAAGTGGGATCTTTCGACCCTTTGTAGCAGTCTTTGAAGTCTATCATGACACCATCTCTCGCGGCTCCCTTCAAAATGTAAGTAGGGATGATCCATGATCCTGAAATTTTAAAAATAAGTTAATCTAGACAAGACAAATTTCTTGAGCAGTTTCATGATGTTAGTGAAAACCATGTGTTTTTCAAGACATAACATCATAATGATTCAATTCATGTTCAAAAATAGTTAAAAATTTATCATCCAAGGAAAAATTTTTGAACATGGGGGTGCGTTTTGTAAAACGTGGGGGTGCGGTTAACATGTTTAGGCATGAAATCTTGACTCGAGCAATCGTGGTTTTGTTTGTAAATCGTTGATTAAGCATGGGTTTAACATTTTCTTGCTTTAAAAATCAAAGATTATACGTTTAACATTTTAATCATTTGTTAATAATTCAAGATACTCAAAATATATATATATTGTTTTACACCACTTGAGAATTCTTGTAACTTGAACATGATTAACAAAGGTTTCACCAGGAATTATGAAGATAGTCTTGTTAACAATAAAAGAAAACAACTAATTAACTAACTAAACATACTAATAACTAACTAAACATACTAATTAACACTAATCTTCTACAAGAATAAACATGAACAAGTAGTTTCAAAGCATTCATCATTCCATAACACGTTTAAGAACAAGTGTTTACACATAATTGCTAGGATTTCGGTTGTTTAGAGACCTAATCACTAACTACATGTAAATGACTTTCATAATCATAGGAATTAGCATACTAACCTCTTGATCAATTACTCTTGCAAGAACACTTGAAAAGATGAAAGAAAAATGGAATACAAGATGAAATTGAAGGTGGATACGACTTTGCAGGCAAATGAGCTCGGTTTTTAACATGCAAAATTGATGGGAAACAAGACAAAAGGCTGAAAATTGTCAGGTGGTGTCATGTCTTGTCGAGCACGGGGGCGTGCCTCCTTAGGCACGGGGGCGTGCTCATGTGTTATCGTTCGGTTTCAGTCTTTTGTTGTTCCGTTTTTCAGTTTTGCGTGTTATGTAATTTTCCCGATTAAGTTTTATCACTTCCAAATCATCAGAAAAGATACGAAAATAGTCCAATAGTTAAATAACACAAGCCAAATTGAAAATTACATTTCCTAGGGTCCTACGGTTACACGATACGTTTAAAGCCGAGAATCTGAAACAACAAAACCAGACTCTTTAACACGCAACAGCGCACTTAACACATCACAGAATGCTTCTAAAAGAAACCTCCACACATTTCGTGTGGAAGGTTCGGCATGGGGTAGTGAGAAGTGTGCTCAATTCCGCAAGCTGCCGGTTAATGGAAATGAGTTCCTCGCTCATCTGTTGAACTTTTTGGATAAGTTCAGCTAAGCGTTGGGAAGCAACGAGGTTCATTTCAGTCAGTTGCTTGATTAGTTCATGCATCTTGAAGAAATATTCTTGAGTCGTTGGCTCTCGCGTTTCAGAACGCGGTTTCTTCGCAGGATTCCAGTTTGAGCTCCGTGACTTGATTCTTTCATTTTTTCAAACATTTTTAAGCAGGGATGGGTGTGATGAAAGAATGGAACAAGTGTGGTATTTATACACAGGTCGTGGAAAGTGAACACGGGGGCGTGCTTGGCTAGGCATGGCCCCGTGCTTGTCAGATTTCGTCTTAAATTCGACCTGCAACGTTCCAGAGTCGTCAGCGGAGATCGTGGAAAAAATTTGTCAGAGACACGGGGGCGTGCTTGATGAGGCACGGCCCCGTGCTTGTGCTTGTGAAGTCCTAAAAATTTCTAAAAAGTAAGAAAAATTTATGTACAGGTGCCGCGTTTAAGTTTCGGGTCTTCGGCATGACCCTTCCCTACACTTAGTTTTCGTCGGGGCGGAGGTGTAATTCCTCCGAAGGAATCTTGGTTGGTCCATCGTTATACGGTTTCAAATGATGACCATTTACTTTGAAACTTAAACCTGTGTGGTTATAAATTTCAATGGCACCATTCAGAAACACGTTTTGATCGTATAAGGTCCAGACCAACGTGATTTCAGTTTTCCGGGAAATAAACGTAAACGAGAGTTATACAGTAAGACACGTTCTCCCACATGAAATTGTTTTGTGCTCTTTAATCGAGCGTCGTGGAATTTTCTTGTCTTTTCTTTGTAAACCCTAGCGTTTTCGTACGCTTGTTCCCTTAATTCTCCAATTCGTGAATTTGTAGGAATCGATTATCTCCTGCAAGGTCTTGATCTAGGTTCGCTACTTTAAGTGCCCAAAAGGCCTTGTGCTCTAGTTCTACAGGTAGATGACACGACTTCCCATAAACTAGTTTGAACGGTGTTGTGCCGATGGGAGTCTTATAGGCTGTTCGAAAAGCCCATAATGCATCATCTAACTTGGTAGACCAGTCCTTGTGATTTTGACCTACAGTTTTCTCAAGGATTGTTTGATACCTCGGTTAGTGACTTCGGCTTGCCCATTCGCTTGTGGATGGTAAGCAGTTGTAAAGCGATGGTGAACTCCATAATGTGCCATTGCTCTTTCAAGCTGATTGATATAGAAATGAGTTCCTCGGTCACTAATCAGAGCTTTGGGGGCACCAAAACGAGAAAATAGTTTCTTAAGGAATTTAACAACGTTCCTGGCATCATTAGTAGGCAGGGCTTGAGCTTCAGCCCATTTTGAAACGTAATCAACTGCTACCAAGATGTAACGATTGCCAAATGACACCGGGAATGGCCCCATGAAATCAATACCCCATATATCAAATACCTCGCATACTTGAACTGGTTTCTGAGGCATCTCATCCCGTGTTGAGATATTGGTTGCTCTTTGACATGCATCACAGGTGCGTACCATGTTGTGAGCATCCTTGAAAATCGTGGGCCAGTAAAATCCAGAGTCGAATACTTTCTTGGCTGTCAAGGTTGCTCCATGGTGTCCTCCTGTGGGTCCTTCATGACAGTGCCTTAGAATTTGTTCTGCTTCACTTCCGTATACGCATCTTCGAATGAGTTGGTCTGCACCGATTCTGAACAGATACGGGTCCTCCCAATAGTAATGTTTGATATCAGTAAAGAACTTCTTCTTTTGCTGATAAGTCATTCCTTTGAGAGGATTCCGCTTGCTAAGTAATTTGCAAATCAGCGAACCAAGGATGTTCATCGATTGAGGATTGAATGTGCATAAGGAATTCGTGAGGAAAATTGTCGTTTATTTTGGCTTCCTCAGTTTGTGAAGGACTTGAATCCTCAAGACGCGGAGATGATCAGCCGCTAGATTTTCCGCTCCTTTCTTATCACGAATTTCGATATCAAATTCTTGAAGCAGAAGAATCCAACGAATCAATCTCGGCTTTGCATCTTGTTTGTTGAACAAATAACGAAGGGCTGCATGATCGGTGTAAACAATTGTTTTTGAAAGGATGAGATACGAGCGGAATTGTCGAATGCGAAAACTACCGCAAGAAGTTTTTTTTCGGTGGTAGTGTAGTTTTCTTGTGCGTCGTTTAGGGTTTTGCTCGCATAATGAATTGGGTGAAATTGCTTGTCTTTCCTCTGTCCTAATACAGCTCCTACCGCGAAATCGCTTGCATCGCACATGAGTTCAAATGGTAGCGTCCAATCTGGAGAAACCATGATTGGAGCAGTTACCAGTCTCTCCTTAAGCAATTTGAATGCACTAATGCATTCATCAGAAAATACGAATTGCGCGTCTTTCTCCAGAAGTTGAGTCATTGGTCGAGCGATTTTTGAGAAATCTTTGATGAAACGACGGTAGAATCCTGCATGTCCTAGGAAACTTCTGATGTCTTTCACGGTTGTGGGATGCGGAAGTTTAGAAATAGTGTCGACTTTGGCTTGATCGACTTCAAGCCCCGCTCGAGAGATTTTGTGTCCTAACACTATTCCTTCCGTAACCATGAAGTGGCACTTTTCCCAATTTAAAACAAGGTTGGAGTCTTCACATCTAACTAGCATCTTTTCCAGATTTTCAAGACATTGCTCAAATGAGTTTCCAAAGATGGAGAAATCATCCATGAAAACTTCCATTGAGTGTTCAATCATGTCATGAAAAATTGCTACCATGCATCTTTGAAATGTAGCAGGAGCATTACACAATCCAAAGGGCATTCGCCGATAAGCAAATGTGCCATATGGACAAGTGAATGTCGTCTTCTCTTGATCTTGGGAGCAATAGGAATTTGGAAATAACCTGAGAAACCATCCAGGAAACAATAGAACATTTTTCCAGACAATCTCTCAAGCATTTGGTCGATGAAAGGGATAGAGGAGTGATCTTTCCTTGTGGCGTCATTGAGTTTGCGATAGTCTATGCAAACTCTCCATCCTGTAACCGTACGAGTGGGAATAAGCTCATTCTTCTCGTTAGTTACAACAGTCATTCCTCCTTTCTTTGGAACAACTTGGACGGGACTGACCCAAGGCGAATCAGAAATAGGGTAAATCAAACCGGCATCTAGCAGTTTGATTACTTTTTTCTTCACCACCTCTTGCATGCTCGGGTTTAAACGTCTTTGAGGTTGAATGACGGATTTGAAGTTCTCCTCCATCAATATTTTATGAGTGCAAAAGGATGGATTGATTCCCTTGATGTCCATGATTTTCCATGCAATTGCTGTTTGTGTGCCTTAAGCACATTGAGCAACTTGTTCTTCTCATCATTGATAAGGTGGATGAGATTATGACAGGAAGTTGAGATGTGTTTTCAAGAAAAGCGTATTCGAGATGAGATGGAAGTTCTTTGAGCTCTAAAGCTGGAGGGTCTTCGATAGAAGGTTTGGCTTTTGGTTCTAAGTCTTGCTCAATGATCTCAAATGCTTCTTGATGAAATGATGTTTCATCAACTTCAAGTTCTGGAATGATTTGGTTCTCACAGATGGTTCGGTGATTTGGACTTCTATTAATTGAGTGTTGCAAGCTTCATTTTGAAGGGCTTCCTTCAAATGACGGCTTATGATCGAATCGCAAGCATCAACGTAATAGAGTGAGTCATCATGATGTTGAGGGTGACATGGATTGGCCTATATTGAAAGTTACTTCCTCCTCGTCTACTCTAAGCGTGAGTTTGCCTGTACAAACATCAATGAGGGCTCGAACAGTCGCTAAGAAAGGTCGACCTAGGATAAGAGGAACATTTTTGTCCTCATCCATGTCTAGGATCACAAAATCAACGGGAAATACGAATTTGTCAATTTTAACTAAGAGATTTTCAACGATGCCCCTCGGATATTTGACAGAACGGTCTGCTAACTGGATGCTCATACGGGTAGGTCTAGGTTCACCTGGGTTTAATTTTTCAAAAACCGCATAAGGCATAAGGTTAATGCTTGCACCTAAATCAGCTAACGCATTACTGACAGAAAGATTTCTATTAGGCAAGGTATGGTGAAACTTCCTGGATCAGTCATCTTTTGAGGTAGTTTGTTTTGAAGAACTGCAGAGCATTCCTCATTCAAAACCACGTGTGATAACTCTTCCAGCTTCTTTTTGTTTGACAAGACACCTTTTAGAAACTTAGCGTAGTTTGGCATTTGTGCTAAGGCCTCCACCAAGGGCAGATTGATGTGGAGTTGCTTGAACAACCCAAGGAATTTGCCATATTGTCCTCTATTCTTTGTTGTCTCAAACGGCCTGGATATGGAGGTGGTGGAACATAAGGTGGTGGTGGAACGTATTTCTTTGTTTTTTCTTCAATAACAACAGGTTGCTTTTGCTTATCACTCGCATTACTTGGAGTTTCAGTTTCTACTTCTTCAAGGATAGGTTGTAATGCGGGTGCATCACCTTGAGTGGTTTTGCCACTCCTGGTGGTGATGGCTTTGACTTGAGCATTAGGGTTTGTCACAGTGTTGCTAGGCAAAGCTCCTTGAGGTCTTTCAGATAGTTGTTGTGCTATTTGACCTACTTGGTGCTCTATGGTCTGTAATGATGCTTTGTTGCTTTTGATGTCAGCTTCGTTTCTTTGGAACCTCTCCTCATTTCTTCGATCAGATTTCCGGATGTACTCATCTGTGGCTTGTGTGGTTAACAACAATTGCTGCAATAAGTCTTCATTGATGATGCTCCACGGTCTTGGTTACTACTGCTTAGACCTTGGTATGGTGGTTTTTGTTGTTGGTAAGGTGGCCTTCGCTTGAATCCAGATGATTGTTGGTTACTGCCAGCATCTCTGTAATTCGAGTTGCTTCTCCAATTTGAATTGTATGAGTTGTTTGGACCTCCTACGTAGTCAACATCTTCAACCATCATAATGCCTTGTGGGCACTCGTTGGTCTTGTGTGAATTTCCACATGTGTTGCATCGTGTTGGAGTTTTCTTTAGCTCGCTATGCAATTGTTCAAATTTTTTGGTTAGAGCTTCTAATTGGGCTGCAATTATGGTTTGAGAGTCTACTTGATGAATACCTTTAGAACTGGGTTTGGTTCTTAAGGGATTGTAAGCAAAGCTCTTCTTAGCTGCTCTTTCTAAGGCTTGATATGCTTTGTTGGCGTGACACTTCCGAAATCTCCTCCTGCACTTTGGTCTACCGCTTGCTTGTGGGCTCCTCTGATTGCATCGTAAAAGGTTTGACACTGCAGCCACAGATCAAGTCCGTGATGTGGGCATCTCCGAATGAGACTTTTATATCTCTCCCATGCTAAGTGTAATGATTCATCGTCGTCTTGGCGGAAACTTGTGATGCTGCTTCTTAGTTTGGCAGTGCGGTCGGGTGGAAAGTATTTCAAAAGGAATTGTTCAGCCATTTCCGCCCATGTGGTGATGGAACCAGGCGGAAGTGAATCAAGCCAATCGATGGCTCGACCTCGAAGTGAAAATGGAAAAAGTCTTAGTCGAATGGCGTCGTCTGAACAGTTATTGATTTTGAAGGTCGCACAGATACGAAGGAATCGTGAGATGTGAGCATTAGGATCTTCGTCTTGTAACCCATGGAACTGAACAGAGTTTTCTACGAGTTGGATAATACTAGACTTAATCTCGAAATTGTTGGCCGCTATTGCTGGTTGGACAACACTAGACTCATAACCATCTATTGACGGTGTGGCATAGTGTGTCATCTTCATTTCCTCATCTTGGTTAGCCATGTCTTCTTCGGATGGTGTATCTTCCAAAATGTCTTCTTCAATGGTTGGTGCTGCTTGTTGTGATCTTTTGCGCAATCTTTGACGGAAAAGTCGTTCGGGTTCCGGAAGAGGCGGAACAAGTTCAGAACTAGACGAGTCGGACATACACTAACTTAAGGAAGCATAAACTAACTAAGGCTTAAAATGAATCAGGCAAAAATAACTAAACTAACAAAGGCAAACTACCAAAAAAATAAGAATGAATTTTAAACAAAAATATATTAACTAGTTATATGCAAGATAGTCAAAAATTTAGTTTGTCTTTCAAACTGCCGTGTGTCCCCGGCAACGGCGCCAAAAACTTGATGGGTGTAGATAGTATATATATTCTGATAAAGATTTATTGCACAGATTCAGTTTTAATTGGTTATTACTAATACTAAACCACACACACAAAAGGCAGTGTACCTGTCGTGTGGTAATATAGTGTTGGTAAGAACCGAGTATCAATCCGTGGACACACCTAGCCTACTCAACAAACTTGATGTTGACCAATCAGATTTGGTTTTTGTTAAAGAAAGTGATAATTTGCATTTGGAAAGATTTTTAGGGTTTAAAAATAATCAATAATAGAAAGAAAGTAAACTAAGATTTGAAGCGTTTGGATTTAAAACCAGGGAATAAAAGTTATCATCCTAATTAGACTCCACTTATGTAATTGTGATGAATTGGTGGTGTGATTTAAAAATATGGATTGTTGTAATTATGTTAATGTTTATAAAGATGAGCTGGCGCGATTTCTCGTCTATCCTACTGCCGTAGTGACTTGATCCTGTCAGGCTGAGTTTACTGCTTAGATCAAAGCCCTAGTAATGTAGGTAAATCTTTTGTGACCTATTTGACATACGATTTCTAAAAACATAACTTAATGTTAAAAAGAGAGTTGATCAGGTTCCTTCCTAACATACCATTAATTTTAGAAAACCGTAACAATTACTGAAGTTTCCGAACTAATAAAAGGGAACCCGCAAATGATCAGAAAGTTAAAGTGATATGATTATTAATAACCATTTCTAGTTCATTAGCCATGGATTTATTATGAAGACTGGTTTCGCGAATGAAAGTTAATCATACGGTTTTCAACCTTGTATGACAATCACAATCACAAACCATAAATTTATAACTTCCCATTCAAATGTAGATGCTACCCATCAATAGTTTTCCCAAGACCACCATAACATTAACATAATATTTATCACACCATTAGTTCATCACAAATTACATAAGTTTCATCCGATTAGGATGATAAATAGAGTTTAGCTCATAATGAGCTTGAACATAACAACATATAACAAAGAAGATAGATATGTGATCATCGGTGAAATGGAACAATCAAATCGATAATCCACAATGGATGATGTTTACATGATCCCAAGCTTCTTCCAAGTGTTGTATGCACCTCCCGAGCCTCCAAATGATCTTGAAGTCTTGATTCCCGAGAGAATTCTGCAGAGTAACTCTCCACCAAAGCTTGCCAAAAATGGTGAACTTAGGCTTCTATTTATAGGCTTTCCGGATGTTTAAGCACGGCGCCGTGCCTAAGAGGCATGGTCCTGTGCTAGTACAATGCTTACGAAAGTTGGTCGGCTCGTACATGCAGGTTGTGTCGGGCACGACCACGTGCTAAATGGGGCACGACCCCGTGTTGGAGGTGGGGCACGGCCCCGTGCCTTATGGGGCACGACCCCGTGTCTACTTTTAGGAAACAGTACTTTTTATCCTGTCAGATGTCCAAGCATGGGGGTGTGTTAATTTAGCACGGGGGTGTGTTTCTTGCAAGGTATGGGGGCGTGCTTAATGAGGCACGGCCCCATGCTTGGAGTCCAAAGCTCGGATCACTTCAATTTCTTGTTAAATATACTCCTTTTGTCCATCTTGCCCTTTTTAACACCTGAAAACACAATTTAACACTTTTAAGTACATTTTCATTATTTTAAGGAAGATATTAAGGAATAATTGATGTGCTTTTGATAGGATTTTTATGTATAATTTGGAGCACATCACAGCCATAAGTTATAAAAATATGTATTTAACTTATTAGAAGATCTTTTAAGATCATATAAAATCCATTAAAATCTGCATAAGATTCTATGAAAGACACAAGCAATGTCACCCATTGGGCCTTCACCTAGCCTAAACCTTTCCATATGTTTATAAATCTTCTAAAAATCTAAGTAATATCTTGGATAGTCTACAAGAATTTAATCCATTGGATCAGCCCCCTCTATCCTACCCTATCTAATCTCATAGTGGGTGTTTGGGATTGCTTATTAAAACTCATTTTAACTTTTGAAAAGAAGATAAGTTATAAGGAGGTGAAAATGTGTTTGGATGGAGATGAAGGTGTGAGAAGGAGAAGAAGTTTTTGAGAAGTTAAAAATTCTAACTACTCAAAACTCCTTTTGAGAAAAGGAGTTGTAGCTAAGCAATCCCAATCATGGCCATAATTCAGCCACGACAAGAATAAAGCAACCAATCTTCAAAAGTGCACTAACCAAGAAATATCTCCATATCTTTTCTCTCTTATTCTTTTTAACTAACTTTTATAGGGCATAACTCACTCCACATTTCACCAAATTATGCGATTCTTTTTCTAGAATCACTATCAACCTCTCCTCTAACTTTCCCAACCAATGTCACTCAAATCCACCAAGATTTCAACCTTAAACCAGCTTCATAGCAAGACTGCGTAGAAACCGGGACTGATGTGCTATCCTGACTTTATCACCCAGTTTAAGGTAGCAAGCGAACTCTAAATCATGTAATTCTTTTCCTACCACATTTGTTTTGGTCAAAAACCTAGGTGCATTGGAGATCTAGATTCAACTCAATTTTATCAACAAAAGGATGCATAATTCAGTTTTCAACCTTCCATTCTTAACATAGTTTCTATTTCTATTTTCTTTACTTATCATCACGTACCTTGTGCATCCAAGATGTAACCAAGAAACTCAAAAACTTTTGGACTCCCCACTCCTTCCTTTTCTCTTGGCCAATCCATGCAACACACACGCACACCACACTTCAAAACTTTCTAAAACACCCTCTTGAACTCTCTCTAAGTACACCATTAAACACCCATCTAAACCCTTAATGCACCTGCATATTTCAGCCCCATTTGAGGCACTAATCTACCGCTACAATTCGTCATCTCAATATCCACAAGGCCACCATAAGTTAAGGTAAGATCACACACACTATATATCTACACCATAAACTTGCACAAACTCTTTCATTCTACTCCTTCATGAACTTGTTCTAATCATTTGTTTTAAACAGCTTCTTGAAACCATATTCAAGTCTCCACAACATCCTTGAATCCCTCTGAATCATCCATCACGTCAAGGTAACTAGACACAACTCGAAAATACGTGAAATATCGCTTGTAATCACTTCTATTACACAACAAACCCTATGACACCCTGAACTTCTTATGAACACTTAATATATCATATTATTCAGTAACTAAAAGATGTAAGATCTTTCTCATAACTCTCGTTGGTCACAAGGGCGGTTTTGATAAATATAATGCAGCCAAAAAACCCGGTTTTCACAAAAAATATAAAAGTATATTATATAAGTTCAAAAGCTATGATCTAAATATTTTTGGAAGTTAATAGTGACTATATTAAGTTAAAATAAAGTTTCATGATTTAAGCATGTGTATTTCACACTTTACAAATAATAGAAAAACAAGGAAAAATAAAGGAAATAGGTTCGGCACCTAAGTTAATGAAATTAAGGGGTTATATGAAAGTTATTATGTTATAAGAATATCCAGGAAGGGAAAATCTGACTAAAATGCTTAGAAATCCTAAACCGAGACTTAATGGACACTTAACGGAACTAACCAGTTAATATAACAATATTACCAAATCTACATAAACTCTGGATGTACAAACTTTCAATAATCTTAAAACGATAAGGAATGCTTAAAATTTTAAATTTCATAATTTTTAGAGTTTATTAGCTTAGTAAATAAAAATATAATTTTTATTCATGCTAAAATGGTAAAAGTTCATAAAAACGAGTTCGTAAGCCAAAATTATGAAAACTTCAGAACCTAAAAGTATTTCTTAGTATAGTAAAGTAATATAAGATCAAAGTATGACCAAAGTCAACCGAACCCAAAAACCCATTAAAAACCCAACCCCGAGCGTTAAAATACTAACACCAACTAAAACAAAGTCTAATAATGATAACAATAAGCTAAAAACCAAATTTTAACATTTATTGATTTGTTTTGGAAATTTAGATAAAAATAATAAATTATATAAAAATATTTAAACTAAGATAGTTAATATGTTCCAGTAAATTATAATCCAAAAACTAAGTACAATTAAAAATTTAATAAAACCAATGAACTTAAAAATACACCACGTAATACACCCGAAACGCGACCCGATACACGTTTAAAAATATAATAACTATCTCATCAACCCTATGATCATAAACTTAATATTTCAAAGACTAATTATTACTCAAAGTAAGTTATATTTGAAATTTAAACACCATTTTGAGCAGTAGAAAAACTTACTATTTTAACCGACATAAAACGACAATATCAAAAATATGTCTTTAAACCTATTAAAAATGGACAAGTGAACAAGATATCAATATAGTCCAGTAGAAAAATTACTTAAAACAATAAAAAGTATCATAAATAATTAAAGTGCAAAATTCCAAACATTAGGGCTAAAAGTGTCAATTTAACAAAGTTGAGGGACCAAACTTGCCAACTATAACAAATTTACTGTTTTGGAACCAAAACCTACTTATAAGTACTATTATAGACTGAAGTCATGATATAAAAACCCAAACTTACTCAAAAACCAAGTGAGGACTTCAAAACTTCAAAATTCGAACTAAATTACACACATGTAATGTAAATCACCAAATCGCGTAGGATACCCAAAGTAAAGGGTTGGGTTCGGATAAGTGATTGAAATAAAACTAATGCTTATGAAATGAACATAGGAACCTTGCTGGTTGGTAGCACTATAGATCCCGAACACTTACCTCAAGAACAAGCTAAGGTGAGTCTCGTGTACCCTTTTTTCTACTTTAACTTTTGGGTGGAATACATACTTTATAAAACTTATTTTATGGTGAAATATTACTTTAACTTTTAGGCCCATAGAACTGGGACCCCCCAATTGATATTCAATAATTATTTTGTCACAAGTTTGTGCAAATTAATTGTGCCTAGTAGGGCACGTTTAAGCCCATAATAATAAGGGATATGGGTTAGGGGATGTTTTAGCACTTGGGAGGGTCACACGGGTCCAGGTTTGATTGTGATACATTTTTTCATGCACCAAAAACTATTTTTACATACTTATATCTATGTATGTTTATGAATACCATTACTCTTGAGCTCACCAACTTCATGTTGACATGTTTTGAGTATGTATTTTAGGTATATGTCTGATTTTAAGGGGGAATCCTGACCATGTTCCCTAAGCACTAGACTTACAACTTGAGAACATGATTTCCTTTCCTTAGAAGACTCATTCTAGTCAGGCTATACGAGGAGACAACTTTGAGGAATAGACGAGAATAACCCTATGACCTTTGCCTACGTCTAAGCTATATACATGACAAGTTGTAATAGAATGTATTTATTTTATTATTATTCGTGTAAACCAATGGCTCACTTTATTACATACATGGTTTCTGCTGAGTTTGTTGATATTCAGTCGTCACGACCAGTCCATTTTGTCGGGGTGTGACATCTTAGTAAGTAGGTATTAGTTTTCAAGATATAATATTCTTTTGAAGTCAATTTAATGTCTTCTGAAAGACAAAATTTCTTAAATTCTCAAAATTTTAAGGAATATCATGTTGAAAATTTCTTTCAAAGGAAACTGAGCTTATATAGATTATGATATAGACAACTTAAGTCACACATATTTGAGAAAATAATCTTGACTTTAATTTAATAAAAACTACACAAAGTTAATCATCCCAATAGCTTATACAAGGTACTCAAATCTCTGCTCATCAAAAGCTTTTATTAACAGATCAACATATTGTTCATTTGTGGGGCATCCCATAAAGAGCTTTGTCAAGCTTGTAGACATAATCAGGATGATCTGGATCTGCAAAGTTAGGTGGTTGTTTGACATACACTTCCTCATCTATCACCCCGTATAAGAAGGCACACTTGACATCAAGTTGGTAGACCTTGAAATTCTTGGATGAAGCAAGAGCAAGTAATATCCTGACAGCTTCAAGTCTTGATATAGGATCATAAACATCTATGTAGTCAATCCATTCTTCTCGTGTGTACCCTTGAACAACTAGTCTTGCCTTAGTCTTGATGACAAGTCCACTATCATCTTTCTTATTCCTAAAAACCCACTTGGTACCTATTGTGGTATTCCTTTAAGGAAGAGGACATAGGTTCTAAACTTTTTGCCTTTTAAATTGAAGCAACTCCTCCTACATTGCTTCAACCCAATTTCCATCCTTCAGAACCTTATCAATCTTCTTTGGCTCAATTTGAGACAAGAAAAAAGAGTGTAGACAAACAATTTTGTCATGGGTTTGTCCTCTTTTTCTCACCCCTATCTTAACATCTCCAATGAGGTTTGAGGTGGGATATGACTTGTGGATTCTCATTTGAGTAATCACAGCAAGTTGGTTGGACTGATATAAATCTATGAAATTCAGATCTAGTAATGGAGTATCACTCACCACATCAGCACACTTATCAAGAGAAACTTGATTTAATGAGTGTGTAACATCATTGATGTTGTCTTCTATGGAGTGTTTATCAGCATCAAGAAACTCTTGGTCACTTTCACCACCTCCATCTCCTCCTACATTGGAAACCCCTTCATTTAAGTTTTGTGCCTCAATGCTGGAACTTGTAGGCAACTTAAATGTATCATCGAAAGATTTTGTCATAGTTGTGCTTATAGGATTTCCAACTGCAGGATTTGTTACCACTTTAGCTAAAGTAGTCTTCTTACTAGGTCTTCTTAGCTCATATCTTAGGTCAGGATCTCCTTTTGATAGGCTACATGTAGATCATGAAACATCTCCACAAGATTTGTTAAAACAGTTGGTAACTAAATAAAGATCAAATAGCCAATCGGGACCAAAACCTTTCATACTGGGTGTGTGCTCATTGAAGGTCACATTGGCTGACTCCTCTACTACTCTAGTTTTGAGATTGTATACCCCTTAAGCCTTAGCTTGAGAAGAGTATTCAATAAAATGCCCATCATCTGATCTCTCAGCAAATTTTGGCTATCTAGTCTTTGGTATTCAAGATGGTGCATGGACATCCAAATAACCAGAGAAAACTAATGAAATGTCTCCTTTTGTGCCAAAGCTCATAAGGATTCTTACCATGTGTTTTGACTACTAAAACTATATTCTGCACATAGCAGGCAGTTTTTGTAACCTTTCGTGTTTTTGTTAAATAAAAGTTAACCCTGTTATATGTTTGTAAGGGTCATAGTGGTTATTTATGAAACTTTGAGGGCTTATCTATGTTTGTTTTCTTGTTAATTTAGATGTAATAAATTAATTTAATAAATAATAATAGTAATGGTAATTACCACATTTGGTTAATATTATAAAACTTAACATTGGGTTATAAAAATAATAACAATAATAATAATCATAATGACAATATCAATAGTTATAAAAATATGATATGAGATTACAACCCTTCTCCACATTTAAAGCATAATAACAAAAATAATAATAATAATACTAAAAAAAGGAAGTAAAAATAATAATAATGTTAGAGTTAATAAATTATAACACGTAAATAATTAACATAGATTAATGTTGAAAATTTGAAGTTTAATTAAGTTCGGGGGGTGATTATGCCAATTTGGAAACTTAAAAACAAAAGTTATTACATAAAATAGTAAAATTAAAAACTATAGGGGCTAAAAGGGTAATTTGAGATAAAACCTAATTTTCACCCTCTTTACCTACCGCCGGCTGGCGAACCTCCGGCGCGGCGCCGGCAAGGTCTGGGAACCGCTTAATTAACTTAAAACCTCTCAATTAACCATTCAATTTCGTTGCTAGAACATGGATCGAACTCGTAATCATCATTAAACCAACCAAAAACGTCTGCTTGGTTTAGGAATCGATTGAAACGCATAACTGCAATCAAGTCCAACTGTCGACCTTCAAATCGTATGGGGTTCAATTTCTTCGAAGATGTTTCTAGGGTTTATGTGATTTGGGGCTTCTCGTATAATAGTGTTTTTTATTAAGTTTTTAAGACCGTGATATACCACGGCCACGGCCCGGTTCACTGGTTACACACGCACAGTCTACACCTGAGGTCCGGGTTCGAACCGGTAACCTCCATTAATTTTTTTAGGCTTCTTCAGCTTTCAAAAAGATATATAAAAATTTCTAAAAATCGTAAAAGTCAGTTTTAAAAACTTTGTTAATTTTAAAGTCATCCATTATTTTCTGTAAATTTTATTTTCATAAACACTTTAGCATTTATTATAAATGTTATTTAAAATGTTTATAATTAGTTATTTATAAAAGTAGACTTTATATAATAATTTAAATTATTAAATTATCATTGGACCCTATGTTATCTTTGATTAGGAATTAATCATGATAATTACAAAATTCCATACATTTTATAGTTAAATTTCACAAATTTTTATAAAGGATTTAATTTTTTAAAAATTATGCAAAAATTGCTTCTCTTTACTAGACACCTAATATAATAACTTATTTATTTATAAACCCCCCAAATTCTTATCAAAACCCTAGGTCATGTTAAAACTTTAATTTTATTATTAAACTTAAACTTGTAATATATGTTTAGGTACCTGTGAAAGATTCGTTGAAACGTCGATATTATTCTTACTAATCATCATTTTATATTTATTGGTCAAGTGAGTTTCATGCCCTTTTAATTATTATTTCACACCTTCTTGGGTTGAAACCATGTTAAACTTATCAACTTACACTTGTAACGTTTTATACTTGTAACGCACATGCAATTGATACTTATATTTTGTCATGTTGTTTGTATTATTGTGAGCTTTATATGAGATACATTATATGTTGACATCATTAACTATTGCTAGCCTGGCGACGTCATAGATATGTGGGCCTGACAAGCCTATTTGTGCTATGCCTCTTTATTGCCGGCTCCTGATGACGTTGACTGTTCCTCCTGGGCACCCAAGTCCCTTGGACTAATGTGTCTAAA